>JBAJMU010000248.1:2276-17804 GCA_037952995.1 Hyposoter didymator
AGACTTTTCGGGATTCTCTGCTACAATATCGCCGAGACTATTTGAGAGACTTTTCCCAAAATATTTTAGCGATTCAGAGACTTTTCGAACGTCTCTGTTAAAATCTCGCCGTGATCATTTCCGAGACTTTTCGGGATTCTCTGCTACAATATCGCCGAGACCATTCCCGAGACTTTTCAGAGGTCTCTGTTGAAATCTCGCTGAGGTGACTCTCAAGACTTTTTAGAAGTTTCTCCTACAAAATTGTCAAGGCTTTTCGAAAGTTTGTCGCGGGATGACTCCATGACTCGAACGAATAAATCAATCATCAACCTTGAAAAGAAATTAGGACAAATTTGGCTCAATTGTTTATTGGAGCATCAGTACAACCAAACAAGGTGCAAACCAGGGAAACGTCAACAAAAAACGATAAATTAATGTCGAAATCATTTTAATAGGTTGCCTCATTTCTTCGGATTCCTCAATGACCCAAGTTTGAGGTTGATTATCCTCGTAAATTGCGGTTCTGTCAGTTTAAAGACTGATTTCCGATTCACATAGCCTGCAATGGAATCAAAACCACGAATTAAAACCACGTCGAAAAAATCTCCGCCCTTTGGAGTAAAAATTCCGGAGCGAACTGAGCCGACGAGGGAGACAAAAGAGACAAATGTATGAGTGTGGACTGAATGTGTGTTTGTGTGTATGTGTTTGTGTGTGTTTGTGTGCGTGTGTGTTTCAGCCTGTGATCGATTTGTAAACTTCTGACGCGTGAAAACTCACTGAGCAAAACTTGCTCCAATTTTGAATTTAATTTAAAAATAAACGTCGTCAGAGGAAAAAAGATGCTGTTTTGCTAAATCCCCTAAGTTTCCCCCAAGAAAGGATGATAGCGTAATAAATATAGGTATTTCTGGGAAAAAAAAACCGAAGAAGGTAAATGCCGATCCTAGTCCTAATATATTGTTGGAGAGTGACGCCATAATGCGAAGGAACTTACGAAATATTGCGTTAAAAATATTTTCGGGAATCGGCTTCCTTCCATCTTTACTTTTTCGCCCTCGGGCCGTCATTGTTTTCAATTCCTCTTTGTCGATTAAAGCGACCAACAATCGTCTCGCTAGCTCCGACGGTCTTTGGAGAAATCTCACTTTCATATACTTCAGCTCTGCATAGTTTATCATGACCCCGGTATCCTCAAATTCGATCTAAGAAAGAAATTCATTCATTTTCCAAATCCTTCGACAACGTCTAGATGATTGTGCAAAGATCTAAGTGTGAGAAAAGATTGATTTGCTAGCGATTCCAAAAACTTTTTTTTTTTTACTAGGCGAAGACGTAATAAAATTTTAGAAAACATCGCGATTTTACATCTCCACGTCGTGTTTCGGTCCGTGAGCTGGATTTTTTGACCCGATCTCGTGGTGATTTGTGGCAAGGACGGTTGGTTCCAGTTTCAAGCGTCACCAGATCATCGCTGGTCGTTATGGGGCTTGAAATGTTAACTCTACTGAGCCTTGATGGACCAGGGGAATCAGACTGGTTGCCAGGAGGGCGCTTCAAACATATTTTTCGTTATATCGTAGACGTTCATAGATAGAGCAGAGTCTTAGCACCAAATATTGATCTTGACAACGCGTTTTTTCAATTTTTTAAAATGTTTACAAATCTAAGTATTGGGAAAGGGTGCTACTGAAAAAGTACGTGGGAATTTTCAGGAGCTTTCACCTCTTCAGATTCAGTCAAGCAAAGATTCCCTAATTGCACACGCATTCAAACGGGAACATCGAAAAACACGACATCGACCATCTTTTCAACGTTATACGAAATTCGCGGATTCGATATGTTAATCCCGATATAAAGCAAACCGAAAGGAAAAAGATATAAAAAAGCGTTCAAACATTCCGATGGAAGCTCAAGTGTTTCTTCTCTATTTAGAAATATGACCTTACTTGATTTTCTTCCGACGAGGAAAATTCAGGAGACAAAGAGACAGGGCGAAGAGTGCATTCGACGCGCTCCTCAGATTGTCCCGTAGTCTCTATTATGGGACGTGACACGGTTTCCTATGCGAAAAATGGGGCACCAAATTGCCGATGATTAATCAGAACCTCAAAAAACGAGAAGATAAGTGCCACCGTTCAAGATGCTATTGCGCTCTTAAATCGACCTCAAATCATAATATCAATTTGATGAAAAAGTATATTTTTTAAATCGAAAAAGAAATAAATGTACGGACACATCAATGAGCAACACTAGATTGACTCAAGCCATACGATTTTTCTCTCAGTCCAGAAGGGGACCAGAGAACCTGCCCAAGTATAGGAAAGTATTTATCTGAAAAATCACACATCACCTCGACCTCATCCGTGTTGGCTGCACCTTTCCATTGCATTATTTTTTCTTTTATCGCTTCTATTCCCTCCAGAGTGTTGGACGCCAATATACTGTTTAATATTTGTTCGACAGCTGTCTCTGGGGTTGAAAAGCGTAATGCAAGCAAACAAATGAAAGATTGCATATGAAAATGGTCGAATCAAGCATTCTTACTGCTGAATGACGCCACACCAGAATTTTCGGCAGTCAGTGGCTGAACATTCCGTTCCTCTGCATCTTTGCGCTGCTCCGAACCTTCTTCAGTCAGAGACGCGCCAGTGCAGTCTAAATTAAAATGTAATATGGCATTTTTTTATTTTTTTCATTGACGAAAATCAATGACAAAAAATTGTTAATGATTTTTACAACATCATCATCTAAATCTCGTGGAATTTTGCGACTAAGATATGACATCCCCTGCATAAACAGAGACAATAAATATTTCAAGTTTATTTTAATCTAAAATGCAATTACCATTTTCTCCTCTACTAACAGTTTTTTCGAGATCTTCAATAGTTTCCATCCTTTGATCTGTTCTGTCCTTTATCGTCTCCTCTTCAGCGTTTTTCCTTTCTCTGTTAAATATTGTTTTTTCCAACTCTCGTTCCACCTGTTTTTTCTTTTGCTTTTTGTTGCTGCCAGCCTTTTGTTTATCGTCAGATTTTTTTTTGTTCTTTTTCGTTTCCATAATTATGCCGTCTTTGTCCACTTGAATACTTTCAAGGTACTCAATATCATCTGCGAGAATCGACCGTTTAAAAAAAGTGCAGATGACATTGAGATCACAATGACATTCTTGAGGCATCTAATTTTGATGGTTTCAAAGCTTGCGAAAATGTATTTTACCGTGAAATTTCAGGACTTTGCCGAGATATTTTCGATTCTGGTACGGAAGTCTCGCTGTCTCGTTTATCCGTGTTCCCTCGGGAACTACTGCCGCGTCAATAACGCTGACAGATTTATTCGTGGTCCAAAACACCAACGCGTGCATTTTAAGGGCTGTTAAGGATATGTGTAAGAATACAAAATAATTGTGTATTTGAATACACAAGAATAGTCAAAACTCCATTCTATCGAAAATTTTCACCATACGTTCATTCCTTTGGTTTTTTTTTGTTTTTTCTTTATTTTTCTCCATTTTTTCACTTCGTCCTCTTGGTCTGAGTCGAAAAACGGAGTGGAAGTGCAAAAATCGAAGTAAAAAAATCAAGAAAAATCAAAAACAAAAAAAAACGGAAGGAATGAACGCAGGGTGAAACTTTTCGATAGAATGGAGTTTTGACTATCTTTGTGTATTTAAATACACAAGAATACACAATATTTGTGTATTTAAATACACAAGAATAGTCAAAACTCCATTCTATCGAAAAGTTTCACCATACGTTCATTCCTTTTGTTTTTTTTTGTTTCTTATTTATTTTTCTCCATTTTTTCAGTTCGTCTTTTTGGTCTGAGTCGAATGACAAAGTAAAAATGCAAAAATCGAAGTAAAAAAATCAAGAAAAATCAAAAACAAAAAAAAACGAAAGGAATGAATGCAGGATGAAACTTTTCGATAGAATGGAGTTTCGACTATCTTCGTGTATTTAAATACACAAGAATGATCAAAACTCTATTCTATTGGAAAGTTGCTCCATACGTTTATTCCTTTGGTTTTTTTTTGTTTCTTATTTATTTTTCTCCATTTTTTCAGTTCGTCTTTTTGGTCTGAGTCGAAAGACAAAGTAAAAGTGCAAAAATCGAAGTAAAAAAATCAAGAAAAATCAAAAACAAAAAAAAACGAAAGGAATGAATGCAGGATGAAACTTTTCGATAGAATGGAGTTTCGACTATCTTCGTGTATTTAAATACACAAGAATGATCAAAACTCTATTCTATTGGAAAGTTGCTCCATACGTTTATTCCTTTGGTTTTTTTTTGTTTCTTATTTATTTTTCTCCATTTTTTCAGTTCGTCTTTTTGGTCTGAGTCGAAAGACAAAGTAAAAGTGCAAAAATCGAAGTAAAAAAATCAAGAAAAATCAAAAACAAAAAAAAACGAAAGGAATGAATGCAGGATGAAACTTTTCGATAGAATGGAGTTTCGACTATCTTCGTGTATTTAAATACACAAGAATGATCAAAACTCTATTCTATTGGAAAGTTGCTCCATACGTTTATTCCTTTGGTTTTTTTTTGTTTCTTATTTATTTTTCTCCATTTTTTCAGTTCGTCTTTTTGGTCTGAGTCGAAAGACAAAGTAAAAGTGCAAAAATCGAAGTAAAAAAATCAAGAAAAATCAAAAACAAAAAAAAACGAAAGGAATGAATGCAGGATGAAACTTTTCGATAGAATGGAGTTTCGACTATCTTCGTGTATTTAAATACACAAGAATGATCAAAACTCTATTCTATTGGAAAGTTGCTCCATACGTTTATTCCTTTGGTTTTTTTTTGTTTCTTATTTATTTTTCTCCATTTTTTCAGTTCGTCTTTTTGGTCTGAGTCGAAAGACAAAGTAAAAGTGCAAAAATCGAAGTAAAAAAATCAAGAAAAATCAAAAACAAAAAAAAACGAAAGGAATGAATGCAGGATGAAACTTTTCGATAGAATGGAGTTTCGACTATCTTCGTGTATTTAAATACACAAGAATGATCAAAACTCTATTCTATTGGAAAGTTGCTCCATACGTTTATTCCTTTGGTTTTTTTTTGTTTCTTATTTATTTTTCTCCATTTTTTCAGTTCGTCTTTTTGGTCTGAGTCGAAAGACAAAGTAAAAGTGCAAAAATCGAAGTAAAAAAATCAAGAAAAATCAAAAACAAAAAAAAACGAAAGGAATGAATGCAGGATGAAACTTTTCGATAGAATGGAGTTTCGACTATCTTCGTGTATTTAAATACACAAGAATGATCAAAACTCTATTCTATTGGAAAGTTGCTCCATACGTTTATTCCTTTGGTTTTTTTTTGTTTCTTATTTATTTTTCTCCATTTTTTCAGTTCGTCTTTTTGGTCTGAGTCGAAAGACAAAGTAAAAGTGCAAAAATCGAAGTAAAAAAATCAAGAAAAATCAAAAACAAAAAAAAACGAAAGGAATGAATGCAGGATGAAACTTTTCGATAGAATGGAGTTTCGACTATCTTCGTGTATTTAAATACACAAAAATACACAAGATTTGTGTATTTAAATACACAAGAATAGTCAATCGAAATATTCTATCGAAAAGTTTCACCATACGTTCATTCCTTTTGTTTTATTTTTGTTTTTTCTTTATTTTTCTCGATTTTTTCAGTGCGTCTTTTTCGTCTGAGTCGGAAGACGAAGTGAAAGTGCAAAAATCAAAGTAAAAAAATCAAGAAAAAAAAAAAAACGAAAGGAATGAATGCAGGGTAAAACTTTTCGATAGAATGGAGTTTTGACTACTTTGTGTATTTAAATACACAAGAATAATCGAAACTCTATTCTACTGGAAAGTTTCACCATACGTTCATTCCTTTGGTTTTTTTTTTTTTTCTTTATTTTTCTCGATTTTTTCACTTCGTCCTTTTCGTCTGAGTCGAAAGAAGAAGTGGAAGTCCGAAAATCGATGTCAAAAAATCAAGAAAAATCAAAAACAAAAAAAACGAAAGGAATGAACGCAGGGTGAAACTTTTCGATAGAATGGAGTTTTGACTATCTTTGTGTATTTACATACACAAGAATACACAAGATTTGTGTATGTAATACACAAGAATAGTCAAAACTCCATTCTATCGAAAATTTTCACCATACGTTCATTCCTTTGGTTTTTTTTTGTTTTTTCTTTATTTTTCTCTATTTTTTCAGTTCGTCTTGTTCGTCTGAGTCGAAAGACGAAGTGGAAGTGCAGAAATTGAAGTAATCAAAATCTAGAAAAAAAAAAAAAAACGAAAGAAATGAATGCAGGGTGAAACTTTTCTATAGAATGGAGTTTTGACTATCTTTGTGTATTTAAATACACAAGAATAATCGAAACTCTATTCTACTGGAAAGTTTCACCATACGTTCATTCCTTTGGTTTTTTTTTTTTTTCTTTATTTTTCTCGATTTTTTCACTTCGTCCTTTTCGTCTGAGTCGAAAGAAGAAGTGGAAGTCCGAAAATCGATGTCAAAAAATCAAGAAAAATCAAAAACAAAAAAAACGAAAGGAATGAACGCAGGGTGAAACTTTTCGATAGAATGGAGTTTTGACTATCTTTGTGTATTTACATACACAAGAATACACAAGATTTGTGTATGTAATACACAAGAATAGTCAAAACTCCATTCTATCGAAAATTTTCACCATACGTTCATTCCTTTGGTTTTTTTTTGTTTTTTCTTTATTTTTCTCTATTTTTTCAGTTCGTCTTGTTCGTCTGAGTCGAAAGACGAAGTGGAAGTGCAGAAATTGAAGTAATCAAAATCTAGAAAAAAAAAAAAAAACGAAAGAAATGAATGCAGGGTGAAACTTTTCTATAGAATGGAGTTTTGACTATCTTTGTGTATTTAAATACACAAGAATAATCGAAACTCTATTCTACTGGAAAGTTTCACCATACGTTCATTCCTTTGGTTTTTTTTTTTTTTCTTTATTTTTCTCGATTTTTTCACTTCCTCCTCTTGGTCTGAGTCGAAAGACGGAGTGGAAGTGCAAAAATCGAAGTAAAAAAATCAAGAAAAATCAAAAACAAAAAAAAAACGAAAGGAATGAACGCAGGGTGAAACTTTCCGATAGAATGGAGTTTTGACTATCTTTGTGTATTTGAATACACAAGAATACACAAGATTTGTGTATTTAAATACACAAGAATAGTCAAAACTCCATTCTATCGAAAAGTTTCACCATACGTTCATTCCTTTTGTTTTTTTTTGTTTTTTCTTTATTTTTCTCGATTTTTTCAGTGCGTCTTTTTCGTCTGAGTCGGAAGACGAAGTGAAAGTGCAAAAATCAAAGTAAAAAAATCAAGAAAAAACAAAAAAAAACGAAAGGAATGAATGCAGGGTAAAACTTTTCGATAGAATGGAGTTCGACTATCTTTGTGTATTTAAATACACAAGAATAACCAAAACTCTATTCTACTGGAAAGTTTCACCATACGTTCATACCTTTGGTTTTTTTTTTGTTTTTTCTTTATTTTTCTCGATTTTTTCAGTGCGTCTTTTTCGTCTGAGTCGGAAGACGAAGTGAAAGTGCAAAAATCAAAGTAAAAAAATCAAGAAAAAACAAAAAAAAACGAAAGGAATGAATGCAGGGTAAAACTTTTCGATAGAATGGAGTTTTGACTACTTTGTGTATTTAAATACACAAGAATAATCGAAACTCTATTCTACTGGAAAGTTTCACCATACGTTCATACCTTTGGTTTTTTTTCGTATTTGTTTTTCATTTTCCTCGATTTTTTTACTTCGTCTTTTTCGTATTAGTACATCGTTACAACAAATGATGAAACGATGAAAGGATGATCGTTTCATCGTTTCATCATTTCATCGTTTGATTAAACGATGTACGCGGACGAAAAGACGAAGTAAAAAAATCGAGAAAAAAAAATAAACAATAGGAATGAACGTTTGGCGAAACTTTTTGATAGAGAAACCTTTAGAGAGATTTATTTCTTAAGAGATTTAAAATTAAATCGAGAGCGCAAACTGCAGCCACTAACCTTGTGTTTCAGTGGTCGATTTTTCTAATGAAATCCACGTGACGAAATCGCCCAGATGATCCGTCCAAACTTTGATAGATCAATTTTTTCAGTCTGGCAATCTTCCCGATGATCCGCGACAACTATTTTGACGTCTTCGTATTTCTGACTGACAAAAGAGCGTACTTTCACATATCGAAATTCAGTTCGGTGCTCGTTCCATTGTCTCTTAGTGAAGTGAGCACTGAAATCAATATCGATATGTGATCGCAAAAAGTGTGTTCTGCTGTCAGTCAGAAATACGAAGACGTCAAAACGGTTTGAACGGATCATCTGGGCGATTTCGTCACGTCGATGTCATTAGAAAAATCGACCACTGAAACATAAGGTTAGTGGCTGCAGTTTACACTCTTGATTTAATTTGAGGCAGTGGCTAATCGTCCGGATATTTCGTGCATTAAAAGCACATCCGGACGAATAAGCAACCCTTGCTCGTCCGGATAAAGCGGATAGCATTGGATAAAGCGTGTCCGGACGAATATTATTCATCCGACTACCCGGATGACTAGCCACTTCGTTTGATTAAACGATGTACGCGGACAAAAAGACGAAGTGAAAAAAATCGAGAAAAATTATAAACAAAAATAAACAGAAGGAATGAACGTATGGTGAAACTTTTCGATGGAATGGAGTTTTGACTATTTTTGTGTTCAAATATACAAGAATACACAATAATTGTATATTTAAATACACAAGAATAGTCAAAACTCTATTCTATTGAAAACTTTTATTTATTTTTTTATTTTTTTCTTCATTTTTCTCGATTTTTTAACTTCGTCTTTTTCTTCTAAGTCGAAAGACGAAGTGAAAGTGAAAAAATCGAAGTAAAAACAGCAAGAAAAATCAAAAACAAAAAAAAACGAAAGGAATGAACGTATGGTGAATTTTTTCGATAGAACGGAGTTTTGACTATTTTTGTGTATTTAAATACGGAATAATTGTGTATTTAAATACACAAGAATAGTCAAAAGTCCATTCTTTCGAAAAGTTTTACCATACGTTCATTCCTTCCGTTTTTTTCTTGTTTTTTCTTTCTTTTTCTCGGTTTTTCAGTGCGTCTTTTTCGTCTGAGTCCAAAGTCGGAGTCGGAGTGCAAAAATCGAAGTAAAAAAGAAAAAAAAACGAAAGGAACGGATGCAGGGTGAAACTTTTCGATAGAATGGAGTTTCGACAAGAATACACAACAATTGTGTAATTTAAATACACAAGAATAATCGAAACTCTGTTCTACTGGAAAGTTTCACCATACGTTCATTCCTTTGGTTTTTTTTTTNTTTTTTTTTTTTTTTTCTCCATTTTTCCACTTCGTCCTTTTCGTCTGAGACGGAAGAAGAAGTGGAAGTCCAAAAATCGAAGTAAAAAAATGAAGAAAAATCAAAAACAAAAGGAATGAACGTATGGTGAATCTTTTCGATAGACTGGAATTTTTTGCTATTTTTGTGTATTCAAATACACAAGAATACACAATAATTGTGTATTAAAATACACAAGAATTGTCAAAACACTATTCTATTGAAAAGTTTCACCATACGTGTATTCCTTTTGTTTTTTTTTGTTTTTTTACTTATTTTCCTCCATTTTTTCACTTCGTCCTTTTCGTCTGAGTCGAATGACAAAGTAAAAATGCAAAAATCGAAGTAAAAAAATCAAGAAAAATCAAAAACAAAAAAAAACGAAAGGAATGAATGCAGGATGAAACTTTTCGATAGAATGGAGTTTCGACTATCTTCGTGTATTTAAATACACAAGAATGATCAAAACTCTATTCTATTGGAAAGTTGCTCCATACGTTTATTCCTTTGGTTTTTTTTTGTTTCTTATTTATTTTTCTCCATTTTTTCAGTTCGTCTTTTTGGTCTGAGTCGAAAGACAAAGTAAAAGTGCAAAAATCGAAGTAAAAAAATCAAGAAAAATCAAAAACAAAAAAAAACGAAAGGAATGAATGCAGGATGAAACTTTTCGATAGAATGGAGTTTCGACTATCTTCGTGTATTTAAATACACAAGAATGATCAAAACTCTATTCTATTGGAAAGTTGCTCCATACGTTTATTCCTTTGGTTTTTTTTTGTTTCTTATTTATTTTTCTCCATTTTTTCAGTTCGTCTTTTTGGTCTGAGTCGAAAGACAAAGTAAAAGTGCAAAAATCGAAGTAAAAAAATCAAGAAAAATCAAAAACAAAAAAAAACGAAAGGAATGAATGCAGGATGAAACTTTTCGATAGAATGGAGTTTCGACTATCTTCGTGTATTTAAATACACAAGAATGATCAAAACTCTATTCTATTGGAAAGTTGCTCCATACGTTTATTCCTTTGGTTTTTTTTTGTTTCTTATTTATTTTTCTCCATTTTTTCAGTTCGTCTTTTTGGTCTGAGTCGAAAGACAAAGTAAAAGTGCAAAAATCGAAGTAAAAAAATCAAGAAAAATCAAAAACAAAAAAAAACGAAAGGAATGAATGCAGGATGAAACTTTTCGATAGAATGGAGTTTCGACTATCTTCGTGTATTTAAATACACAAGAATGATCAAAACTCTATTCTATTGGAAAGTTGCTCCATACGTTTATTCCTTTGGTTTTTTTTTGTTTCTTATTTATTTTTCTCCATTTTTTCAGTTCGTCTTTTTGGTCTGAGTCGAAAGACAAAGTAAAAGTGCAAAAATCGAAGTAAAAAAATCAAGAAAAATCAAAAACAAAAAAAAACGAAAGGAATGAATGCAGGATGAAACTTTTCGATAGAATGGAGTTTCGACTATCTTCGTGTATTTAAATACACAAGAATGATCAAAACTCTATTCTATTGGAAAGTTGCTCCATACGTTTATTCCTTTGGTTTTTTTTTGTTTCTTATTTATTTTTCTCCATTTTTTCAGTTCGTCTTTTTGGTCTGAGTCGAAAGACAAAGTAAAAGTGCAAAAATCGAAGTAAAAAAATCAAGAAAAATCAAAAACAAAAAAAAACGAAAGGAATGAATGCAGGATGAAACTTTTCGATAGAATGGAGTTTCGACTATCTTCGTGTATTTAAATACACAAGAATGATCAAAACTCTATTCTATTGGAAAGTTGCTCCATACGTTTATTCCTTTGGTTTTTTTTTGTTTCTTATTTATTTTTCTCCATTTTTTCAGTTCGTCTTTTTGGTCTGAGTCGAAAGACAAAGTAAAAGTGCAAAAATCGAAGTAAAAAAATCAAGAAAAATCAAAAACAAAAAAAAACGAAAGGAATGAATGCAGGATGAAACTTTTCGATAGAATGGAGTTTCGACTATCTTCGTGTATTTAAATACACAAGAATGATCAAAACTCTATTCTATTGGAAAGTTGCTCCATACGTTTATTCCTTTGGTTTTTTTTTGTTTCTTATTTATTTTTCTCCATTTTTTCAGTTCGTCTTTTTGGTCTGAGTCGAAAGACAAAGTAAAAGTGCAAAAATCGAAGTAAAAAAATCAAGAAAAATCAAAAACAAAAAAAAACGAAAGGAATGAATGCAGGATGAAACTTTTCGATAGAATGGAGTTTCGACTATCTTCGTGTATTTAAATACACAAGAATGATCAAAACTCTATTCTATTGGAAAGTTGCTCCATACGTTTATTCCTTTGGTTTTTTTTTGTTTCTTATTTATTTTTCTCCATTTTTTCAGTTCGTCTTTTTGGTCTGAGTCGAAAGACAAAGTAAAAGTGCAAAAATCGAAGTAAAAAAATCAAGAAAAATCAAAAACAAAAAAAAACGAAAGGAATGAATGCAGGATGAAACTTTTCGATAGAATGGAGTTTCGACTATCTTCGTGTATTTAAATACACAAGAATGATCAAAACTTTATTCTACTGGAAAGTTTCACCATACGTTTATTTCTTTGGTTTTTTTTTGTTTCTTATTTATTTTTCTCGATTATTTCACTTCGTCCTTTTCGTCTGAGTAGAAAAAAGAAGTGGAAGTCTAAAAATCGAGGTAAAAAAATTAAGAAAAATCAAAAACAAAAGGAATGAACGTGTGGTGAATTTTTTCGATAGAATAGAGTTTTGACTATTCTTGTGTATTTAAATACTCAATTCTTGCGTATGAACGAAACGATGAAAAGATGATTCTCTGCCAAGCTCTAATTTTTATCGTTCGACATAAATCTCTATTGTGAATACTCAGTGGACACACGGCAATACAGAGGGTTAGTTAAAATGGATGGCAAATTTTGTCAAAAAAATATCTTAAATCTACAGGATTCAACAACTGAGTCTTGTCCATCAACGATGCCGCGACGAGCAAAGAGAATGAAGGAGTGTTCGGCAAGTTATCTGAGGAGAATCAAAAAAAAATGTCCTGCTGATTCGAGTAGCGAGAGCAGCGATAATTCTTCCGATGCTCCTGATGGTTCCGTCAATGTCGGGTTTAATGATGGAATCAGACGTTCGGAATCCGAAACAGTTGTGGTTGAGGGGGAAAACCAGACTGTTCAGCCAGACGATTCCACTTCTGACGATTCTACTTCTGACGATTCCACTTCTGATGTTGGTGTTTCTTCATCCGACGAAAACGGGGTTTTTCAAGAAGAGGACGCTTATTATTTTGATCGCGTTATGAATGAAGACGCTATTTTCGACGAAGCGGTGACGAACGATAGTTCGGACAATTCCGATGACGATTGCCCTGCGGACGACAACGAAGCATTTGGCGAGAGAAATGAGTTTCTTTATGACGGGGCGCCAATCACAGTGGCTGAAAGTCAGATGGCAATCATGGCAATGGTTGTTCGACATAAGCTAAATCGTCGAGCCTTTGAAGATCTTCTCAATCTCGTGGCCTTGCACTGTCCACCAGATAATAAATGCACAACCACTGTCTACAAGTTCAACAAAAAATTCAAGCATACGAACATTCCAGTGGTTCGCCATTACTATTGCACCGTGTGCTACCAACGGATCGAAGATGCCAGAGCGGACTGTCCCACGTGCATGGAGCAAGCAAAAAAAAATTATTTTGTAGAAGCCTCAATCCCTTCACAGTTGAAAATTTTATTCAAACGACCGGGTTTTCGTGATTCTCTGAACCACTCTGTGAACAGAAGGCACCCAAATCCCGAAGAGTTTACCGATATATACGACGGAGCAGTATACAGCAAATTATGCGAAGCCAACGGAGTTTTAAGCGACCCAAAAAATATTTCGTTCACCATGTATACCGATGGGATTAAAATCTTCCGATCCTCAAGTACTAACATTTGGCCTATTTTCCTGGTAATTAATGAATTACCATATTCATTAAGATTCCGTCAGGAAAACGTTCTGCTTGCGTCATTATGGTCCGGTGAGGATAAACCGCTTGCCAATTTATTCTTGCTGCCGTTAATGGAAACCGCAAGGGAGCTACGAGAAGGAATTGAAGTACAAGACGCAGTTGGTGATACTTTCATCGTGAAAGGAGTTGTCATGTGCTTTACAGCCGATTTACCAGCAAAATCTCGCATTTATAACATGAAGCAGTACAATGGCAAATTCGGCTGCCAAGTCTGTACGCAAAAAGGGGAGTTTTTCCAGAGAGGAGTACGTGTCTATCCATTTGTACGCTTCGATTTACGAACTGATGAGGGCACCGATGAACACGCGCGAGAAGCTTCTCTAGCTGGAGTTGCT
Organism: Hyposoter didymator; assembly: GCA_037952995.1. Taxonomy (NCBI): domain Eukaryota; kingdom Metazoa; phylum Arthropoda; class Insecta; order Hymenoptera; family Ichneumonidae; genus Hyposoter; species Hyposoter didymator. Next base: position 15,935 of record JBAJMU010000248.1, read on the forward strand.
GTCTGCGGAGTAAAAGGACCTACCGCAATGAAATACATCGTTCATAAATACATGCAAGCAATAGCCGTGGATATCATGCATTGTGGTATCGAAGGAATTACGGACGATAGTTTGAATTTCTTTTTCGATACGAAATTTCGGGATCATCCAGCTTCGATATTTGACGCGATTGGAGCAGTCAATGAGAGGCTGCTATCTGTCAATCCACCGTCATTCGTGCAAAGAATCCCTCGATCAATCGAAGATCACGTCAAGATTTGGAAAGCTCATGAAAAAAAACTATGGTTGTTATTTTACTCTATCCCCTGCCTCAAAGGTATACTGCCAGATGAATATTTGCAGCACTATTTACTGCTCGTTCTCGGTATTTCTCTGCTCTCCCAAACTGTCGTATCTCCAGCAAATGTGGGCCTCGCTTCGCGTGCTTTAAATGAGTACGTAGAGAGGTTTGAACATCTTTATGGTCGGCGATACATGAGCAACAACCTCCACCAGTTGCTACATTTGCCGGAAACTGTTCGACGATTTGGCCCTTTGTGGACAACTTCTTGTTTCCCATTCGAAGATTTGAATGGGAAAATAAAATACCTCGTACACGGAAGCAATTCTGCACAGTTGCAGATATGTAGAGGAACATCGGAATTCATCAACATGGCAGCCTTGAAGAATGAACATCTGCGAGAAGGTGGATTAGCCGAGGAGTTTTGCGAAAAATTAGACTCAAAGTTCGGCAGAATGAAACGCTTTCATATCGCTAACGGGGCTTACATCGTGGGGAAATGCACCGAAAGAACGGTTCCTCCAGACATTGCCGAAGTTTTCCGAAGGCAGAATATCGATGGCCTCAGACATTTCACCTTCAAAAGGTTGTTGAAGGAGAAGGTTTTGTATTCTTCGGTGGAGTACGAACGTAGCAAAAAAACTGACAGCTCTTTCGCAGTTTATTTAGCTCATGACGGCTCCCGGAAGATTGGTCGGATAAATGTCTTTGTCCGGACAACGAATTGCAATTGCAATCACCTGTGCGAATGTTTAGCCAGTGTTTATGCAATAATACAGCCGTGCACACTGGAAAAGCGAATTTTTTCGACTTTTCTCAACACTCATCTAGAAAACATTCACAATCTTGTCGATTTTCAGAGTACCATTGTTGCTGTTGATATCTGGAGAATTCAATCGGTGTGCTTCCACCTAAAAATTGAAGAAACTACCGATGAATATCTCGTAGAAACAATAAACTGTAGAGAATTCGAGTGATGCTCGCAGTTCAGGACTTTTTTTGTTCAATGAAATTCATCAATTTGCTTCAATAAATTTTTTGTTGGAATTCATCCTATTTTGCCTATAAATTCGTTTACTTGCCTAATTAATTCATTTTTCTGAGTCATAGAGCCATCCTGAGAGGAACTTTCGAAAAATCTCGGCAGAATTCTAAGAGCGACTTCTGAAAAGTCTCGGTAGTCATCGCCCCGATATTCTGCGAGAGATTCCTGAAAAGTCTCTACAATGGTCTTGGCATGATTCTAGCAGAGGCATTAGGAGAGTCTCAGAAACAATCTCAGCAAGATTTTAACAGAGACGTTCGAAAAGTCTCTGAATCGCTAAAATATTTTGGGAAAAGTCTCTCAAATAGTCTCGGCGATATTGTAGCAGAGAATCCCGAAAAGTCTCGGAAATGATCACGGCGAGATTTTAACAGAGACGTCCGAAAAGTCTCTGAATCGCTAAAATATTTTGGGAAAAGTCTCTCAAATAGTCTCGGCGATATTGTAGCAGAGAATCCCGAAAAGTCTCGGAAATGATCACGGCGAGATTTTAACAGAGACGTTCGGAAAGTCTCTGAATCGCTAAAATATTTTGGGAAAAGTCT
>JBAJMU010000249.1:2282-17746 GCA_037952995.1 Hyposoter didymator
TCTTTTTTGAGTCCGCGTTGAAAATCTGCTAACGCCATTTTTTTCACATAGCGTTCTACCGCGAGTTTGTCGCTTATCGATGTTTCGAGTTCGACACTAGCTTCGATTAGTTCCATCGTGAGAATTTGCAATCTTTTGCCAAACTCGGCTATGGTTTCGTTATGGTTTTGTTTGCACGTGTGCATTTCTACTTGTAAGGCTTCTACTGTTCGTTTAACCCCGTATCGTTCTGTTATGTGTTGTCTGAACGCGTCGTATGATTCGATGGTTTCATAGCGAATGTCTTCCCGTGCGTCGTCTCTCAGTTTTGTGGCTAATACCAGTTTCAAAAGGGTCGATTTGTCGCAATCGTCTACTAGGCTGTGGGCTATTTCGTATGCGTCGAGTAAGGTTTTTGCGCGTCTCGGGTTTTCGCCTCCGAAAGTTGGAATAATAGCTCGTGCCTCGCTTAGGGACACGCCTGCTCGCGCCCTTCTTGGAGGGGTTGGGGAGCACCATTATGTTCACTCCTGCCTGGACCGGCGTGTGAGTCGTCGATATTTACGGTTTCGGGCATGTCGACGTGGTGCGGGATAATGGACAAAGACAATTCTGGTAAATCGGTTCGATTGAAGCTATCGGTTTCTTCCGCGTCTCGAAAAGATTCTTCTGAGTCGAGAGATTGGTTGAGGGTGTCTGTGCTCCGATTTCTATTAATATTTTTGACCGACGGGCAAAATTCGACTTTGGGGGAACGAGTAAAAGTGAGATTTCGATTTAAAAATGAGTCCAGGGACCGAAAAAGAGTACGTGTGCCTGGTAATTTTAGACGGTTTACAAGCTCGTCGTTGGACATACGTATTTTGGTTCGCTCGCTATTTTCGTGATTGGTTTTGGCGGGTTACATAAGAAATTGTTCCGTCACTTACTGTAAGATGGTCTGGTAGATCTGCAACGACGTACCGATCGACGATGATGAGGGGTACGCGTCCGATTCGGGTGGCCCCAACATCATCAGCGCTGAGGTGCTGCCACGGCCGGTCGCCCTCGCCATCAACGCCCGATCGCAGATGTGCGAAATTCGGTCGGGCTATTTTACCAGGACGGGTGAATTCGTTTGCCCGAGGTGTTTTTTAATGAACCCCGAGTGGCATGGGCAGGTCACGGCCGTATTCGAACATTCGGTGGCGACATTCCAGGAGCTGGGACACGGTGCCTACGTATGTCGAATATGCCAGGGGTCATTATCAATGCAAGTGGCGCATGGATCATGCAGAGAATGCCACCAATGGTAAGTTTTTTAATTTTTTTGCTTCCTCATAGAGGAAGCTATGTGACGGTGAAAATTTTTTTTTCCCAGTTTTCAATTTCAATGTGCTTAAAATGTCCCAAAACGTCGAAAAATCATATCTACAAAAAATGTCCGGATGTGTGTGTGTGTATGTGTGTGTGTGTGTGTGTGTGTGTGTATGTTCTGGCACTGCAAAATTCAAACGTTTGTAACTCGAGAACGGTTAGAGCTACATGGCTCCCGTTTTGCACAGATATTAATCTAGACCAGCTTCTCGTTCACGGACAATTTTGTCACAACAGCTAAAAAAATACGAACTTTACGGCATTTTGAAATTTCCAAAAAAATGGTGTCGACGCTCTAACTTCCGCAAATTTCAAGATTTATTATGAATTTTTTTTTCTATAAATAGAGCATCTTTGTAGGAAAGTTGGTATTGAATTTGGAAATAATCGGTTGAACGGTTTAAATTTTATGGGTTTTCGAATTTCACAAAAATCTTGGTTTTTCGAAAAATGTCGAAATCTTGTAAGATATTATGTATAAGTCGGTACTTCCTCTGTACTTTCCAGGAAAGTTGTTGGAATTATTGAATTAAAAGGCAAATGCAAGAAAGTAGAAAAATGCTGCAAATTGAAATTTACAAATGGCTTCCTCAAGTTGCTCAAGATGCAGGATGCTCAAAGCGCCCTCTATGAGGAAGCCATTTGCAAATTTCAATTTGCAGCATTCTTTTTTCTATTATACCGCGGGCAATCTATGGAATCCTGAGCAACCAATTTGATTTCTTCAGTTGGTAAACGAGTAATCATAGATTCATTCAAGACTTCACATAAGTGACGAGTGGCCAGCAAACATACAGCATCAGATGGCAATTTATCGATATAATTAAATAAATCTTGTATTCGATCACAAAATTTCACAGAGTGGAAATTTATTTTCCGCGAATTTAACATTTCAGAGTCCGCACTAGTAACAAAGCCTAAACGAATCCTAGAGAGCATTTCCCTATAAAACGAATCATTTTTCTGATGCATGTTGATTGTTAATTCATCATAGCTGAACAATTTCTCCCAAATGTTAGTACTGCCTAAAGCACCCAACATTTGTTCAGTTTTTTTGCATTTTCACCATCAGTTTAGAAAAAAACGACATTTTTACATGACTTGAGAGTGAAGATTTCATTCAGTTCGCTTCATGGAAATAAATTGCTGATTTTTTCCCCAGAAATGTACTCTATGGAGCTCAATCTAAGCACCGATTCATGTCTCTATCTCTATTTTCCACCGAGATATGATTTTTTGCCCATTACCATAATTTTTGCTTGAAAATGACGATTTTTCATCAATTTTCAAACGAAAATGGCTCTTCTCCGAGTAAAAACGGTATAAATTTTAGTTTTTTTTTCAAGCTACATAGTTTGTTGAGCTGAAACGAAACGTAAACGCGTGCCATAATCTTAATTTTTCTCAAGAATGGTATATTTGCATATATATATCGCTCCATAATATTTGGTTCCTTCCGGAGCAACAACTTGTCGCTGAGAGTTATCCAGAGGTTCCAGATAACCCGCAGCGACAAGATTTCCATGTGGCTCAACGACAAGATTTTTATGCCACTGAGAGTTATCTGGAGCTTCCGGATAGCTGGCTGCGACAAGACTGTTATGTGCCTCAGCGACAAGATTTTTATGTCGCTGAGAGTTATTGTCGCTTTGCGATTGATCTAACGCCAGCGGTGATGTTAGTTATGCTGTAGATACATATATTCATATCGCTCGACAATAATTGGTTCCTTTCGGAGCAACAACTTGTCGCTAAGAGTTTTCGAAAGCTTCCGGATAACTCGCAGCCACGAGGTTTTCATGTAGCTCAGCGACAAGATTTTTATGCCACTGACTGAGAGTTATCTGGAGCTTCCGGATAGCTGGCAGCGACAAGAATTTCATGTGGCTCAGCGGAAAGATTTTCATGTGGCTCAGCGACAAGATTTTTATGTCCCTGAGAGTTATTGTCGCTTCGCAATCAATATAATATGCCTGTTTGGGAATTTGCCTTTTTGAATTTACACGCCCAAACTCGCACTCTCAGCGCGGCACCACAATCGCGCTCTCGTCCACGAGGCCGGACGCCGCCGATCGGACGGTGGCGCCGCCACCATGAAGAAACCGACAACTCAAGCGAAGCCATTATCCTCGCTCTCTTGTTCACCGGCTCTCGACAGGAGACAACGTGCTCTTAACTGTTTCTCAGTTCTCAAGTTTTCTTTAGCTCTGCTCAACTTCGTGCAAGAAGAAAAGTGTTCGCGATTCTTCCCACGACCGATCGCTCTGCTCAATTGAGCTCTCCGCGCTCCTTTGCTCTCGCAATTCGCGAAATATCAGTGCTCTCGAACTTCTCCACCGCGCGACGAACACGTGCCGGTGTTGCGCACTCGTGTGCGATCGAACGCTCGTCGAAATAAAACCAGGTACTTTCTTCCTTGTAATAACTAAAATAAACATTGTGAACTTTTTTCTATTATATTCTCGTGTCGAATTCTTCATTTTTCCCTCGACCAACTCTCCCGCACGACACCGCCTCGCCTTCCATCGTTTTTACAAACAGCGGCAAAAATCCGGGGCAAAATCCGGAACATTTGGTCCTTCGAGCCGGATGGAAGGCTAGTGCGTGAGAGTTTTTCGTGGGAACGTGTCTGTGCGAACTCTCAGTGACACTGCGAAGTGAGTGAACAATTCGTCAGTGCGGGACCGAGTGACGTGTGTGTCAGTGCGACAGCCCTTCTCGGTCCACGACTCTCCTCTCGTCCCATTCTGTGTTCCTGTTATAATACCATTGCTCCCTTCCCAACAGATTGCTCGCCCGCTCAGGGAATCGTCGCAGAATGGCTGACGACCAACTCGAAGCCTCCGGAGAGGCACAAGCCTCCGCTCAGGCCTCGGCGCAGCCTGCGTCGCAGCCCCGCTCTCGCCCACCGTCTCCTTCGGGTCCTGCGGATCCTTCGCAGCGACAAGGATCTGTCGCATCGCTCTCCGTCCCACTTGGTGGTGGCGAACGGTCTCGCGCTCGGTCTCCCTCGCCAGCGCGGATCAACGACGCGCTCGCAGCTCAATTGGAGTCGCAGGAGGAGCGACTCGAGCTCATGCTCCGCACTCTTGACGAAGTGGGTGCTGCAATTGGCAAGGATCCTCCGCTCTCTTCGATTACGCGGTGGGAGATCCAAGTAGAGGAGCTCTGGCAAGAAGTGTCGCTGGCGCACCGCAAAATCACAGACTCTTGGCCGACGGGGAACCTCAACCATCCCTATTTCACAGAGCGATATTGGTGGCAGGTGACCAACGCTAAAAACAACTGCAGGATGTTCCTCGCTCGGCTCAAAGAGGAGAGCTCTCGCTTAAGCGGACCTGCTCAGGACAACGCGCAGCGGACAGGCTCTGGGGTGAGTCAAAGCTGCCAAAGCTCGATTTGCCGAAGTTCTCAGGCTCGTTCCTGGAGTGGAACAATTACGCGGAGCTCTTCACATCAATGGTGCTCAACCAAGCGAGCCTCTCGAACGTCCAACGACTACAATACCTCAAGATGAGTCTTAAGGGAGAGGCCGCTCAGCTGATCGCTGGCTTTCCCCTGCAGGGCGACCAACTCAAGCCAGCGTGGGACACGCTCGTGGTGAACTACCAGGACACAAGGCGCGTCATCTCGACATATTTGGACAAGGCGATTGAGCTCTCGGTCTGCGCTCCAAATAACTACAAACAACTTCGCAACGCTTTCAACGTCGTGTCCGAGGGATCGAAGGCAGTCGCCACTCTCGTGTCAGCTGAATCCATGGGCGATGTGATGTGGGCACACCTGCTCACTCGCACTCTCGACAGCTCAATGAAAGAGGATCTGGCCTTCTCGCTTCGAAACTCGCGTGAGCCACCTTCCTTCCAACAACTTGAGGAGTTTGTTCGAATGAAATTGAGGGCAATGGACATGTCAAGGGAGGAGCAAACTCAGTCCAGCAAGGGCAAAGCTCAAGGGCCCTCCAAGGCCAAAACCTCGAGCCATCAGGCAGCAGCTCAGCCATCAACGTCCACAGCTCGCGCCGACAACAAATACGCGTGCGATTGTTGTCAGGCTGCCCACTACATCGCGGCATGCCCGGCCTTCACCTCCAAGACGCCTCNGAGAGGAAAGAGATCGTAGTAGAGAAGAGGCTCTGCTACAACTGCCTTGGTCGCCACAGCGCGAGAGCGTGCAGAAGCACTCTGCTTTGCAGAGCCTGCAAAGGACGACATCATACGCTCCTGCACGAGGCAAAGCCACCAGCTCCACCAACAACTACGCAATCCTCCGAGGCCAGCTCGTCGCAACAATGAAGGGGTTCAGCAGTCGTCGCTCTCCATTGCTCAACAACGATCCCAGCTCTACCTTCCATCTCAACGACATGCTCCAGCGACTCGCTCTCTTTCTCCACAGTCTCCGCTCCAGCCCGCTCAATAGAGCTTTCGCACTCGAAAAACTTCTCTCCAGTCAGCTCTAACGGGCATTCGCACTCGACAAACTCCTCCTCCATCAGCTCTATCGCGCATTCGCGCTCAACAATCTCCTCTCCAGTCCTCTCAAAAGCGCATTCGTACTCGAAAATCTCGACAACAGTGCATCCCAGCGTGCAATCGCACTCCTCAGCTCTCTCTCCGCATTCCTCAACAGAAAATCAATGCAAGATCTCCTCTCTCACTTCCTCCACGGTCCCTTCTCGAATTCCCGGGATATCCCAACAAACCTTGCTCGCCACGGCGATCTGCATAGTGACCACCGCAACTGCCTCACACCAAGCCAGGCTATTGCTCGACTCGGGATCGGAGCTCAGCTTCGTTTCCGAGCAACTTGTGACAACGCTCCAACTTTCTCGTCACCGGTCAACGCTCTCTATCTCGGGAATCGGAGGAAGTCAATCTACAAGAACGCGGGGAATCGTCAAGCTCAGCCTCCGCTCGATCCACTCCGAGGAACACGTGGACGTTCAAGCTCACGTGCTTCAAAGGCTCTCAACGGCTCTCCCATCGGCTGAAATTACAACAACTGAGTGGTCGCATCTACAGAACCTCGAGCTCGCAGATCCTCAGTACCACATCTCAAGGCCGATCGACGTCCTACTCGGAGCAGACGTTTACGGACAAGTGATCAAACCAGAGATGATCACGGCTGATCCCACCATGCCAATCGCTCAGCTCTCAACATTCGGCTGGCTAATTTTGGGACCCGTGGCTACTCCAAAGGCCTCGAAGATCTCGTCGACGTACTCTGGCACAGTGCAGCTCGACACACACGCTCTCCAGGACTTGCTCACCAAATTTTGGGTGCAAGAAGAGGTCCCAGTCGACGCGGACCCAGTGCTCTCCGAGGAAGAGCAAGCGTGTGAAGAACATTATCGCTCAACGCACTCACGGGACAGCTCCGGACGCTACATCGTGCGAGTACCTCTGCACTCGCCCAGCTCCTGGCTCGGAAGCTCCTATCCAACGGCTCAACAGTGTCTGAAGAGCACGCTTCGGAAACTCTCTCGAGATTCGGCATACAAGGAACTCTACAACTCCTTTATGCTCGAATACGAGAAATTGGGACACATGGTTCGCGCTCCAGTCCCAAAGCTCCGCTCAGAGGATCACGCTTATTACCTGCCACACCACGGCGTGCTCAGACCAGACAGCACCACCACAAAGCTGAGAGTGGTGTTCAATGGCTCATCAAAGACGTCCTCCGGGTACTCTGCCAACGATCTCATGCACACGGGTGCAAATCTCCTGCCCAACATCGTGGACGTGCTCCTCTGGATCAGGAAGCACAAGTATCTCTTCTCTGCCGATGTCACAAAAATGTATCGGCAGATCAAAGTCCACGAGGAGGATTGGGACATCCAACGGATCTTGTGGGTCGACGAACAGCAGAACATCATCCCGTATCAGCTCACGACCGTGACATACGGAACAAAGGCCGCTCCATTTCTGGCTGTCCGCACGATGCTCCAGCTCGCAGACGATGAAGGACACAGGTTCCCGCTCGCAGTGCCGTCTATCAAATTGGGAAGGTATGTAGACGACATATTTGGCGGTGCCGACTCAATCGAGCAAGCGCTCGAAAAGGCAAGACAGCTCCAAGGGCTGTGTCACGCGGGCGGATTTCCGCTTGCCAAGTGGCACGCTTCCTGCTCGGCAATTCTCGATCGGTTGGGATCGACCGACGACAGGGTGACCATCAAGTTCGACGACTGCACAACGAAACTTCTCGGAGTGCAATGGTCACCCAAGGATGACAATTTCTCGTTCTGCTCCAGACCAGCTCCTAAACCAAGCGCAATCACAAAGCGCTCTGTGCTCTCGGAAATCGCACAGCTCTTCGATCCGCTCGGATTCCTCTCACCCATAACTGTCACAGCAAAAATGTTTATCCAGGAACTGTGGCTGCACAACCTTGGGTGGGACGAACCGCTCCCCGAGTCAATCGCATCAAAATGGCTCGAAATTAGAAAGGAAATAAATAATGTGTCAGCTCTTTCTGTTCCAAGGTGGTTTGGCACGACAGAAAACGCTCGTGTACAACTCCATGGATTCTCTGACGCGTCACAGCTCGCCATGTCGGCAGTGATTTATATCACCGTCGACTGCTCGTCCACAACAAGACAGACGTCTCTTGTCTTCTCCAAAACAAAGGTCGCTCCTTTGAAACGCCTGACCATCCCGAGGCTCGAGCTCTCAGGCGCTCTCCTGCTAGCCAAGCTCGCTCGACACGTCAAGGATACTGCGGGGCTTGACGTGGAAGCAACATACTTGTGGACGGACTCTCGAGTAGCTCTCACCTGGATAAAAGCTCACCCCTCCCGCTGGAAGGATTTCGTGCGCAACAGAGTCACGCAAATCCAAGAGCTCTCTTCGGACGCGCAATGGTTGCACGTGCCTGGCACTTGCAACCCTGCTGACTGCGCCTCACGAGGAATGACCTCGGCTCAGCTCTCCAAGCACCAGCTGTGGTGGACGGGACCACCATGGCTGTCCAAGTCCCAGGATCACTGGCCTCGTCAGACGGATATCACTGACGGAGCCAGCATCGCAGAAGCTCGTCCGGGACTCTCTCTAGTTGGCACGATCCGCCAACTAGACAACCAATGGGACCTGCTCTACAAATTCTCTTCGGTTTTCAAGCTGTTCCATGTGACAGCGCTGTGCTTCAGAGTCCTCGACCGTCTGAAGCACAAGAAGACAACTCCTCCTGGAAAGATTGTGTCTCCACACGACCTTCTCCGAGCTCGAAACTTCTGGGTGAAGGCAACGCAGGCCACGTTCTTCACCCAAGAAATCAGGACGTTGGAACGAGGCAACTCGCTCCCGTCGGACCACGCTCTCAGTCGACTCACCGCCTTTCTCGACTCTGAAGGAATTCTCCGAGTTGGTGGTCGACTAGCCAACTCCGCTCTCTCTGATGAAGAAAAGCATCCCGCGATTCTTCCCAGAGAAGCGCATTTATCGAAGCTCATCATTGACGATGCACATCGGAGGACTCTACATGGAGGAACGCAGCTCACGCTCGCCTACATTCGTCAGCTCTATTGGATCATCGGTGGAAGATCTCCTGTCAAGACCCACGTGCTCAGGTGTGTGGTTTGTGCTCGTCAGAGGGGGATCCGTGCCCATCAACTGATGGGCCAACTACCTCTCTGTCGTGTCACTCCCTCGCGCACCTTTGGACACACGGGGGTTGATTACGCAGGACCGCTCACGCTCAAAACCTGGCAAGGTCGAGGAGCAAAAACTCACAAAGGATGGATCTGCGTGTTTGTCTGTCTCACAACCTCCGCTGTGCATCTCGACGCAGTGACAGACTACTCAACGGACACATTCCTCGCGGCTTATCAACGTTTCATCTCCCGCAGAGGAATACCAACAGCAATGTACTCTGACTGTGGCACCACCTTCGTCGGGGCGGACACAGCGCTCAAGAAAATGTTTATCTCCGCCTCCAAGGAGCACAAAACCTTGGCACTCGCTCTCTCCAAGGACGGAACCGACTGGAGGTTCAACCCCCCTGCAGCCCCCCACATGGGAGGAAAATGGGAAGCGGTGGTAAAATCGACGAAATACCACCTTCGCAGAACAGTCGGCGACTCTCTGCTCACTTATGAGCAGACCTGCACTCTACTTTCTCAAGTTGAGGCGATTCTTAATTCCAGGCCACTCGAACCGCTCTCCGACGATCCAGAAGACGTCACAGCTCTAACTCCAGGGCACTTCCTCACAGGAGACGCTCTCTGTGCTGTACCAGAGCCCTCTCTACTGGAGATCACTCCCTCCAGACTGAGTCATTGGCAGCTCATCCAACAGAAGACGCAACAATTCTGGAAGACGTGGGCGTCGCAATATTTGCACCAGCTCCAGTCCATCTCCACTCCGGAACAATGCCAGCGGCGATTTTAGATATGCTGTAAATGAATAAAGTTGTGGGCTTAGGAATAGGGCAATGGTTGTGAAGCATATTCATTCCTGAACCATATTTCCCTGTCACTGGAGGATGTCGTTGATGCCAGCTGCAAACTAGCATTAGTGAGGTTATGGCGAGCTGTCAGAGCGTTTAGCACATTAATCATCACAAAGTCGGCAAATAATGTCAACCCGTTCCGGCTATCTCTCTCACACTTGCGTCAATATGAGCTGTCGAGACATACACGATTGCCAGCGGAATTTCAGGTTATGATTTCCTAATTTGGACCAGCTGACTTTCGAATATTTCTATATTTATCATCGCGAAATTGAACGACACATGTGTGAGGATGTATTCGTGAACTGGCGACCAACAGGTTTTCCTCGAATGGGAACAGCTGGATATGTCGTCAATCACGGCTAATCAGAAACACGATGGCCACACGGGGCCTTTCTCTGTGTCGTATACATACACGCACGCACATTTCGATCATCGCATAATTTTGCCCGTGCAAAGTTTTTTCTCAACAATTACGGCATCAATCGGGTTGATTTATGGCTCAATCGAAGTGGGACAACTTATTTTGTGTCCAGTTAAATTATTAGATCTTGAGATTACCCCTGGGCTTCGTAATTCAAGAAAGTATCTACCCCCACCGTCGAAATCGCTTCATTCAGAGATAATATACTCCGCCGGGTCTCGGGCAAGCAGACGACGCTGTCAAATGTACTTGTCCCGAGACTCTGCCGAGTCTCTTGAAAACTCTGATTTTTTCCAACTCAAGCTCGAAAATCGAAAATTGCATTCAAGCGGTAAATTGAGACGTTGGCGCGTGTTTTCTCTTCTTTTGAGCGTATCAAACTGACAAGGAAGGTCACCTTACTGTACCCCCACAACCTGGGTCAAAAAAATTATATTTTGTAGTTCACACCAAAGTATAAACCCTCACAAAAAATTAGCGGCCAACTCGCATATTTAAGGGGTGAAATTAATTCTCAAAAATCGGTGGTTTTTTCGTTTTTCGCTGATATTCCAATTTTCGATTACATGTTATTGTAGAGCACTGAAAAATGAACAACTTTGCTATTTAAACTTTTGGCGTATCTATTTTTGTTTCAAAGATATCAGCGAAAAACGAAAAAACCACCGATTTTTGAGAATTAATTTCACCCCTTAAATATGCGAGTGGGCCGCTAATTTTTTGTGAGGGTTTATACTTTGGTGTGAACTACAAAATATAATTTTTTTGACCCAGGTTGTGGGGGTACAGTAAGGTGACCTTCCTTGTGAGCGAAGATCATCAATTTTTTTTTACCATTTACACATTTATTTTATTTTGTTCAATTGTCTTGAATTTTTTTTGGGGTTTCTATCCATTTTTTTAAGAGCCATTTTTTCCTAGGGTTTTTTTTTCATTCTTCATTTAATGGAGGTTTCTATTTTTTTCAGGGCGGTTAGATTTTTCTGTAAAAACAAATGGAAACGGGGGTGACGAACAAATGGACTTGTCCAGGCTTTTTTCCCCGTACAGGGGATTTTTGGCTAGGATAGAAACATTCGAAAGTAAGCTGGTCAAAATTAGAATATCATAACCTAAAATTCCGCTAGCAATCGAGTATGTTTCGACGGCCCATATTGACGCGAGTGTGAGAGAGATAGCTGGAACGGGTTGACATTTTTTGCCGACTGTGTGATGAATAATGTGCTAAAAGCTCTGACAGCTCGCCATAACCTCACTAATGCTAATTTGCAGCTGGCATTAACGACATGCTCCAGTGACCGAGAAATATGGTTCAGGAATGAATATGCTTTACAACCGTTGCCCTATTCCTAAGCCCACAATTTTATTCATTTACAGCATATCTAAAATCGCCGCTGGCATATTAGATTGATTGCGGAGCGACAATATCTCTCAGCGCCATAAAAATCTTGTCGCTGATGAACCACATGAAAATCTTTCCGCTGAGCCACATGAAATTCTTATCGCTGCCAGCTATCCGAATGCTCCGGATGACTCTCACAAGGAAGGTCACCTTACTGTACCCCCACAACCTGGGTCAAAAAAATTATATTTTGTAGTTCACACCAAAGTATAAACCCTCACAAAAAATTAGCGGCCCACTCGCATATTTAAGGGGTGAAATTAATTCTCAAAAATCGGTGGTTTTTTCGTTTTTCGCTGATATTCCAATTTTCGATTACATGTTATTGTAGAGCACTGAAAAATGAACAACTTTGCTATTTAAACTTTTGGCGTATCTATTTTTGTTTCAAAGATATCAGCGAAAAACGAAAAAACCACCGATTTTTGATAATTAATTCCACCCCTTAAATATGCGAGTGGGCCGAAAATTTTTTGTGAGGGTTTATACTTTGGTGTGAACTACAAAATATAATTTTTTTGACCCAGGTTGTGGGGGTACAGTAAGGTGACCTTCCTTGTCAGTACTAAAAATTCTTGATATCCATAAAAGGACAAGTATTCCATTGACGGCTGAAAAACAATGAATGGGAAAAAAGGAAAACTTCCAAAAAGACACGGCACAAAAATAAGGAAAGTACTTGTCCGGCTCGAAAATTTTTGTATTTGCTCCCGCTATTTATAGATAGATAGAACAACTCGGTTGTATTCATGAGAAAAATGATGAGCGTCATACAAACATCACTGAAATTGATACATTCAAATGGATTAGTACAAATTCAAATTTTTCTCTGGATTTGATATACAATTAATAAATGAATTATTTCTGCAATATTTTACCCGAGTATGGATACATAGAAAAACAACCATTAACGACTAATTAAGGTGCAGCTAGTTAAATTTAATGACCCGTAATGCATCGGACAAAATCGCACTTCTAGCTATTTTTTTTTTGTATTATTCGCTTGAAATGTAAATCGGGTTAGGAGAGAACCTTGATCGACTCGATATTTTCACCGACCTCTCACGTGTCTTTTCTAAAAGCCTTCTGAGACGTTATGTCTTACGTTATGTCGTTAATTACGTTACTTACGTCTTATAATTACGTTATGTCAAGTTCAACTCCTGTGAGCACTTCTAATAAAAAATTTCTGGCCGGACAAGTACTTTCTTTATTTTTGTGCCGTGTCTTTTTGGAAGTTTTCCCTTTTTCCCGCTCATTGTATTTCAGCCGTCAATAGAATACTTGTCCTTTTATGGATATTAAGAATTTTTAGTACTGAGCAAAGATCATCAATTTTTTTTTTACCATTTACACATTTATTTTATTTTGTTCAATTGTCTTGAATTTTTTTTGAGGTTTCTATCCATTTTTTTAAGAGCCATTTTTTCCTAGGGTTTTTTTTCCATTCTTCATTGAATGGAGGTTTCTATTTTTTTCAGGGTGGTTAGATTTGTCTGTGAAAACAAATGGTAACGGGGGTCACGAACAAATGGACTTGTCCAGGCTTTTTTCCCCGTACAGGGGATTTTTGGCTTGGATATCACTTCTTTTTTTCTGACTCCTCCCAAACGTAAATTTTTTCATGATCACATGATACTTCGTGAATCTTTCCGTATGGTTTGAATTGGTTTAGTTTCCCCGATCCACTCATACACTACCGCTCAAACGTTTAGATACACTAGACAACTCTGTTAAAAAGAAAGATATTCGAATTTCCAAAGTGGCATTTCAGAAAAGATAGATCAGGCTTCAGTTTGCCTTATTTAAATATTTTTTGATCGATTTTTTTTTGGCCCAGTGCGGTCTTTGGCTCCCGACCGTTTTTATGCCTTTTGCCGACCATCGCGGATCAGGCGCACAATATAAGGAATTTTATTTTTTTTACTATTTAAAACTTGGAATGCAATGCAGAATTCTATCTTCCCCTCTTGAAAAATTTGTTGTGATTTTTTTCCCACAATTTATTCAGTTTTTGGCCAAAACCGAAAAGTTTTGAAAAATGTAATACAACTCAATAACGATAGGGTTTATAGAAAATTTTACCGATACAAGGAGTTACGTATTTCACTAAATCGCCTGAAATGTTTTTAGAATTTCCCTTAGAATTTTTTTTCGGACAATTTTTTTTTTAATTGTTAAAAATTTGACTTCTAGCAGGAAAAAAATGCTTCACTATCAGGAAGGAATGAATGTACAAAATTTTCTTGTGGCTCAGCGACATGATTTTTATGTCACTGAGGCCTCACAACGACAATATTTTTATGTGAGTGAGCCGTTGCAGCGACAAGATTTTCATGTCACTGAGCCCTCGCAGCGTGAAGATTTTTCTGTCACTGAGCCCTCACAGCGATAAGATTTTCATTTGCCTCAGTGACAATATTTTTATATGGCTCAGCGACAACATTTTTATGTCACTTTGTCAGTGGCATAAAAATCTTGTCGCCGAGCTACATGAAAATCTTGTCGCTGCGAGTTGTCCGGAAGCTTTTTATAACTCTCAGCGACAAGTTGTTGCTTCGAAAGGAACCAATTGTTGTGGAGCGATATGAATATATCAAGAGACTCGGCAGAGTCTCGGGACAAGTACATTTGCCAGCTGTGCGTCGTCTGCTTGTCCCGAGCGCTCGCCCAGTCGATACTTTCTCGTAGTAAAGCGATTCGCGGTGGTGGGGACAAAAATTTTGATGACATTTCAGCTAACCGTAAAGCACGGGAGTCGTCTAGCGACCTGAAAATTGACATGGAGAATAATTACGCGACACTCTTTCGATAGAGCCCGAATTCGGTACGATTGATTAAGTAATTGTTCAGAAAAAACTTTGCACGGGCTTAGTCCTATCTCAGCCTTCGTCAGAACCACGCTACATCGAAGGATTTGACGTGTCTGCATATGGCCGCCCGACAACACATGCAAAGGGGTCTGCGTGCCTATCATAGCCAATCCCGGGCTGCGAAATTTCTGATTGGTCGAGGCTGCGAGTTTTGCGAGTTCAAGCGATTGAATTGAATGACAGTGACACAGCTGATTTTTCAAATGTATGTGTGAGCGAAAATCGAGAAAAGATTGCAAGAATGATTGAAGAGTACAAGCCGGAAAGACGACGCGAAGTGGGCGTGAGCATGACGATTGTTTTGAAAGACGATGTACCAATATATCAGCGAGCGCGTAGGCTAGGCGAAGTGGAAAAGCGCGAAGTAAACGAACAAATACAAGAGTGGATGAAGGACGGAATCGTGCGCGAATCGAATTCCGATTACGCTAGCCCGATCGCCGTAGTTAAGAAAAAAGATGGTTTGAGTCGTTTATGCGTTGATTTTCGATTGGTAAACCAAAAGATTATTAAAGATCGCTACCCCCTTCCTCTTATAGAAGATCAGCTTGATCTTTTGGGTGGGGGTTAATATTACGAATAACCAAATTGTCGAACAGCTAATAATTCGGAATTTTGGTATTCATAAAATTAAATAAAAGAAAAGTAAGAAAGTCAAAACCAAATTTTTCAAATGACTAAAAATTCGAAATGCAAAATAGCGAACGTCAAAAATGGCGAACGTCAAAACGGCGAGCGCCAAAATAACGAACGCGGGTGAGAATAATATATTCGAATGACTATATATTATTCCCACCCGCGTTCGTTATTTTGGCGCTCTGGTATTATTATTTGGCGTTACCTGGTATGCTGTCTTTTTTTTCGTTTTCATGACGTGGTCGATGCCCTTGGTGGATGCCCCTGGTGGTGCGGTTTCGACTGTCTGCTGATGGTGTAGCTAAGGGTGATAGACATACGTGGTGAGAGAGAGAGAGAGAGAGAG
>JBAJMU010000025.1:0-16085 GCA_037952995.1 Hyposoter didymator
TGTATCATAGACGCAAACGAGATGATCATGGATCTGGCTGGTACACTCAGTTATCTTTTGTCTTCCCGAAATTATTTATGAAAAGCATGCACGCCAAGTTTTTGTATAATTTTTGGAGTGAGTTCGTCCGGTAAGCACGTGTACGTGTACGCGTGCCCTTGAACGCAAACGTGCCCTTTTTTAGGTTTCGTTTCCAGTGGAATTGTATTGTACGTATGTACGTACACTTACGTACATTCATGAACTTTAGCTGGCATGAATTCATCATAATATTCGAGATGCTGGAATTAACCACTCATTTTTGAATTCTTGGCTGTGTTGCAATGATTTCTTTTTTTTTGTTTCCATTGAGTTTGACAATTCTCGAGAAGATTTTTATTTATGAAGGTTTTGACCTTCATAAATAAAAATATTCTCGAAAATTGTGAAATTTTCGCATTGAATCGCAGTGAAAAAAAATCAAAAAAAGTCATTTGAATATGAGATAACGAGGAAAATAATTGAGATGTCGATTTTTAACTGAGGTTGCGATTTTTTAATAGTTGGCGTTCTTTTTTTACTTTTTGAGAGTATTTTTCCACGTTAAATAAACTCGTGGATTGTACGATGACTTAAGAAGTGCACGGATAGGCACTTTCCTCTGTCTGCCAACAAAGCTTTGCGATTGTTCTTTTTTCCCAAACAGTACAACTAATTATATACAACGAATTTTGTTGGATGTTATAACTTGCGGAAAACCTCGATCCTACGGATGCAGGTTTTTGGAGAAAAAAAACAATGGAAATTATTGCTGACGAAATGTAAATACGATGAATCGTTGTTATGATAAAATATCGACTTTTTTTATTAATAAAAAATGATGAATTAAAGTAATTATGAACTGGGTACAAATCAATGCTCTAGACCGAAAAATTGAAAGAGATGGGTGAAAGAGATTATGTGAATCGAGTTATCGCAGTTAACTATGCAAAAAAAAATCTCTATACCAGCCTTAAAATTTATACTTTATACACTTGTCGTTACACTTCGGTTTATTGTTTTTTGCTTCCTCATAGAGGAAGCTATGTGACGGTAAAAAATTTTTTTTTCCAGTTTTCAATGTCAATGTGCTTAAAATGTCCCAAAACGTCGAAAAATCATTTCTACAAAAAATGTCCGGATGTGTGTGTGTATGTGTGTGTGTGTGTGTGTATGTTCTGGCACTGTAAAATTCAAACGATTATAACTCGAGAACGGTTTGAGCTACATGGCTCCCGTTTTGCACAGATGTTAGTCTAGACCAGCTCTTTGTTCACGGACAATTTCGTCAGAACAGCTTAAAAAATACGAACTCTACGGCATTTTGAAATTTTCGAAAAAATGGTGTCGGCACTCTAACGTTCGCAAATTTCGAGATTTATTATCAATTTTTTTTTTATAAATAGAGTATCTTAATAGGAAGGTTGGTATTGAATTTAAGAATAATCGGTTGGACGGTTTAAATTTTATGGGTTTTCGAATTTTTCGAAAATCTTAGTTTTTCGAAAAATATCGAAATCTTGTTAGATATTATGTATAAGTCAGTACTCCCTCTGTACTTTCGAGCAAACTTGTTTTTCTTTTTTACCAGCGAAATGAAAATTCAATTTTCGATTCGAGTCAAAATTTGAATGGAAATTCGGTTGGATAACGTTGTGAACGATCTTTTTTTTATTTATATCGACCACAGCTGTGTTACAAACCAAAACTCCAATTATTGGTCTTTAAGATTTTTGAGACTCCGTGACAGAGAATCGGCAGCGAAAATCGTCTCGAAAATGAGCATTATTTATTCACGTTTGTAGATTATTCGCTGTAATTCAATAATAGAGACTCTTTTCAACATATTCGTATCACTCGAAGTCACTTAAACCAATTAGATTTTTAGAATTTGCATCTTCGAGCAATAAAATTTGGCCCTCGGTGCCTAAGACCCTTTTTGAGATTACCTTCCCCGAGAACAACATCGGAAGTCATGACGCTAGCAAGTTTTGCCAGGCTGTGCTCGCCGTTTGTTCCATGAATTGTTTGACACAGAAGATGCGATAGAAACGTTCAAATAGTCTTGAATTTCCTTCGCAAAAAATGCAGCAGGAGGCCGTGGAGGAGTAAACGAAGGGTCGAGATGCGCAGATTTTCCCTTGGTATGGAATATCATTTCGTATCTTGTTCTGAAAGTATTAAAAAAAAACGAAGGATGCAGCATTTGTCAGGAAGAATCGTATTGGATATTCCAACCGGATCGGAATGCAGGAAATATCAACCATCGAACGTTCTTCGTTCCTGAGGCACGACGTACTTTGTTGCTGAATTTGTTTATTTGTAAAAATTGTACGCCGTAATATGCTATCGAATTTTCGTTTCTTAAAAAATGTTACCAAACTATTATCGGAAAAATTAAAACTGTGGAAGCGTTGGCAAGAAAAAGCGATCGGTCCCGCCCCCATTCACCCCTCTCTTGACTATTTTTTCCGCGGGACTACTGAAAAATTGTTGCTCATTCCTTCGTGATAGACCGTTCGATACAGTTCTTGTGACAGTGAAAAATCGAATCTTTTGTGAAAGAATATTTGCTTCATTGAAGTGTTGTTATATTTTTTTGCTTATTAATCTTGTGAGTGACATTTACCAATAGGGTTTTTTTTTTCTAATCGAGGACCAATTCTGAATAGATATCTTAATCGATGACCAGAGCAACAATGTGAAGGTGAGTTCAATACTTTTTCCAAAGTGCTGTCTGAAAGTGCAAAAGCTAATGAAATCAATGATAAAAGTGATGATTTATCAACGATCGAATTACTTAATACCATAAAACGTCAAAACGTGCAAATTCGGTAAGCACTTTTGTTACATTGTATGACCATGCTTGCACAAGTTTCTATAGAACATCGTGGAGGTTTTTTGTGTAAAAATATCAGTTTTCACAAGCAATAATACTGATTAAATATTTTCGGCTTCGATATAATAATTAGTTACGGACTTTTCGCAATTTAAAAATGAAGGATAAATCCTTTCGGTATGATAAATAATAAGGAAAACGCGGGCCATGCGGAACAGTCGGGTGAAGCGGGTTACTCCACCAAAAGAGTGAACTTTTCCTTTTTTTGAATAAAAAAAAAAATATTATCATTTCGATAATTTGTACATCGAACAGGTTTTGATTTTTGACATCCAAAAAAAAATAACAATTGTCGTTTCTTGGGCGCATATTTTGCTTTCCCCGACTCTTCCACTTCGCTCGCCTCTCCCCTTTTCGTTGACCATATCTATTAGAAAATAAATTCAAGAAAAGAGAGCTGCTATCGATTTTTTTTCGTTTTGAACCATACCCATCGATTTTTTTTGCACCGCTTAATATTTTTCATTTAATTTCGACTTTTTTTCGAAGGTTATTAGCATGAAATTCCAGTCTTGCGAAAATTTCAACGGGAATTTTTGCAAGATTATAAACCGTGATTGTAATATTATTTGCTCACACTGCTGGATCATTTTTGAACAGGTGACCGATCGATTGTCTGTTTCAAGCAAATTGACTACGCATTTCTTCGGTTACTAACGAGTATTCCGTGAGTATGTCAAAAACATATTTATGTATTGTGCCATTTGTTTTACAAAACATTAAAAAAATTTTTTGCCTCGTACTTCGTCACGTAACCGTCTTCGTTTTCGTTGAACGTTTTTGCCGCAACTTCTGCCAGTACACTGAAAACAAAATTTTGTTGAAAAAGATGAATATTTTGTTCGATACGTTCAACTAAACGATTTTTTCAATAATCCCAAAAATTGTGTCAATGCAGCAAGAAATTCTTTAGAAAATCTTTTCGGAAGCGAATTTTAGTCGTTTCACTCGTAAATTTCGCTGACAAATTCATTAGAAACCAAATATACTGTCAAATTAACAAAAATTTTGAAATAAAAAAAAAAAAAACATTTAGTTTACCGTATTCAACAAAATTTCGACGATTTTTAACAAAATTTCATTCTCAGTTTACATGAGGTTCTTTCGCTTCGTACCATCTTTTGTAATGTACTCAAAAAATTATGAAAAAATTCTTGGTCCCGTTCGAAAATTCATTCTTGAATAGCAATCAGAAAATGTGAATTAAATTTTTTGTCAAATAAATAAAGCAAGTACAAACCAAAAGTGATTTTGTCCGGAAACAAACGACCAGCGTTCACAGACGAACTGTTAAAAATAATCGAATACGATTAGAATAAAGTACGGCACACGAAAACGAATAATTGGCATGTCGTACTTATTTTAATTTTTGTTTTAGTAGCAACATGCCTGCCCGAGCTCGTTTCTCCGAGGAGGAAGCCATTGAGTTGGTCATCAAATTTATCGATCAATTCCGGGATGATCAGTTACCGGCTTGGTCCAGCAAAATCTGGAAACAAATGTCCGAAGCTGTAGACAAGAAATGGAGCGCGGATTGTGTTTATACAAACGTTCAGAACGATCGGCGCCAAATCTTGACAAAAGCCCGAAAAAAAATGAACATCAATGTTCCGATACAGGCTAAAAATTATAGTTTGCTCCGTTCTGAATCCGAATGTAGCAGCGCCGAGTGCGGGACCGATGATTCCGAACCGAATTCAGAGCTGGCCTGCGGAGATGGTACGGAAATCTTCGACTTAGTCATTGCGGAGGATGAGTGGGTGGCAATGAAACCTGAGGAAGAAGCTCCCGATTTGGAACCGTCGATCCAAAAAAAAAAACCGCAATTGAAGCCAAAGGCATGGACTAATATAATTGCAAACGCATTTTGGCTCCAATACCGATTGCCTTGTGCGTATATTTTTAAAAGAGCATCTGTAGCGTTGTCACCCACTGAAGATTCGTACACCATCAAAATACATGGAAAATGTAAAAGTTCGTCATGTGGAAGTATTTTCTATGGACAAGCGGAAAAAATCATGCAGGAACCAGGCGTTACGATCCAAGTACAGACGCGAGATACTTGATATTCTCCGCATTCCCCCGTAAAGCGCCCCTTGAATGGATTGCGCCGCAAGGAAGTAAAAAAAGAATTGCAGAACGAAAAGTGTTCAGTGTGGAGGAAAAGATACGCACGGGAGCACATGCGTGTTGGCGAAACTGAACCCTTTCATCTACCCCGAAAAGATGTTTTGCGTCAAGCAAAAAAAGAACCGATCGACGATCAATTCGGAGTCAAGAAGGACGATGGACGAGCCTTAATTAAAACAATATAAAATATTTCTCAAACTCCGGAGTACTACGGTTTCATTAATGATGTCGCATATGATCCGTTCTTTGTTTTCTACGGGACACCGGCACAAATGCATGCATATAAGGAATACTGCCGTGCCTGCCGTGCCAATAAGAAAACGTCTTCCATTAAATTGGACGCAACGGGCGGTGTCGTCGGTAAATTAAATCATGGAGATGGAAGACGGTCCGCGCACATTTTTTTATATTCCATCGTAATAAACTTTGAGAATACTACAATTTGCGTAGAACAGATGCTGTCGGAGCAACAGAACGAACCATTCATCGAATTTTGGATCAAAAAGTGGATTCTGTGCGGGGCTCCGGCACCAAACGAAGCGGTGTGTGATTTTTCTTGGGCTCTGCTATCGGCGCTGTGTCAAGCCTTCAATGGCGAATCTTTAAAAAAGTATATCGCGAACCGTTTCGAGAGCATGACAAACGTTTGCTCCGAAAAACCGAGACCGGTAACATTCATCCGCATCGACGTGGCCCATATTATGCATGCCGTGAGCCGTTGGTCTTGTTTCCACAAAGGAGGACTCCGGGAAGTCAAGGAATTTTTCTTGTTTTGCGTCGGTCTTCTACTGAACTGCAAAGTTTTAAGTGAATTCGCAGAAGTCTTGATTCTCATTAGCGTTGTTGCCTATCCAAAGCATGACGACGGCACTGTCAATATCAGTGGAGTCAAAAAAACAAAAGAAGCTCGACAAAGACTCAAGGACATTATTGCCCAGCGCAATATAAGCTCCAAAATCGAAACAGCAAGCCGAAGCAAGTCGCCAACGAAGGATGAGATCAAGGCTGAAAATGAAGAAAAAGAAAAAAACAATATTGACGACAACTTCGATATTCCTTCTGACACCGGGAACCTCCTTAACGCCTGGCTGGAACAAATTGTGATGAGGGCAAAAGAAACCGTCACTTCGAGTGCCATCGAAGGACATTTTAACGACATAAAGACCAGGGTGTTCGCAGGCATGCTTCCTCTCCGCGTGGACAAATTTATCAAATGTCATTTAGATGACATAAAAGGAGCCACATCACTTTTTTCGTCAAGCATCATTAATTTTCACGATCGCCAAGCAGCGAGTGAATCGAAATTCGCCCAGCCTCGTGATGCAGAGGAGATTGTCGACACAATTGTTGAGATCGATGCACCCGATTCAAATTTTCAAAATTCGACAGCGGATCCAGGCTTTTCTCTCGACGTATCGAGTAATATCGAAATAGCGGACTTCGTCGAAGAGCTCGATCTGTCAAGTTTGAGATCGATCGAGAATTGGGGGAACAAGGCTTCCGAACCGCAACATAATCAGCATTATTTCCATCACTCCGATCAAGAAACAGATAATGATTTATTTAAATCGGAATCACCCATCGCGGTAAAAGAGGAGCAGGAGGAATCCACGAGAGAAACTGATCTAAGCCGACACGATCACTTGTACACGAAATCGCAGCCATTACAGAGCGTGAGAGCCCAACATTCTCCGAAAAAACCTGAAACAGCCGACGTCAATAACAACTGCAATCCCGCAAAAGAAGGAAAATATGTGCAAACTTTTCCGGGAATTCGGCGACGAAACAGACTCGTGGGATCGTTGAAAAAGCCATCATTGCTATTGAACGGTCTGCTTTGTCCACACGTAAGAATCAACGGAATATCGTATTTTCTTCAAAATACTTGCGCTTTTGATTCGATTGTTCACATTTTAATGATGGCGGGAATAGACGATACTGGATATGCCGATTTTTTGAGAAATTCGAACAACGATACTCTTCAGTTCGTATCTCAATTAATCGAAGAAGGTATCAAGCCGGCGAGTTTTGTTAATCGAGCGCAATTACTTAAAAAAATGGCAAGAGTCGACGTACTTTTGGAGACCAAAGAGCGAGTAATTTCTTATAAACTCGATGCAACTACTAACATCGCGAATCTCGTCCAAAATTTACTGGCTTCCGCTCCAAGCATTCGGAAAAAAATCATCTGTCCACACTGCGGAACATACGAAGGTTCTAGCGTATCAATAGCGCCAAATCATTGGGTCATCGCGAGGCAGGGATTCCAGGCTCTCGGAAAAGCACTGAACTTCCACGCTAAACTGTTCAATGTTTCCTGTATAAGATGCAAAGCCAAGACCACCATCATGAACGAAACGATGGAACACATGTTCATTGAATTGGACATTCGCCCGACTGTCAAGTCTGCCAAAGGCTTGCATTGTAAATTGGAAGATGTACCGGACAAGCTACAATTTGAACAGCCTGATTGCATGGATCGTAATTATACGTAAGTAGCATTTATAGGCGTAAATGAAGGAAAGAAATAAAATAAGAAGCATGAGTGGTGTCTGACGTTTCAATTGAGAGGGGAAAAATTTGAACTTATTTTCGTTAATCGGTAAAAAGTTGGAAAATGTCGTCATTTTTTGCACTTTTAGCTTTTTTGAAATACTATCAGAATTAAAAGGAAAATTATATTCCATACCGCGGGAAAATCTGCGAAGTCAGCTGATAATTTTATATGTATTACAAACCCTTCATGTATATTTTTTTCATTTTTTTGCAGGCTTGTTGGAGTAGTGGCATTTTTACCGGGTCATTACACGGCATACTGTCGACGATCCAGTGGACGTTGGGAATTGCTCAACGACATGAACAAAAAAATCGTCAGCCGCAAATCGAGTACGGACATCGAGGCACATTACGCCGTCTACATTCGTTTGGAATGATCGCAACAAACGTGAGTTCAATCATCCAAGATTACGTCGTAAGACTCAACCAGAATCTCTTTCACGCTCGAATGAGTGGTTGCTAATAAAAAACGAATTACTAGGCACGAAAATTCATATTAAAAACAGAACCGAATTTTCGTTCTGCTGGTAAAAAAGGGAAAACAATAGTAAAATTTCAGTAAAATCCAGTAAAATTTATTTCAGTTGTACTGTTTCGGAAAAAAGAACGATCGCGAAGCTTTGTTGGCAGACAGAGGAAAGTGCCTATCTGTGCATTTCTTAAGTCATCGTACAATCCACGAGTTTATTTAATAAATCAAGATAATACAGAAGGAAAAAACTAAAAAAATGTTGATCTCGGTACTATTGGAATACTTGACAGCAAGAAACCGAAACTTAGGATTCGACGATTGCAGGCAGTATTTCATTTTTGTATCATTAATTTGTTTTTTTTTCTTTCCTTCGTTTAGTAATGCAGAATTCGCTTGTCCACGGCTTTACGGCATATCGGACATTCGGACATCCGGTCTCCGCACATTTGACACGTTTGATGGCCGCATAAGAATGTCATGTTCTTCAGTCGATCCAAGCACACCGGGCACATTGTCTGTAAAATGGTGAAAAAATTGATCAGCAAAATGAAGTAAAATTTACGATAATTTTGAGAATCATCGTAAATTATTGTTATGATTGGAAATTTAATTAATTAACATTATCATTCGAATAATACTTATTATTATTAAGATTATTGTTATTTCCAATTAGTAATTATTTACAAAAAGAGGTAAAATTCACGATAATTTTGGAAATTAATTGAAACGATTCAATTCTCCAGTTTACTTCAATTTTCTCGTGTTTTGGAAATATTTGGAGACATTCTGAAATTTATTCATACCGCAATTTTTTTTTTCTTTTCATTACAATTTTTACATCCGAGCTCCAAGCAAAACGAATATTTTAATTTTTTTATTCCAAGATTCTGTCAACAATTTTCCAAAAAATCAACAACAACAAAAGGAAAATTAATAACAAAATAAAATACTGGAAAATATATTAACGATCGCAAGATTTATCGATTCTTATCCTACGCTCACTCTCACAGCCTCGCTCGCGTGATAAACCCGACATTTCGTTAAAAAGTTGCAAGAGAAAAAATAAAAGAAACGCGACACCAATTTACACGCGTTTGGATGGAAAAAAAAATTGGAAATTAAATATTTCAAATTCTAAACGTCAGAAAATTTTTCTTCAGCGGCGAAATCTCTTAGTTTTGGTAGCAAGAACGTTTATACAAAATTTCGAAAGAACCGTAAATAATGTCGTTTCGTGATCGATCGTAATCTATATATATAAAATAGTCGCGTGACTGACTGACAGACAGGGCACAGCCTAAACCACTCAAGTTAGGATCGTGAAATTTGTCATGGTTACTCCTCTCCCATCGTAGACGCTCACTAAGAACGGATTTTGTTCGTTCTCTATCCAAAAAAAAAATTATCGAATTTTTTTTTTTTTATTTTGTTTTAAATAATAATCAATGACTGACTGCTTTCCCATCGTAGACGCTGATTTATCTATTTAAAAAATAAATAAATTCGTATTTTTCGAATAAACGAAATGGTTGGCGATGAAAAAAAAAAAACACCGTTATAAACATTTGTAACGGTAAAGATCATGATTCGGAGTTTTTGCACCATAAACTTTCAATATATAAGTGGGACTTGACGATTGTCTTCCCCCTCTCCGGTTTCGGTAGAATCGAAGAGGATAATCGATCAGTTCAGGAGATCATTGGTAGTCGAACTGCCGGACAAATCAGTTCGGGAAACGTGTAAGATAAAGCAACGAAAAAAAACGATAGCGAATAAGTTGAGTAATAATTTTATAATCTTTTGTAAAACACGACCCGAGTAACAATAACAAAATATATAAAATTTACACGTAAAGAAAAATTTTGTTTTACTATTTATTTGCAAGATCAATTAAAAATTTCAACCATTACATTGGCGCCCAACTAGAGGCTCGAGAAGCCACTTTTCATAGTTATTGTTCTGTTTAAACATATTGCCATCATATATTAATTCATGTCCCAAAATAATTCACCAAATACTTCGCGTGTAACAAGATCCCGTTCAAAAAGTCGTTTACATATATTGAAACCATTATCACCTCGAAGCGAAAAGAAAAAATACTAGAAAACCAAAATAACGTTAAATAAAAAAATAATTGATGTAAGAACAATTGCCGAAAGTCATACAGGAAACAGTTC
Organism: Hyposoter didymator; assembly: GCA_037952995.1. Taxonomy (NCBI): domain Eukaryota; kingdom Metazoa; phylum Arthropoda; class Insecta; order Hymenoptera; family Ichneumonidae; genus Hyposoter; species Hyposoter didymator. The sequence goes on from JBAJMU010000025.1 coordinate 10,253, forward strand.
TAACATGTCGATCGGAGCTGAAATTGCCGAGGCTACACGAGCAACTCTTGAAAACGAATTACAACAACTTAGAGAGGAAGTACAACGCCTTGAACGAAATCGCCAAGAGCTTGAAAACAAACGGCAGCAAGAAAATGTACAGCGAGCGCAACAAAACGAACTACATCCAGTCGGAAACGGTGATCAGACAATCGACGGATTGGTTAATCATATGCGTCATCTCCACATTAATGTAAGTGTGCCAAAGTTTTCTGACGATACAAATCCTGTAGAATATTTGGAGGATTTGGATCGATATTTTGTTTTCAAAGGTGTGCGTAGAGAGCATAAACTTTTTGTGATAGAAAGTGCAATGGAGGGTAAAATTAAGATCTGGTACCAAACAGCAAAACATACTTTAAGATCGTTTACTGACTTCAAAACAGCCTTTTTAAATGAGTTTTACTCCGTTCCGGTTAAGGTTCGCTTTAAAAACCGTTGGTCTTCGCGAAAATATACATCCAAAGATGGATCGTTGCATACTTATTTCAAGCAACAACTACGAGAAACACGATTCTTTGATCCCCCGCTCACAGAGTACGAAATCAATTTCACAATTATACAGCAATTGCCACAAAGAATTCGAACAATATTATCAACGATAAATTTTTCAAAAACCGCATCAATTGAAGAAAGTCTCTCTCAGATCGATAGTTCTCAGGAAGATTATAATTATGAGCGTGGTGGCGAATGGAAAAATTCAAATAATCACACCGCTAATAACCGTGCGAATAACGGAATCAACAGCGTCCAAATGTCTAACAGACCATATCAAAATACAAATCCCAATCACCCAAATACGAACCGTCGTGGAAACAACAACAAAAGAAACGGACAGCCACGTTACTATCAAAATAATCATACCAATGGGCATTATGATAGCGACCGATCGCGAATTCCTCACAACACGCAGACATTCCATACACCGACAGTACCGGACTTTACGGTACCCCCACCAAACTATAACACGAACAGATCAAATTATAATGATAATAATACATCCCATAATTTAAACTAGAGAGAGGCACGATACGAGAAGAAAACACGAAGGAAACAGTGTCGTGCCGCAATCCGTTCGATTTTATTAAAGATTTGAAAATTGGTATCGATGGTGATTTATCTCAACCGTGCATATCGGATCGGGAGGTTTACGAATGCCCCGGACTCATAGTAAAGACAAACGAGTACAACGTGAAAGCTCTTATAGATACGGGTAGCATGATCACGTGTATATCCGAAATAACTTATAACAAAATAAAATTGAAATCCGAAATAAAAGAATTGCCGGTATCTAATGTATATGTCACGGCGGCAGTCGGAAAAAAGAAAACTGCGGTGAGACGACAGATTTTAGTTCAAGCATCAATAGGTCCAGTCTCTTGTAACCTAATTTTCTTGGTAGTGCCGTGTCTTACAAGCGACATGATTTTGGGGAATGATTGGATGCATAGGAATAAAGTGATTATAGATTACAACTCACTGAATTTGACGTTTCGTGGTGTATGTATGACCTCTGATACGATATCATTTGACGAAAAAGCGTATGAAAGAATAATAACGAAAAAATACGGTCATGATACATTTATAGAAGTAATTCGCGTGGAACAATTTTCGATCGACAGTTTAGAGATAAATTCACAGTTTGGAAATGATGAAAAGGAAATAATGAAAATATCCTACGTGGATAATGAAAATAAAAACGAGAGCAAAGTTGACGACGAAAGTGAAGCAAACACGCTCAAAATTAATGATTTTGTTTTGGATTCTGTAACGGACACACTTGATGATTTTCCAATAAATACGAAGGAAAACACAAGGGAGAACGCAAAAAAAAAAAGGATAATAAAGATAAAGATAATGCTAATTCTAGAAACTCGTCTACGGTATTAAACGAGAATTATAATGATCATTCGCGTGTCATGGACAATGAACGCGTATTATGTGAAGTAAACAATGGAGAAATAACCGATTATGAGAAGTACACAAAACAAATTGAAATTGAAGTAAATAGTATTGTCGCTGATTGTTTTGTCGTTTGATTTCTTTTCGTNTGACCTTGAAGAGGTTTCAAGCGAATTAACGACGACGAGTCCTGAGCAGACCTTTGCTATAATTAAATTAATTCGCGATTTCCAACCACTCTTTTCCGACAAACCAGGGTGTACAAATGTTTACGAACACAATATAAAATTAAAAAACCATAAAACTGTTGTTAAAAAATCTTACCCGGTGCCTTTGTCTTATCGTGATGCGGTACGTAATGAAATTAGAAATATGTTGAATCAAGGAGTGATTGAACGTTCGGATAGCGAATTTTGTAACCCTTTGCGGATTGTTAGAAAAAAAAACAATAGCATACGATTATGTATTGACGCACGATACATCAATGACATAATCGAAGGGGATAATGAGTCACCACCTAGGATCGACGAATTAATGCAAAAATATTATGGAAAAACGTTGTTGTCCACCCTCGATTTGACACACGGATATTGGCAAGTGCCACTAGAAAAAGAGTCAAGAAAATATACGTCATTTTTATTCGATGGATCATTATTCCAATTCACGCGTATTCCATTCGGCTTAAAAACCGCCGGCAGCGGCTTTATTCGAGCGATCAACATGTCCCTTGGCGAAGAATTTAATGACTTCTTAACATGTTATGTTGATGATATGCTAGTAACATCGCGAGATTTTGACGAGCACTATTGTCATTTAAAACAAATTTTTAGCAGGTTACTAAAACATAACTTCACTTTGCGATTGAGTAAAACTCTCCTGTGTCAAACATCAGTATTATTTTTAGGCTTCGTAGTAAGCCCAACAGGAATAAGACCGGATCCTATGCGATTGGCGATGATTTCAAATTTCGAAGAACCTCGTAATAAGTTGCAATTCCAGAAATTCTTAGGAGTTTGCAATTATTACAGGCAATTCAGCCACAATCACGCTAATTACATGGAACCATTTAGAAAATTATTGCAAAAAGATTCTATATGGGAATGGACAGCTGATCACTCGCAGGCTTACCAAGCGTTAAAAATGAATTTCGTAAAGATAGTCGAGCTTTCGCATTACTTTCCAGATAGAATCTTCAAGTTGCAAACCGATGGTTCCGACACGGGGATTGGGGGCGTCCTATTTCAAGTCAATGATAACGATGAAAAACAAATAATAGGGATGGTCAGCCGATGCCTTACTGCTGCAGAAAAGAATTACAATGCTACCGAAAAGGAACTTTTGGCTATAATGTATTCAATCACGAAATTTCGTATATACTTGATAGGGAAACCGTTTGAAATAATAACCGATCACCAGGCCCTCACTTTTTTAGATCGAACATCGTTCTTAATCCCGAGGCTTAGTCGCTGGTGTCTCCTATTGCAAGAATACACGTTTGTTGTTACTCACTGTCCCGGAGTAGAAAATATAGTGGCAGATTTCTTAAGTCGCAATCCCGATGCATCTTATCAAGATAATACTTCTGAGCAAATTATTAAATCAACTGCGACGAAACATAATATAGAGACGTCTAATTATCATGCCAACGACGCATTGATTTTGATTTGTCAATTGGAAGTCAATCCTGAATTTAGAAAACAAATTAAAAAAATCGGGGATTGCCAGCGACAAGATACAAATCTTATGGAAAGGATCAAAACCAAACAAATAAAGAATGAGAACCAATTTTGCGAATATAAAAACGTCTGGTTCCATCGCAAATCTAAAACTGAGAATTGGTGCATTATAATTCCGGAAATATTAAGAGATGCGGTATCGAAATTCGAACACGAGAGGTTAGGTCACGTTGGGGTATATAAAACTTTAAGTCATTAAAAAAAATATTGTTATTGGCGAAATATGGCCCAAGACACAAAGAGAATAATAAAATGTTGTGACCCATGTCAACGCGTAAAACACCTGTCTCGTGCAACTGAAGGAGAATATTGTATGGTGCGAGCTGAATCTCCAGAGGACTTGATAACGGTCGATTTCTATGGCCCCCTCCCTCGCTCGATTGGAGGCGTTCAATATTTATTTGTCATCATTAATGCCTTTTCAAAATTGGTTGCGCTGTATCCGGTGAAGCGAGCAACAACCGACATAGTACTAAAGAAAATCTGCGAAGACTATATTCCAAAATATGGCAAACCAAAAAGAATACTATCGGATAATGGCACGCAGTTTACCTCGATCAAATGGCGAAAGAATTTAGAAGGAAAAGGTATTAAAGTGATTTACTCATCTATTCGCCACCCGCAATCGAATCCCACTGAAAGAGTGATGCGAGAGTTGGGAAAATTCTTTAGAATATTTTGCGCTGACCAACATAGTCGATGGGCTAAACACGTATCAAAAATAGAAGAGCTCCTTAATCTGACTATACATAGTAGTACAGGATACAGCCCCTATGAATTACATTATGGTAAGGATCCGGAGGATGCAATAAGAAAATTAATAGCATTCCCGAACGCGGAAAACATCCCGCACAATGTAAAACTCTCTTTGGCAAAAGATAACTTGATAAAAAGTTTTGAAAATCGCAAAAAACGGCAAAAATCAAAATCATCAATTGCATATCAAGTTAAGGATGAAGTCTTGTTATTGGTACCACATCTGTCTAGCAACACCGATAGAGTCACGCATAAATTCTTCCATTTGTACGAAGGTCCATATGTCATTACGGAAATCAAAGGGCCTAATGTGTTTGTTCTTGCGCACACCAATGACACAAAGAAAATAAAAGGCACTTACAATAGGATTAATATTCGTCCATATTTTCGAAAAAAAAAAAGTAATAATAATAATACCAACATTCGTTGACGAAAATGTATAAATCATAATAAGACTTGGTTACCAGTGGAACCGCAATGATTGATAAGCAACTCAATCCGAACTGTGATTACCTAATATTTAAAATGTTATGTTGTATGAAATATCGCTAATTATAATTACAATACGATTTTCCCATTGCTAATTTTAAGTTCGAGACCTATTCTTACACCAGTCGGCGTATTTACGTGTGAAAACTCCAATCAAACTTTTCGATTTCGAAATTTCTTTTTACTGTATTTTAAAAGAAGAATGTGTATGTGAGTGTGTGCTATATAGGTTAAGTTAGGGCGAGACCCTTAATGGGGTGGAGCCAAGGAATGAGTGCGCGTGTGGACGGATGTGTGTGATAATGTTTTTTTTTTTTTAAATCGATAATGAAATTTTTGTGCTTTATAAAAATATCGCCCGAAAATGGGGGGATAATGTAACGGTAAAGATCATGATTCGGAGTTTTTGCACCATAAACTTTCAATATATAAATGGGACTTGACGATTGTCTTCCCCCTCTCCGGTTTCGGTAGAATCGAAGAGGATAATCGATCAGTTCAGGAGATCATTGGTAGTCGAACTGCCGGACAAATCAGTTCGGGAACGTGTACGATAAAGCAACGAAAAAAAACGATAGCGAATAAGTTGAGTAATAATTTTATAATCTTTTGTAAAACACGACCCGAGTAACAATAACAAAATATATAAAATTTACACGTAAAGAAAAATTTTGTTTTACTATTTATTTGCAAGATCAATTAAAAATTTCAACCATCACACATTTGAAAAAATGAAAGTGACAGAAGTTCATATCAATTAAACATCAAATCTCTAAACGTCAAGAACGGAGATACAAAGTGAAGGAAGAAAAATGGACTCATCCGCGTGTAAGTAGTACATTTAGTATTTGTATTTTTATATTGACTGCATTATTTTCATTTTATTTTATTTTGAAGAAGGTCGGTTTTTT
>JBAJMU010000025.1:16232-29566 GCA_037952995.1 Hyposoter didymator
TTTTTTTTATTTAACGAAAAATTAAGGGAAAAAGTATTTTTTGAGCAAATTTTGAACAGGACGATAAAACGATCGTTTTTCACGATTCAAACACAAAATTGGTATGAAAATTGACGTTTTTTTTTATTTAACGAAAAATTAAGGGAAAAAGTATTTTTTGAGCAAATTTTGAACAGGACGATAAAACGATCGTTTTTCACGATTCAAACACAAAATTGGTATGAAAATTGACGTTTTTTTTTATTTAACGAAAAATTAAGGGAAAAAGTATTTTTTGAGCAAATTTTGAACAGGACGATAAAACGATCTAACGGAAATCTGTGTTGAATACAAACGGTGCCCAGCGAAGCGGGCATACCTTGGCTAGTACGTTAATAAAATTCTCGAAATTTATAAAAGTTTGCAATGTTTTTAACGGAGAAATCATTTGCTTACCAATTCCAAGGGTGACGATTGTTTCTCTGAAGTTTCGATGTAAACAGTCTCGCCTCCACCAATATCGGTTACGACGGCGGCACTTTGGTGTCCTGGTAGGAAAGTTTTGCCGATTTTATTGACTTTTTTTTTGGTTCGGGAGGACCGTGGGCTTGTGAAAAGTTTGTACAACTTTGCGAGCTTGTTTGCCGAGATAAAATCTTGCTGTTACATCGTCGAAGCATATTGCGAACAGAGAGACGCACGTTAAATCGCGTATATTGTCCAGAGCGGAGAACGATATTATTTCCTCAACCACTGATGCCTGCAGCAGCGTTATGTTCAGCTGTAAATGAAAAATCGATTTTTCATGTTTTTCAGCCTCGAACAATCATTTTTGTTGGGAAAAAAAGCTCGAAATTCAATTGACAAGCTTAAAAATTAACCCTCCGCGGATCATATGAACTTTTTCGAATCAGGCGACAATTTTTTTTCCGGAAACGTTTTCTTTTTCAAAACGTTTTATTCAAAAATAAAACGTGCAACGACTATAAAAACTTCGAAACCTGAAAGTAAAATCAAAGGAGAGTATTCAAGAATTTTTGCAGATTTTTTCTCTCAAAATTCGTGAAATTTAAGTGGCAGGACGAAAAGGATCCTCATGATCGGAAATGCCATGAAAAATCATTCACCGAGAGAATTAAAACGTAAAAATTACTGTTACAGAAAAGAAACAGGGAATGCGCTTGGACTTTCGTCAGTTTTTACTGAGCAAAATGTAAATTTCTATGAAAATGGAGTAAAATTTCTTTTACAACAAAAAAAAAATGTATTAATTCCATGAAAATGCATCGTAAAAATCGCCCAATGTTCGAGCTCGTCCCTCATGAACCAATTCATGATTCTCTTCGTGTATGACCCGCGGAGGGTCAAATCTAAAAATTTATTATACTTTTTATGACTTTTCGAATAAAAGATTTTTTTTTTCAATTTTAAAGAAATAAAAGATAACAGATTTTTAAAAAATTTTTTTAAATTTTAGTAAAACAATTTGGATCAGCGATTGACATACTTTTGGTAAAATTATGCTGCCCTGGACCTGCGTCGTGATGCTTTCCTCGTAGACGCTGGTTTGTAGATCAATTTGCGTGCGATATGTTTTGGGAGCGTCAACATTTTTTTTTTGTAGCTTCACTGACTTTTATCGTCACCTTGACCATTTTTTGAGATTTCGGTCTACGGTGGAACGTTTCGAGCTCGGTTGGACTTGGCTCCAATAGGGCAAGCTCTGATCTTGCTTCAGTATATTCGCATCTTCGACTCTCGAGATGCACTCGCTGTGCAGATGATTGAGTATCGTCAGCGGATGCAAATTTGCCAGTGTCGGTGTAATGACGTCGATGAATGGCTGCAGAGACTTGAGAACCATCGGACTCAACATTATGCCGACCGTCGTACAGGAACCAGTTTCGTGCTGTACAGCGAGCCGCTCTTCCTCGCCACGTACAACAGTGTCGTTGTCAGCTGTGATTCGTCGAACTCGTGAATAAAGCTTTGTTGTAAAAAATGTAATCGAAAATTCGTTAAGCGATTTTTCGAAAAACTCAGTATTTTTATAAAATTCGAAAAATGCAAATGGGTGAATTGAATTTTTCAGAATTTTGTAGGAAAATAAACGAACCTTCGGACTGTATGAGGGTCGCGATGTCCCAGAGGTAAGGATGAGTCGGCGTTTTGTTGAAGCATGTCGCAGTCGGTGATCCGTCGTTCCGCGTGATCATTTTTAGCGACGTGAATCATTCGGTGATTGTTTCAAATTTCGGGACATACCGTCCACCGACGTAGACCAATCGACCATCCTCGGTCCGCTTGAACATCGGCGTTGGGAAGGCATCGCTAGAGGACGGAAAAAATGACTGATTCCAATTGGCACATCGGACCTGTGGCAAAGTCCAAATGGTTAGCCAAGGATTTTTCGTCATTTTTAAAAAATCGCATTTCAAAACATTTTTAGCGCGAAGCTTTACTCTCACAGAGAAAATGGAAAATGCTTCTTTTTAAAATTGCTTCAAACTACGATTCTTGAATTTTCCATCGTGGGGAAAGAACGAAATCGAAATGTATTCGAAAATTATCGTCGCCACACTCTATTTTTTCACCGAACTCTCGGAACGCTCGAAAAAAAAAAGCAAATCGATTTTGAGGGAGGCTCGAGCTCTAGACCAACTCTTTGAGGTGGTTTAATTATTAAAAGATTCCAATTGCTTTGTTTTTCAATAATGGAAACTGCACCATCATACTTGTTGCGGGTTATGTGTTGTGTAATTGTACCTAAGGCATCAAAACAACCCGTGAAGTACGTAACAACACCTCCTCCGCCGTAGAACTGCATTCCTGACCCTGAGTATTCACCGTCATTTTGTTGATGTGTCGTTGATCAACGAGGGGATAACTCCATCCTCCATCACTTCATCACTTCTGCTCAGCTCAGTTGGCTCAGCTGCTCGCTTCAGCCATTTTCATACGTAGTGCGCAGGTATACTGCGCATATGCAATGCGCACAGCGGAAGTGCTCGCTTCCACGGGTTTTCTAATTCAGTTTCCAATTAACTAATATCCGACAATCGTTTTAATTGTCAAATTCGTAACCGACAAACGATTACGCTTCTATTGGCTTTTTAAAAATTGGGAAAATGTATGAATTTTTAAAAAATGGGCCAACTTTGCGCGAATTTTTGTTTTCGATTTTAATGATAAACAAATATCCGACAAACAATAACTTTTATCCAACAATGTCGGACAAACGTCCGACTAACGATTTATTATAAACAAATTTGAAAAATCCAAAATTGGGCGGCCAACTTCACAGAGGTGCAAAACCTGGGGCCTTACAACCAAGGTGGCGCTGTCGCTGTACAGGGCGATACTAATGTCCAGACTCACGTACGCCGCGGTTATACGGTGGCCCGCCGTGGGGAAGACCGCAAATGAGAAACGGCTAACATGCCTACAGGGAAGATACCTGAGGGTAGGGGCCGGGGCGATGCGGACGACCCCAACGGCGGCGCTGGAGGTGGCATTCAGCCTCCTCCCACTAGCCATGAACATCAAGGGGCAGGCGACGACCGCGGCGTATAGACTGCGATGTATGGGCAGCTGGAAGAGCACAGGCACGGGCCATACGGGCCTCGAGCTGGTTCAGAAGGCTCCCTTCTCGCTTCAACAGGACAAAATTCCCAGGAGATTCCAGGTGAAGAAGTCCTTTGAAACATCAATCCAGACCAGAGAAGACTGGAAGAAAAAACTATACAAACCCCTCCAGGTACCGAGGCTTGGTACACTGATGGTTCAGGGGCAAATGACAGGTTTGGGGCAGGGGTGTTTCATCCCGGGTCCGACACCACAATCAGCCTCCCAATGGGGCAACTAGCCACGGTATTTCAGGCCGAGGTGCTGGCCATACTTGAGTGTATGAGGACGTGCCTGGAGAGAAATACGACGGGCAAGAGAATCCTTGTATACTCGGACAGCAGGGCGGCTATTGAAGCCCTAGCGAAACCCCACGCCGACTCCGCAGTCGTATGGAACTGCATGCAACTGCTGGAGGCAGTTGGGAAGATAACAAGATAACACTAACCGGGATCCAGGGACACCAAGGATTCCAGGGTAACGAAACAGACGACAAACTGGCCAAGCTGGGGACGGAAACGATACCAGCGGACCAAGTTGTAGGCGTCCCCTTTGCCACTGTCAAGTGCATTATACAGGAGAGCCTGGACAAGCAGCACAAACACCTCTGGAATACGAGAGTGAGATGCAGGCAGGCAAAACAAAGTATGACGGGACCGAGGCCGCAAAGAACTGCCGAGCTGCTAAGACTAGGAAGGGCAAAAATGAGACTGGGGATTGGGCTCCTAACGGGGCACAATGACCTCACAATGACCTCAGGTATCATATGCACACCCTGGGCCTGGCAGAAAGCAGGGAATGCCGGTTATGCGAAGAAGAAGACGAAAGCAGCGCACACATCCTGTGTCGCTGTCCAGTCCTTGCAGTTCACCGATACAAACTTTGGGGGAAAACGTTCTAAGAACCCAAAGATATGCCGAAATTCAGGATAAATCACATGTGCAGTCTGGCCGAAAAGGCCGGCCCAACACAGTGAGATATCCCTCACGACCAGCGGTATAGCACAAAAGAACCATACGGATCTAGCTGCCTGCAAGGGACCAGAAAGCCCCAACCGCTAATTCTACTACTACTACTACTACCAGTTTGCCACCCCGGGGGTGAAACCCAACACCTACCGGGCGCGTCCCCAGGTTGCGGATCGGGGAACGTCTTAACTGGCCGCAAGACCGACGGACAGGGGCGAAATAAAATAACCCCCGCCGACAAAAAGAGGTGCGAGGAGGAAGGAAAACCCCCACACAAAACCACCAGGGCCACGTATACCAGCGAGTGCGGTGACGCTGCTCGAAAGAGATGTGCGAAATGATCCGCCCAGCGCAGTATGCGAGATAACTCCCGACGTCAACGCGTCGCACCCAGGGGAGCGTCAGGAAGCCGATGAAGGGAGAGTGTGTATGACCGGAGCGGATGCCCATCCCCGCTCAAATGGTCGAAAGCCCTCATAGCAATGGGGGTAGCCATGTGGGTGATCGACCCCCCACTCCTCGAGGCATCGCGCTCGGAGACGACCTCTCGCTCCGGAGCACCGTATAAAACATGAATCAAACAACCCAAATAAACAACAAAACAGATGAAGAGACAGAAACGACAGCATTCCCAGCCTACCAAGGTCTCGTAGAAGCGACCACAGTGCTCAAGCACCAAGCCTACAAATAGACCCAGATGCAGCCAGTGCACCCCTCGACGACCCCATCGAGCAGCACACGATTACCCGAGACGCCTCGATTGAACACGAGGACGGCAAGCTGAAAGAACTGTACGACCTCATTCAGGTCACGATCAGCACAATAAAGGCGAAACGCACCGTACCAACAGAGGTCACCAAAAACGTCAAAGAAGCACTTGCACTGCTCACGGACACATTAGCCAGCAGGAAAACCTGGAAAGACGCTCAACGAAAGCTCACGCTCGCCGAAGTCAAGGAGCGCGAAGCTCTGCGTAGCAAGACAATGATGCGACATGAACCCACACGGACAAATGGCGTGGAATACACGCCGTGCCTTCCTCGAAACAAGCGCCCCGCCAACAGTCCTCCCACAGGACCTGAAGAAACGGTGCAGAATGACGAAAACGGCAGCTACGCGTCTGCGGCCCGCCGAAACGAGAAACAGCGCACGCGCACATACACGCCGTCTGCCACACCAGGTGGCCCCCGGGCCGACACGGAAACACCTGGCACGCGGGCAGCAGCCGCAGAGCACTGCAAAACCGAACGCAGAAAGACAGCAGCACCGGGAAAACGCTGAAACGCCGTCCTGATCAAGCCGGCGGAAGGTAAAACCTACTCAGACTTGCTCAGCGAGATCAAGGCAAAGGTCAACCCGGATCAACATGGAACGAACGTACGCGCAATACGAGAGACACGCGATGGCGGGATACTGCTGGAACTTGACAGGAACTCAGTGCCCAGCAAATCCTTCACGGAAGCGGTCGCAGCTGCGGTGGGCACCGCAGCTGCGACCGTTGCGCTGCGGCGAACACAAAGCTGCCACCTGCAACGAGCCACCACACTGCGTACTGTACGCCACAACGGAAGGCCTTGATAACCAACAAATACCGGGTACCATGCACTGCTCCAGCTACCGTCGCGCCCTGAAAGGTGGAACCAGGAAGCCACAATGACGAAAATCCTACAAGGTAATCTAGCACGCGAATGGACCGCGCAAATGCTGATACACCAATCCATCCGCGAGAAAAACATCGACATCTGTGTGCTTTCAGAACAGCACACAAACAACTCGACCCCCCGCTGGATCGCAGATACCAACGGCACGGCCGCCCTGTGGGTGGTAAACTCGGACCTGCGAATAATAGACTCTGGATGCGGCGACGGTTTTGCCTGGGTCAAACTGGCGGGCTATACCATATTCAGCTGCTACCTCTCACGAAAAGAAGGCATCGACACCTTCAGGCGCAAGCTCAGCAAGCTGGAGGACACGGTGCGTGAAACAGAAAGAGATTGCATCGCAACCGGAGACGTAAATGCCAAATCGACGGAGTGGGGCATGGACTATAACGATAGCAGGGGAAGCGAGGTGCCGGACATGGCAGCTCGGGTAGACCTGGTCATTGTCAACGTGGGAAACACCACCACATTCAGGAGAGCCGGCCAACGTGAGTCCATCCTCGATATCACGTTCGCCACCCCGAACATCGGTGCCAGAATCCAAGGCTGGAAGGCCATGGAAGACTACAACGCCAGCGACCACCAATTCATAAAATACCACATCGACAACGCCCAGCCCACCACCGCAAGCACCGAATAACAACACCCGATTAGGGGGTGGAATGCAAGGAAGCTGGATGAGCTGAAACTGATCGAATACATCAAGGAGAAATGGATACCCGTCGTCACTACGACCGCAGGCACAGGTCCAGCCGCCGAGACCATCGTAGAAAGGACGATGGACCTCGTCTCGGCAGCCTGCGATGCGTCGATGCCTGCCAGGCCGCGCCGAAACAAGAGGCGCCCGAACTATTGGTGGAACACCGAGATCAGCGAGCTCAGGAAGAAATGACTGTCACTCCACCGCAAGGTTGTCAGAGCTAACCACAACCGATAGCCCGGCCAGCCAAACCCCCTAGCGGACGACTTCGACAAGGCCAAAAAGAACCTCAAAAAAGCTATAAAAAGCAGCAAGAGACTAGGCTGGAGGGATCTATGCGCAAAACTGGACGAAGACCCATGGGGGAGAGCATACCAAATCGTCACCAAGGGACTCGGTAATCAAACACACGTGCCCCCCCTGGAACCACCAGAAGCTAGAAAGGTCATCGATGACCTGTTCCCACGGCACCCATGGAGAACAGCTAGGAAGGAACACAATCCCGTGACAGCACCCCCCTTCACTACACAGGAGCTGCAAGACGCTGCGGCTACGCTAAAGGCAGGCAAAGCACCTGGACCAGACGGAATCCCAGTTAACGTCATCAAAACAATCGCCAAAAGAGCACTTGAAGTACTCTTGACGATGTACTACGCCTGCCTGGTCTCCGGAACCTTCAGCAGACGATGAAAACTGCAACGCCTAGTACTACTCGACAAGGGCAAAGGCCCATCATCCTCGTTCAGACCTCTATGCATGCTGGATGTTGCCGGCAAGCTCCTGGAGAAACTGGGGCGGGGTATAAATTCCGACCTTTGGATACACAGAACGCTCGAAATTCCGAATTTTTTAGTTTGTACTCAACAATTCCTAGAAATTTTATAATCCAGAATTTTTTTAACAAGAATTACAATATAACAGAAGAAAATGAGTCAGTACGAAATTGAATGATCATAGTCATGGGACCGATTAATTCGGCATCGACATGAAAATACAGCACATATATTCAATACCAATTTCTTTTAAGCAGAAAGTCCATAGTTCCGAAAAAAAATTCAGTTAGAAATCTGAGTTCATGAATGGCCAAGGTTTGGACAGGGAATAGTTCCGAAAATAAGAATATCGACAATCTAAAAATCCCTACTTTATATATCCACGATAAAACGTGAAGAATGAAAAAAATTCGAAAGAATACTACCCAGAAAGATCAGAACTCCGAAAATGTACTACCCCGACGGACCAAAACTCCGAAAGAGCAAAACTCCGGAAATCTTAACGACTGTTAACCCTAGAACGGTAACCTTTTTTTTACGTATTCCGGTAACCTGGGGTCGAAAATGACCCCAATTTTGAAAAATTCATATCCTCGGTAAAATTCAACGAAAAGGGTTCAACTTGGGCTCAACCTTTTCGTTTTTTAATCATGCAGAATCACGTGGGTCTGGGCCATTTTGCTTGGAGTCAAAAAATTAGTCAAAAATGTGGTAAAACGATAAAAAACGGGAAAACGAAGGGAGAAAGGGCGCGGGATTTGAAATCGCCTGGGGTCGTTTTTGACCCCAGGTTACCGTTCTAGGGTTAAAATAAGAGCGCTGATATTTCTTTAACACTTCGTCTGTAAACGCCGGTATTTCATGTCCGAGCGAAAACAACTTTGGTTTGTACCTCGAAAATGAGGAATGTACGGACGCTCCTTCCTGTCGCTAAAAAAGGTCACGTATGAGGGGGAACAAAAGCCCAAGTTTCCAATTTTCAGCACCTCCCAGGCGGTGGTGACGAGCGCGCGAGCTTTGTAAACAACGCGAAATACCCAGGTTTACAGACGGTGTGTATTAAACCGGTAAGTGAGTGAATTTTTTTGCGAATGTTTTATCGTGTTTTTGGCGTTTATTTGGAATCAGTATGCCTAAAAAAAAATTTGAAATTTTTTCGAAAAAACATTCGTATTTTCCATTCCATTTTCGAAAAATTGTTAGAATTTTTTTTTTTTTTCAATGGAGCAGCGATCGGCTGAGGAAGTCACGTTCATGCTGCGTACACGACAAGAAATTAATTATTTGGGAGGTGAAGACAGCGCAGAATTAATAAAATGTGTAGATAGCAACACATTGCAAGTAATTTATTGCATGTTTTCATGGCAAAAACTTTAGCATTTAGCTTCAAACAAACGGAACGAAATAATTTTTTTCTCAAAGCTACATTATTCAACTTTAATTTCCGATTTGAAAAACTACGCTATCTTTATTTTTTTCTGAGTTGCAATTTTTTTGGTAAAATGAAAAGAAAATCGGAATTTATTCATTTATTAGACCAAGAATTTATGAAAAAATTACATTTTCGAAATTTTACAATTGGCACTTCAAAATGAGTCTTTCAAATAGTAGCAC
This sequence comes from Hyposoter didymator, assembly GCA_037952995.1. Taxonomy (NCBI): domain Eukaryota; kingdom Metazoa; phylum Arthropoda; class Insecta; order Hymenoptera; family Ichneumonidae; genus Hyposoter; species Hyposoter didymator. The sequence goes on from JBAJMU010000025.1 coordinate 25,552, forward strand.
GAATTTTTCCAGAATTTTTTCAGTACGTTAAGGGGGTGGAATAATGGCCGAACTCGAAATACCCACTTTTACAGACGGGAGATGCAAAAAAAACTTTTACAGACGAAGTGTTAAGTTTCGACTTTTATTTCGAGTCGGACTAGCATAAATAAGAATCATTCTCAATACATCATTTCATTACTTGAACGAGCTTTCGCCCGTCAAGGGAATTTTCCGTGATTGAGGTTTCCTGGTCGAAGAAAGTGGCTTAAGCATTCAAATTTTGAAACGGTTCGCAAAAATTTTAAAAACATTATTAATGTTGATTTCGGTACTTAATGAAAAGCATATTTAGTTGAAAGAGTCGAAAACACTAAAGCAAACCCGAGTTCTGCAAGCCTCAGTTCTTTCATACAACTTTATGAATATGAATAAAAATTCGAGGGAATGTTTGGAAATAATAACAAGAATTCAGTGAGTCGAAAAAAATCTTTTATTCTCTATGAATCGCCATGAAATCTGTAAACGGAGCCCTGCATTTAGGACAGCTCATTCCTCGTTGCTCCAATATCTCGGCACATCGGAGGCAAACGCAGTTATGACCACACGGTATGAATCCGTGGGTCACGATGTTCATCAAGCATACGACACATTTTGGCGCTGAAATAGAAAAAATCATTAGCGTATGTAATATAAATAGTTCTTGAGCATAACGTTTGAAGCAACATGACTGAAAAAACTCGCGCGCATTGACAAAATACAGATTCTTGACTCCTTCAAAACGGACAGAATTATTTTTCTTCAACCAGTCAATATACATATTACACGTTCCAATACCTAATTTGTGATATCGATTTTTAGAAGTACTCTTCGCGTTTTGGTCGTGTCGGTTGTACCTACTGCACCGCCCATTCAAAATATTTCTCTCCGACCGTTTTGAGATTCCCCACGGAGTATTTTTTTTCCGACGCTATATCGAATAATTGGGATGCACTTCCGAATAAGTGTTGCCCCCGATTTGGCTCAAATTCGGTACAGACCTTTTTTTCGACGATAAGTGTGCCAAGGGATCTTTGAGGCATCTCAATATTTTCCGAGCGATCGAATTTTAAAATTAAAATTTTTTTCATCATTTCTGAATAACTGTTACCTCCGATTTGGCTCGAATTTGGTACAGACTTCCTTTTCGACGATACAAGAAAGTGTGCCGAGGAATTTTTGGCGCATCTCAATATTTTTCGAGAAAACGAATTTTGAAATTTCAAAAATTCACACGATTTGTATCATCCAGAATTCACCACCTGAAGGTTGTCTGCTTAGTATTCTTAGCGCTGATAAGGGCTGTGTTAATGTGTGTGCGTGTGTGCGTGTGTGTGTTTCACAGGAAATCCAAGATGCCCCGCACACACCCCACTGTCCCACACATCATTCGGGATGCTCGCACACACCCCACTGTCCCACACACTATCCGAGATGCCCCGCACACACCCCACTGTCCCACACACCATCCGCCATGCTCGCACACGCCCTACTGTCCCACACACCATCCGACATGCCCGCACACACTATCCAAGATGCCCCACACACACCCCACTGTCCCACACATCATCCGCCATGCCCGCACACACCCCACTGTCTCGCACACCATCCGACATGCTCTGCTCAGACCCCACTGTCCCACACACTATCCGATATCTCGCACACACCCCACTGTCCCAAATACTGACCAAGATACTCGCACACCATCCGCCATGCCCGCACACACCCCACTGTCTCGCACACCATCCGACATGCTCCGCTCAAACCCCACTGTCCCACACACTATCCGATATCTCGCACACACCCCACTGTCCCAAATACTGACCAAGATACTCGCACACCATCCGACATTCCCCGCACACACCCCACTGTCCCATATAGCATTCGAGATTCCCTGCACACACCCCACTGTTCCACACACTATACGAGATGCCCCGCACACACCCCGCTCTCCCACATACCATCCGAGATGCACACACCCCGCTATCCTACACACCATCCGAGATGCTCGCACACACCACACTGTCCCTCACACTATACGAGATGCCCTGCACACACCTCGCTCTCCCACATACCATCCGAGATGCTCGCACACCATCCGACATGCCCCGCACAGACCCCACTGTCCCACACACTATCCGACGTTCCCGCACACACCCCACTGTCCCACACACCATTCGAGATGCCCTGCACACACCCGCCCTCCCACATACCATCCGAGATGCTCTGCGCACACCCCACTGTCCCACACACTATACGAGATGCCCGCACACACCCCGCTCTCCCACATACCATCCGAGATGCTCGCACACCATCCGACATGCCCGCACACACCCCGCTATTCTACGTACTATCCAACATGCCCGCACACACCCCACTGTCTCACATACTGACCGAGATACTCGCACACCATCCGACATTCCCCGCACACACCCCACTGTCCCACATACCATTCGAGATTCCCTGCACACACCCCACTATTCCACACACTATACGAGATGCCCCGCACACACCCCACTGTCTCACACACCATCCGACATCTCGCACACACCCCACTGTCCCACATACTGACCGAGATACTCGCACACCATCCGACATTCCCCGCACACACCCCACTGTCCCACATACCATTCGAAATTCCCTGCACACACCCCACTGTTCCAGACACTATACGAGTTGCCCTGCACACACCTCGCTCTCCCGCACACCATCCGAGATGCTCGCACACCATCCGACATGCCCCGCACAGACCCCACTGTCCCACACACTATCCGATATCTCGCACACACCCCACTGTCCCACACACCATCCGAGATGCTCGCATACACCCTACTGTCCCAACCACAATTCGGGATGCTCTCACACACCCTACTGTCCCACACACAATTCGGGATGCCCGCACACACCCCACTGTCCCACACACCATCCGACGTTCCCGCACACACCCCACTGTCCCACACACCATTCAAGATGCCATGCACACACTCCGCTGTCCCACACACCATCCGAGATGCGCCGCACACACCCCACTGTCCCACACACCATTCCCATATTCCTCATGTCTCATGTCGAGAGACAATTTTTTTTAATTCACTCGTCTCGAATCGCTATCGTAACCCTTGATGTATACATACAAAATACTTGTTTTTGCAATATTAAAGAAATTAATTTCTGGGAAAATATTAAGAAGCGGGAAAAATTCGTCGGCACACTTTTTTGTATCGTCGTCAAGAAGGTCTGTACCAAGTTTGAGCCAAATTCCAGGTAACAGTTCTTTAAAAATAAAATAATTAATTTTAAATAAAAAATTCGATTTCTCGAAAAATATTGAGATGCGCCGTAAATCCTTTCGCGCACCTGCTTGTATCGTCGAATAGAAGGTCTCCACCAAATTTGAGCCAAATCGGAGGTAACAGCTATTCAGAAGTTTATCCAATAATTGTTGTAAGCCGTATCAGTGATCGTTTCATTCAGATACTTCATCTATTTGTGCCCCTTCGATTTTTCATATTCCCCCTTTTATTTGTTTGACTTTTCCCACAGTTCCGGAGACGGCTATTGCATATTTCTTAACATTAATTTTTGATTCCTCTCCCCTTGTCGCGGCTGGCGGATTTTTCAAAATACTCTCCCTGTTTTTGTCGTGTCGGTTGTAGCTACCGCACCGACCGTCAAATTCGATCACGCAACCGCGAAACGATTTCTCATTTGAAATATTTATCTCCGACCGTTTTGAAGTTCCCCACACATAATTTATGAAAGTTGAATTCTTCTTTTTCCAAAATATCCAGCCTATATAGACTGGATCCTTAACAATGAGAAAGTAAGCGGACTAATCGATATCAAAATATTAGACACTAGATTGTATTGGTTTGCGCATTGATAGATTACTATTCAATCGATATCAGCCAGCTAATCTTTTAAAACAATGTCGTTTGGTTTGTGGTTCTTTTCAGCTCCATAATTTACATTTACCCAGTTGAGCGACTTGCTATCC
>JBAJMU010000025.1:31642-69580 GCA_037952995.1 Hyposoter didymator
TATACATAATATCTTACAAGATTTCGATATTTTTCGAAAAACTAAGATTTTCGAAAAATTCGAAAACCCATAAAATTTAAACCGTCCAACCGATTATTCCCAAATTCAATACCAACCTTCCTATTAAGATACTCTATTTATAAAAAAAAAATTAATAATAAATCTCGAAATTTGCGGAAGTTAGAGTGCCGACACCATTTTTTCGAAAATTTCGAAATGCCGTAGAGTTCGTATTTTTTTAGCTATTCTGACGAAATTGTCCGTGAACGAAGAGCTGGTCTAGATTGACAACTGTGCAAAACGGGAGCCATGTAGCTCAAACCGTTCTCGAGTTATAAGCGTTTGCATTTTACAGTGCCAGAACATACACACACACACACACACACACACACACATACACACACACATCCGGACATTTTTTGTAGATACGTTTTTTCGACGTTTTGGGACATTTTAAGCACATTGACATTGAAAACTGGAAAAAAAAAATTTCACCGTCACATAGCTTCCTCTATGAGGAAGCAAAATGTGGTAAAACAATAAAAAACGGGAAAACGAAGGGAGAAAGGGCGCTGGATTTGAAATCGTCTGGGGTCGTTTTTGACCCCAGGTTACCGTTCTAGGGTTCAAATAAGAGCGCTGATATTTCTTTAACACTTCGTCTGTAAACGCCGGTATTTCATGTCCGAGCGAAAACAACTTTGGTTTGTACCTCGAAAATGAGGAATGTACGGACGCTCCTTCCTGTCGCTAAAAAAGGTCACGTAGGAGGGGGAACAAAAGCCCAAGTTTCCAATTTTTAGTACCTCCAAGGCGGTGGTGACGAGCGCGCGAGCTTTGTAAACAACGCGAAATACCCAGGTTTACAGACGGTGTGTATTAAACCGGTAAGTGAGTGAATTTTTTTGCAAATGTTTTATCGTGTTTTTGGCGTTTATTTGGAATCAGTATGCTTAAAAAAAATTTTGAAATTTTTTCGAAAAAACATTCGTATTTTTTCGAAAAATTGTTAGAATTTCATTTATTTTATTTTTTTTCAATGGAGCAGTGATCGGCTGAGGAAGTCACGTTCATGCTGCGTACACGCCAAGAAATTAATTATTTGGGAGGTGAAGACAGCCGCAGAATTGATAAAATGTGTAGATAGCAACACATTGCAAGTAATTTATTGCATGTTTTCATGGCAAAAACTTTAGCATTTAGCTTCAAACAAACGGAACGAAATAATTTTCTTCTCAAAGCTACATTATTCAACTTTAATTTCCGATTTGAAAAACTACGATATCTTTATTTTTTTCTGAGTTGCAATTTTTTTGGTGAAATAAAAAGAAAATCGGAATTTATTCATTTATTAGACCAAGAATTTATGAAAAATTTACATTTTCGAAAATTTTATAATTGGCACTTCAAAATGAGTCCTTCAAATAATAGCTCGAATTTTTCCAGAATTTTTTCAGTACGTTAAGGGGGTGGAATAATGGCCGAACTCGAAATACCCACTTTTACAGACGGGTGTTGTGCCCGTGCAAATCGTCACGTGGGGGCGAGTTTGCAAGGACGAATAGTTCGGGATATTGCCAAGGTTGAGTAAATCTCCAACTCAATACTGTCGGTCTTAACTAATAGGTTTATTGTAGGATAGTTTATTACAATCGAGATAGTTGCCTCGAGACCAATGACTATTATGAATTCTGATCCTCTAAGTGTCGGATCGCAGACTCTGCGTTCAAATGTTGCTTTCCCTTTTATTAACATAGGGGTTTGTCGTTTATTAGTGGAGGTGGTAATTATTGGTGGTGGGCAATCGATCGTCCGATGTCTTGAGGTCATTGCCCAGAATACAGCTGGATCGGGACGGTCGATTGCAAAAGATGATCGTCAGCATTTTGGTGTGGCCTCGCTCGGACTTCGAGCGAGGTTTTGATGAGAAATGCACTTTTAACGTGACTTGTGCTCGAAAGGTCGATAAACTGAGTGCTGACGATCGATGTATGATTTTTATCCATTCTTAGGAATTTGGTTGCGCTCAGGGCACAACACGGGAGATGCAAAAAAAACTTTTACAGACGAAGTGTTAAGTTTCGACTTTTATTTCGAGTCGGACTAGCATAAATAAGAATCATTCTCAATACATCATCTCATTACTTGAACGAGCTTTTGCCCGTCAAGGGAATTTGCCGTAATTGAGGTTTCCTGGTCGAAGAAAGTGGCTTAAACATTCAAATTTTGAAACGGTTCGCAAAAATTTTAAAAACATCATCAATATTGAATTCGGTACATAATGAAAAGCATATTTAGTTGAAAGAGTCGAAAACACTAAAGCAAACCCGAGTTCTGCAAGCCTCAGTTCTTTCATACAACTTTATGAATATGAATAAAAATTCGAGGGAATGTTTCGAAATAATAACAAGAATTCAGTGAATCAAAAAAAATCTTTTATTGCGGTTCGTTATAAATCGCCATGAAATCTGTAAAGGGAGCCCTGCATTTAGGACAACTCATTCCTCGTTGACCCAATATCTCGGCACATCGGAGGCAAACGCAGTTATGACCACACGGTATGAATCCGTGGGTCACGATGTTCATCAGGCATACGACACATTTTGGCGCTGAAATAGAAAAAATCATTAGCGTATGTAATAAATAGTTCTTGAGCATAACGTTTAAAAGCAACATGACTGAAAAAACTCGCGCGCATTGACAAAATACAGATTCTTGACTCCTTCAAAACGGACAGAATTATTTTTCTTCAACCAGTCAATATACATATTACACGTTCGAATACCTAATTTTTGATATCGATTTTTAGAAGTACTCTTCGCGTTTTGGTCGTGTCGGTTGTACCTACTGCACCGCCCATTCAAAATATTTCTCGCCGACCGTTTTGAGATTCCCCACGGAGTATTTTTTTTTCCGACGCTATATCGAATAATTGGGATGCACTTCCGAATAAGTGTTGCCCCCGATTTGGCTCAAATTCGGTACAGACCTTTTTTTCGACGATAAGTGTGCCAAGGGATCTTTGAGGCATCTCAATATTTTCCGAGCGATCGAATTTTAAAATTAAATTTTATATAACTGTTACCTCCGATTTGGCTTAAATTTGGTACAGACCTCCTTTTCGACGATACAAGAAAGTGTGCCGAGGAATTTTTGGCGCATCTCAATATTTTTCGAGAAAACGGATTTTGAAATTTCAAAAATTCACACGATTTGTATTATCCAGAATTCACCACCTGAAGGTTGTCTGCTTAGCATTCTTAGCGCTGATAAGGGCTGTGTTAATGTGTGTGTGTGTGCGTGTGTGTGTTTCACAGGAAATCCAAGATGCCCCGCACACACCCCACTGTCCCACACATCATTCGAGTTGCCTCGCACACACCCCACTGTCCCACACACCATCCGAGATGCCCTGCACACACCCCGCTATCCTAAACACCATCCGACATGCCCAGCACACACCCTACTGTCGCACACACTGTCCGAGATGCCCCGCACACACCCCACTGTCCCACACATCATCCGCCATGCTCGCACACGCCCTACTGTCCCACACACCATCCGACATGCCCGCACACACTCCACTGTCCCACACACTATCCAAGATGCCCTGCGCACACCCCGCTATCCTACACAACATCCGAGATGCTCGCACACACCACACTGTCCCACACACTATACGAGATGCCCCACACACACCCCGCTGTCCCGTGCACTATCCGAGATGCCCCGCACACACCCCACTGTCCCACACACCATCCGCCATGGTCGCACACGCCCTACTGTCCCACACACCATCCGACATGCCCGCACACACTCCACTGTCCCAAACACTATCCAAGATGCCCTGCACACACCCCGCTATCCTACACACCATCCGAGATGCTCGCACACATCCCACTGTCCCACACACCATCCGACATGCCCGCACACACCTCGCTATCCACACACCATCCGAGATGCTCGCACACACCCCACTGTCCCACACATCATTCAAGATGCCCTGCACACGCCTCGCTCTCCCACATACCATCCGAGATGCTCGCACACCATCCGACATGCCCGCACACACCCCGCTATCCTACGTACTATCCAACATGCCCGCACACACTCCACTGTCTCACACACCATCAGACATGCCCCGCAATACCCCACTGTCCCGCACACTATCCAAGATGCCCCACACACACCCCATTGTCCCACACACCATCCGCCATGCCCGCACACACCCCACTGTCTCGCACACCATCCGACATGCTCCGCTCAGACCCCACTGTCCCACACACCATCCGAGATGCTCGCACACACCACACTGTCCCACACACTATACGAGATGCCCCGCACACACCCCACTGTCTCACACACCATCCGACATGCCCGCACACACCCGGCTATCCTACACACCATCCGAGATGCTCGTACACACCACACTGTCCCACACACTATACGAGATGCCCTGCACACACCTCGCTCTCTCACATACCATCCGAGATGCTCGCACACCATCTGACATGCCCCGCACACACCCCACTGTCCCACACACCATCCGAGATGCTCGCACACACCCTACTGTCCCAAACACAATTCGGGATACTCGCACACACCCCACTGTCCCACACACTATCCGAGATGCCCCGCACAACCCCCACTGCCCCACACACCATTCAAGATGCCCTGCACACACCCCACTGTCCCACATACCATCCGAGATGCTCGCACAGACCCCACTGTCCCGGACACCATCCGACATGCCCCGCACACACCCCACTGTCCCACACACCATTTGAGATGCTCTCCACACACCCCACTGTCCAACACACCACCCGGCATACCCGCACGCACCCCACTGTCCCACACAACATTCAAGATGGGCCACACACACCTTGCTATCCCACATACCATTCCAGATGCCCTGCACACACTCCGCTGTCCCACACACCATCCGAGATGCGCCGCACACACCCCACTGTCCCACAGACCATTCCCATATTCCTCATGTCTCATGTCGAGACACAATTTTTTTTAATTCACTCGTCTCGAATCGCTATCGTAACCCTTGATGTATACATACAAAATACTTGTTTTCGCAATATTAAAGAAATTAATTTCTGGGAAAATATTAAGAAGCGGGAAAAATTCGTCGGCACACTTTTTTGTATCGTCGACAAGGAGGTCTGTACCAAGTTTGAGCCAAATTCCAGGTAACAGTTCTTTAAAAATAAAATAATTGATTTTAAATAAAAAATTCGATTTCTCGAAAAATATTGAGATGTGCCGTAAATCCTTTCGCGCACCTGCTTGTATCGTCGAATAGAAGGTCTCCACCAAATTTGAGCCAAATCGGAGGTAACAGCTATTCAGAAGTTTATCAAATAATTGTTGTAAGCCGTATCAGTGATCGTTTCATTCAGATACTTCATCTATTTGTGCCCCTTAGATTTTTCATATTCCCCCTTTTATTTGTTTGACTTTTTCCACAGTTCCGGAGACGGCTATTGCATATTTCTTGACATTCATTTTTGATTCCTCTCCCCTTGCCGCGGCTGGCAGATTTTTCAAAATACTCTTGGCGTTTTTGTCGTGTTGGTTGTAGCTACCGCACCGTCCCTCGAATTTTATCTCGCAACCGCGGAACGATTTTCCATTCAAAATATTTATCTCCGACCGTTTTGAAATTCCCCACACATTATTTATGAAAGTTGAATTCTTCTTTTTCCAAAATATCCAGCCTATATAGACTGGATCCTTAACAATGAGAAAGTGAGCGGACTAATCGATATCAAAATATTAGACACTAGATTGTATTGGTTTGCGTATTGATAGATTACTATTCAATCGATATCAGCCAGCTAATCTTTTAAAACAATGTCGTTTGGTTTGTGGTTCTTTTCAGCTCCATAATTTACATTCACCCAGTTGAGCGACTTGCTATCCCACTAGCACTATACATTTTGAGAAATGAGTCTTTGATTTTTTGCGCTATTGAATATTCATTCTCAAAATTCTAGGCATTCTGTCATGAACAAAGATATATACGTCACTCAGATTACAACCCATCAATAGAACAATGTCGTGCACATCCACAGCTGGAAAAGCGTGGGCAAAGGCGCACTGTTCACAAGGCGAAAAGCTCCATGAACGCATGCCTTCGGCTGCATACAATGCATGCATACAACATGATCGAAAGTGGGTTAACTAATCAAAGTCGTTGTATTTTCACTTGTTGTTCCATTTCGCTATTCATTATTTATCCTCAAAATCCTAGGCTATCATTGCGTCATGAACAAAGTCACATACGTAACTCAGATTACAACCCATCAATAGAACAATATCGTGCACATCCACAGCTCGAAAAGCGTGGGCAAAGGCGCACTGTTCACAAGCCAAAAAGCTTCATGAACGCATGCCTTCGGCTGCATATGATGCATGCATACGATACGATCGAAAGTGGGTTATGTAATCGAGGTCGCTGTATTTTCACTTTGTGTTTCATTTCGCCAATGATTATTAATTTTCAAAATTCTAGGCTATCATTGCGTCATGAACAAAGATATTTAGAGACGCGGTAGCGTCTCGACGTACCTAACTCATATTACATCCCAGGACTAGAATAACGCATGTATACGACACGATCGATATCGTATTGATGATCGAAGTCGTTTTTTTTTTTAAATGTACTACACAAATGTACTCAACGATGATTATTTCACGTTTGGCACAAAAGTAGAGCAATGCCGTTTCACATATTCATGGAAAAGCTATCATTATTTGAAATTTTCTGTAGTTTGATAATATCGTGTAGATGCTTCGACTTTTTAAATTGAAAAAAAATCGTGGCCCCACGGCCACCTTTGGCAAACGTCGTGTACCATGTACATTTATTTATGTTTTTCAATTCGAATCTTAGAAACTGCTGTTCGCTGAAAAGAACAACGAACCCTTCACTCAAATATTTAAATACGTTCGTAATAATAGTTCAAAGATTCTCTTCTATTTCTTTAAAAATTTTTTTTTTTTTTTTCATTTGTCGTTTACTTTTAAACTAAAATCTGCTACCAAGGCAGCAATAATTAGTTTTGATGGTCAGCGGTGGGGTGTTGTCGTTAGCGGTTGCATCCAGCGATGCACCCTCCACTATTTTTTCTTTAAAAATGTACAACATGTTTTATAGGATTTCGCAGTCATGTTGTGTTCGTTCAAGTTTTCTGTAAAATGTTGACATCATTGTATTTATTCGCTCCACTACTTCATTTTAATTGTGCCATTCCTTCTAGAGGTACAATTAAAAAAAAAAAAACAAAACAAGAAGAAAATGATCGTCAACATTTTATATTTACAACATACGCTTGCAGTAACATAACGAAAGGTACTATATAGATTCCATATAGATTTTTATATAATTATAATATTCTCGATGCCGATGTTCATTTATCCCGATTTGATGCTGTGAAATATATTCAAGTTTGGCTTGTTCCCCACTCTTCTTCAATTGATGTTTTACTTGAGATATTAACGAAAAAAAACTGTTATTGGAATCTATTTAGCACCTCCACAAAAATGTAATGTTACCTTGATGAGTCGTTTTCTTCTTCTTAGAGCGTCTTTTATGTCCACGTTGACGCGTGTCAACTTCTCCAGCTTGTCGCTGCAAATTTTGTCGTCTTTTTCGACGGAGGTTCCTCTTTCGACTTTTAGATACTGTATAGATAAAAATAGGATAAGGAGGTTAGAAACGAGTAGAGGAAAGTAAAGCACAGATCAGAAGGAAGGTGAAGGGAAAGTGGAGGACATTAGGTGAGGAAGGGTGGCGACAAGCGAGAACGGTGGCTGAAAGAAAGAGGAGGAAAGGACAGAGACAGGTTGGTAAAGAAAAGAGAAAGAAAGGCGGATAAAGAAGGAAGAGATAAGTGAAAAAAGGAACGGGAACGGGTAAAGAAGGACGAGAGAGGCGAGAACAGGAAGATCGAAAAGGAAGAGCAAGAGGGAGTGAAAAATGAGTAGAAGCTGGGACGAGTACAGAGGGAATACGACGGTGGAGGGTTGCCTGAGGGGAAAAGTGGGCACGAAACACCGGGGGATGGGGAAGTGAGACGGCGAAAAGGGGGAGGGATGCGATGGAGGATGGAAGGATAAGAGAAGAGGAGGAAGGGAGTGAGGCAGGCTCCCAAAAAAATAGAAGGGTGGAGCGCTCGGCAAAGCAAAGGAGGAAAGGGGAGATAGAAAAGATGTTAAGGGAGATGAGGGAGGAGGCAAGAAGGGACGCTAGAGAGCTGAAGGAAGAAATAGCCAAGGTGAGAGAGGGGATGAGGGAGAAGGAGAAGAAATGGGAAGCGGAAAGGGAGGAGATGAGAGAGATAATGAAAGACTTGGGGGAAAAAGTCGGAAGGGTGGAAGGGAGAAGAGAGGAAGAAGGCCAGGGAAGGAGAGAACAAGGGGAGAGAAACGAAAGGAGAGAAAAGTGGAGAGAAATGGAGCAGAGAATGAGGGCGCCGGAAAAGAAAAACGAGAAGAAAGAAAGAGGAGAAGAGAAGGAATGTAATAATCAAAGGAGAGCTGGGGGAGGGGCATGCCATAGAGGTGGCCGCAAGGATACTGGGGAAGTTGAAGGTAAATGGAAGGATGGAGGAGGTAAAAGAGATGGGGAGACGAAACGGAAGAAGGGGGGGAGAGAAGACTACAAGTAAGATTAGAAAACATGTAAAAGAAAAAGGAAATGATGTGGAACAAGAAGAAACTAAAGGTGGAGAGAGTGTGGATAGAAGCTGATTTAACGGAAGGGAAGAAGAGGATGCAGTGGTAGCTCAGAAGGATCGGGGAGGAGGAGGGAAGGAAAGGAAGGAACGTGTGGGTGGGGTACGAGAAAATTAAAATAAACGGAGAGGTGTTCTGGCGGGACGAAAGAGGGGAGACGCTGAGAGACGGAAGAGGTGAGCAGAGAGAGAGGAAAGAGGAGAAGAAAAAGGAGGAAAAGCGGACGAAGAGGAGGGAAAGCAAGAAGTAAGAGAGCAAAGGAACGGCGAGACAAAAAAGGGGTAAGAGATCAAGGAGAGGAGGAGAAAGAGGAGCAGAAGAAGGGGGAAAAGGGGGATGGGTGGAAGATTGGTTTCTGGAACATCGCAGGAATGGGGAACAAGGACGAAGAATTCTGGAAAGAATTAGGAACATGGGAAGTAATAGTTGTGACAGAGACGTGGATCGAGAAGAAAGGATGGGAAAGGGTAAGGGGGAGGTTGCCCAGAGGTTATAAATGATGGAGATAATGGGCGAGGAGGGAGAGTAGAAAAGGAAGAGCCGAAGGAGGGATGGTAATAGGAGTTAGAGAAGAGATGGCAATGCAGGAGGAGGACGAGGAAGAAGTCGAGAGGGAGGAAGGCCTGATGGCGGTAAAGGTGAAGGCAGGGAATGAAATATAGACCTTGGTGGGATATATCAACGGAGATATGAGGAGGAAAAGAAGAAGTTTAATAAGTTGGATGGAAGGGCAGAAGGAAGAGGAAAGGGTAATAGTAGGACGGGACTTTAATGCGAGAACGGGTGAAGAGAGAGGGAGAGTAAGAGGGAGGTATAGGGAGGAAAACAGAAGGATGTCGAAGGATAAAGTGGTAAACGAGGGAAAGAACGGACGGGGTCAGAAAAAACTACTAGAACTGGTGCAAGAAGTGGGATGAGAGATAGTAAACGGGAACATAGAAGGAGACGAAAAGGGTGAATGAACATACGTGGGAGGAAGAGGGGAAACAGTGATTGACTACGTGTTAGGGGACGAGAGAACAGGAAAGGATTGATAAGATTGAAGTGGGGGATAGAGTGGAATCGGACCACCACCCGCTGGTGGTCACGATGAAGAAAGGGAAGTGGGAAAGCGTGGCGAAGAAGAGCGGGAGTAGGAAAGGAGGGGGAGGGAAGTGGTCGGAGTGAAGGGAAGAGGAGTATCAAAGGAAGATGGAGAGCACGGAGAAGGTATGCGAAATAGTGAACAGAGGAAGGAAGATCAGAAAAAGGGTGAATGAGGAGATAAAGCAGAAGGAGTGGAAGGAATATTTTATGGAACTGCTAAGAGGGATAGAGAGGAGACAGGGGCCGAGAGAGACGAGAGAAGGAGGGGGGCAGGAAGAGCCTCTAAGCAGGGAGGAAGTGAGGAAGGCCATGGAGAAAGTAAAGGAAAGGAAAGCAATAGGAAGTAATGGAATACCGAACGAGGCCTGGAAGTTCGGAGGAGATAAGGCGGTGGAGATAGCATGGGAGATATGCGGTAGGGTATGGAGAGGCGAGGGGTGGCCGAAAGGATGGGAGGAAAGTATCATAATACCGATAATGAAGAAGGGGGAAGGAAGGAAGGTGGAGGAGTACAAGGGGTGACGATTATGCCCTCCCTGTACAGGATATACACCTCGATGCTGGCCAGAAGTCTGGATGAGGAGACGGAGAGGAAGGGAATTGTACCACCGAATCAGACGGGCTTCAGGTCGGGAACGGGGACCATTGATAATGTGTACGTGCTAAACCACGTGATAAACAAGCAATTAGGGAAGAGAAAAGACTAGCTGGTGGCCCTGTTCGTCGACCTGAAAGCAGCGTTTGACTCTGTGGATAAGGAGGTATTGGAAAGGACAATGAGGGAAAAAGGGGTGAGGGCAGGGCTAATAGAGAGGGTAAAAGAAATAGGAGGAAACGAGGAGCAGAGTGAAGGTGGGAGGGGAGTTAGAGGAGGAATTTTGGACGTTGCGAGAGGTGAGACAAGGGTGTCCACTCAGCCCAAGTTTGTTTAACTTGACGTCAAGACGCTACCGCATCTCTAAATATTCTCACGGCGGACATGGAAAAGGGAGTGTGGGGGGAGGGGATAAAAGTGGACGGGAAAAGGATTTGCACTCTGGCGTATGCCAACGACGTGGTGCTGTTGGCGGTGCGAGAGGGGGAGATGAAAAACATGATAAGGAGACTAGGAAGATATTTTGAGAGGAAAAAGTTAGAGGTGAACGCGGGTAAAACGAAAATCATGAGGTTCAGGGAGTGAGGGAGAGAAGAAAGAAGGCGACGGAATGGAAGTGGAGAGGGGAAAGGCTGGAGGAGGTAAAGGAGTTCACGTACCTGGGATTCAGGTTTAGGAGTAACGTGGGGATGGAGTCACACATAAGGGAAAGAGTAAAGAAGGCAGCGGTGATCGTGAAGCAAGTATGGGGGATCGGGAAGAGGAAACTCGGAAGGAATTGGGAGAGGAGAATGTGGCTGTTTGTTTGGGTTGTGAGGAAAGGAAGAACGTCGAGAAGCTTCAGGAAAAATCTGTGAGATGGACACTGGGGGCGGACTGGACAACACCGGGGTACATGATAAGCGAGGAGGCGAAGAGGGACAAATCAAGAATCAGGGCAGCCAGAAGGGCATGGAGCTTCGAAGAGAAGCAAAAGAAGGGGAGAAGGAGTGAGCTAGTGCGGCTGTGTCTGGGAGAGATAGGAAAAAGGGAGAGAGAAGGAACTGATGTGGTAGGATGGGAAAAAAAGAGGAGGGAATGGAGGGAAAAAGTAGTGAGTAGGAATAGGGTGGAGGGGGAGAGAAGGGGAAAAACGGAATTTGACGAATGGGAAGAAGAGGACAGGAGAGAGCAGAGAGAGGAGAGGGGAGGAAGGATAAGAGAGTCGAGGTATGACAGGTGATACAGAGAGGTAGTGACGGAAGAGAGGCCGGGATACCTGAGGGCGGGATGGGGGTAAGAAAGGTATGCAAGGGTGGCGAGATTTAGGTTCGGGAACGAGATGAAGGCGGGGCGGTACGGGAGGGGAGGAGGCAAGGGTGTGCAGGGTGTGCGGAGAAGAAGAGGAATCATGGGAACTTGTCCTGAAGAGATGTGGAGGGGGGGAGGAAGACGAGAGAAGAATATTGGAAAGGATAAGAGAAATACTGGCAGAGGGGGGAGGAGGGGGAGAATCGGATGGAAAGACTGGAAGAGAGAAGAAAGGAGAGGGTGAGCTAGCATAGAGAGGATGAGGAATGAGAGAAAGAATGGAGTGAAAAAGCGGAAACGGAAGTCGGAGGAGATGGCCGAGGGAAGGAGGAGGATGGGGAGGCGAGCGGAAGAGAAGGAGGGAGAGCGAATAAAGAGGGCGAACAAAGACGGTAACGAGGCATGAGGAATGTAAAAGGATCAAAAAAGAGCGGGCAAGGCAAAGAGAAACGGAGAGGTTAAAGGAGAAAAGAAAAGGGCAAGAAGAAATCAAAAAAGAAGCGGCGTGATAAACAGAATTAAGGAGGCTTAGCATGTAAGAATAGAGGATGAGTTCATTGTGAGGAATTGTATTCGAATATTGTACGAAAGGGTGAGAGAAGGATGTAACCCGAAAAAGGATCAATAAATATAGAAACCTTTGTTGGTTTCTGCCGTTGCTTCCGGCCGGTTGATGGGAGGTGCAGGTGAAAGTGGAGGTGAGGGTGGAAGTGAGGGTGCAGGTGAGGGTGGAGGTGAGGGTAGACGTGGAGATGGAATCATGTCCCATTCTATATTTTCGAAAGCTTGAGGGGGATTTGGAGGTTGGTGCAATTCCTTATCATCTGCTAATAATTTGTTAAGAAAATAAAAAGTTTCAATCTCATTGCACGATGATATGCCAATTCCCCAAACGTAGACGAGCGTGTACTGGAAAGATTTCATTTCCTCTAATAAAAACTATATTTCACTCATACCGGGTTCTCTATCCGCTTCGGATTCAGAAAAAGGCGGTAAAATGAACTCATCCACATTCCCTTCTATAAAGAAATTTATAGTTCTGAGTTACATCGTTAACTGTAATGTACATTAAAGGGAGTTGGATCACGACGATACAATGTTTCCATGCTAATTCATGTTGAAAACAAAAAATTTTAAAAAGACGAGAATTTAATCAAATTTGGTGAATACATTCATTATGTGACAATACAAATTTTTCGAGATTTTTCCATCGCGTAGTACTGTATTAATTGAATACTACAGTTCACGTGTATAAACATAGAGTTCACATAGTGACAGGCTTAGTCGCCCGCAGACAAAACGCCCGCGACAAAATAACCGAGGACAAAACATCCTTGGTTATTCATATATGTATACGGGGAGGATTAACTGACTGAGTGACTGAAGACTGACTGACTGACTGACTGACTGACTGACTGACTGACCGACTGACTGAATGACTGCCTGACCGACTGACTAAGTGACTGAGTGACTGATTTATTGAGTGACTGACTCAATGACAGACTGAGTGACTGAGTGACTGACTGAGTGACTGAGTGACTGACTGAATGACTGAGTGACCGACTGAGTGACTGACTGAGTGACTGAGTGACCGACTGACTAAGTGACCGACTGAATGACCGACTGACTGAGTGACTGAGTGACCGACTGAGTGACTGACTGAGTGACTGACCGACTAAGTGACGGACTGACTAAGTGACTGACTGACTGAACGACTGTTTTATTGAGTGACTGAGTGACCGACTGAGTGACTGACTGACCGAGTGACTGACTTGGTGATTCGACTTATTGAGTGACTGAGTGACTGAATTATTGGGTGACTGAGCGACTGAGTGACTGAGTGTATGACTGACTTACTGACTAAGTGACTGAGCGACTGAGCGACTGAGTGACTGAGTGTCTGACTGACTGACTGACTAAGTGACTGACTGACTGACTGACTGACTGACTAAGTGACTGAGTGACCAACTGAATGACTGACTGACTGAGTGATTGAGTGACCGAGTGACTGACTTAGTGATTCGACTTATTGAGTGACTGAGTGACCGCATTATTGAGTGTCTGTCTGAGTGACTGAGTGACCGAGTCACTGACTGAGTGTTTGACTGAGTGACTGACTGACTAAGTGACTGACTGACTGAGTGACTGACTGACTGAGTGACTGACTTATTGAGTGACTGACTTATTAAGTGACCAATTGACTGAGTGACTGACTGACTGTCTGAGTGACTGAGTGATCAACTGAGTAATTGACTTATTGAGTGACCGAATGACCGAGTGACTGACTGACTCAGACGAAGTGACTGAGTGACTGACTTATTGAGTGACTGTCTAAGTGACTGAGTGACCGACTGAGTTACTGTCTGACGGACTGAGTGACTGCCTGATTAACTGACTGCCTGACTGACTGACTGAATGACTGACTGACTTATTGAGTGACTGAGTGACTGACTGACTGAGTGACTGACTGAGTGAGTGGCTTTCTGACTGACTGAGTGACGGACCGACTGGGTGATTGACTTATTGAGTGACCGACTTATTGAGTGACCGGCCGACCGAAAGACCGAGGGATCGATTGAGTGACCGACTGACTCAAACGAAGTGACTGATTGAGTGACCGACTGACTGACCGACTGACTTAGTGACTGATTTATTGAGTGACTGAATTATTGAGTGACTGAATTATTGAGTGACCGATAAACCGAGTGACTGAGTAACCGACTGAGTGACTGACTTATTGAGTGACCGACTGACTGAGTGACTGACTCATTGAGTGACCGACAGATTGAGTGATTGAGTTACTGTATGAGTGACGGACTGACTAAGTTACTGACTTATTGAGTGACTGAGTGACTGACTGAATGACTGACCAAGTGACTGACTTATTGAGTAACCAATTGACTGAGTGACTGACCGACTGCACGACTGAGTGACCAACTGACTGAGTGACTGGTTCATTGAGCGACCGACTGACTGACTGACTCAGTCACTGACTGAGTGACTGACTGAGTGACCGACGGACTGACCGACCGACTGAGTGACTGATTTATTGAGTGACCGACTGACTGAGTGACTGAATTATTGAATGACCGATTAACTGAGTGACTGAGTGACCGACTGCGTGACTGACCGACTGAGTGACCGACTGCGTGACTGACCGACTGAGTGACTGACTGAGTGACTGACTTATTGACTGACTGAGTGACTGACTTATTGATTGACTAATCGAGTGACCGACTGACTGCGTGACTGACTTATTGAGTGACCGATTGACTGAGTGACTGAGAAACCGACTGAGTGACTGACTTATCGAGTGACCGACTGACTGCGAGACTGACTTATTGAGTGACAGATTGACTGAGTGACTGAGTGACCGACTGACTGAATGACTGAGTGACTGACTGACTGTCTGAGTGACTGAGTGACTGACTTATTCAGTGACCGACTGAGTGACTGACTTATCGAGTGACCGACTGACTGAATGACTGACTTATTGAGTGACCGACTGACTGAGTGACTGACTTATCGAGTGACCGACTGATTAACTGATTAACTGACTGACTGACTGACCGAGTGAGAGTGACAGACTGACTGAGTGATTGAGTGACTGAGTGACTGACTGACTGATTAACTGACCGACTGACTGAGTGACTGAGTGACTGACTTATTGAGTGACCGACTGAGTGACTGATTGACTGATTGACTGAGTGACTGACTGAGTGACTGAGTGACTGACTTTTTGAGTGACCGACTGCGTGACTGATTGACTGATTGACTGAGTGAGTGACTAAGTGACTGAGTGGCTGATTGATTCGATATTAGAAAATACAAAATTTTGAAACAGAATTATTCACCCACGATATAGGACCTGTACAGTCATGAAATCAAGATTTTATATGAAAATCTTCAAGGAATCGTGTAATCGATTATTTGCTAGTCACTTTTGCATAATAGAAATGAAAAAATGAATACTTGGGGCAATAACTTCCGGTGCTTCTTCCAATTGGACCTCGTCCTCGGGATTGTCAACCGGTAGGCGCATAATAGCTTGACTAATGTGGCCTTTCAGCCCTGCCGTGAGTTCAAGGAATTCGGTAGGCGTTATGGCTTGAGAATCGAGCTTGTTCCAGGCTAATAAGAAAATTCGATTAGTATCGGCAGTTTCTTTGGCAACATTATATTTTTATTTCAAAAAGTGCAAGGAGCAGAGAAATTATGATCTTGATGTTTGCATCGTTGTTGCAAATAAACGAAATCGAAATTTTTTCAAAGTCAAAAGGGATAAAAATGACGGAAAAAAGTTTGGTGACGATCCAAGCTCTGGAACTCATTTTTCAAGGGGTTGAATATTACAAAAAATTCCCCAAATTCCGGTATGGAAAAGGGCATTTTTTTGTTCCAGGGATAAGTCGTTAGAATAGCCAGGAATACAGAAATTCGGTGTTGGTGACGATCGAACTCATATCTCTGATATCTCTGCTCCAGTATCTCGGTGTTTATTCGAATTATTAGAATCAACATACCTTCTGATAGTTCTTTCCGCCTGAATATGGTTGCGAACCGCGGATGTCGCCTGATTCGCTTGTGCAGCCTTAAACTTTGAAGGTCGTCCCGAGCGTTCGACGTTAACTTGACGAGTTGGCCTATAAACATATGCACTGGCATTGATAAAAGTTCATGTGCCGAAAAAGAGACGTTTTCATTATTCCTCATGAACACAAACGTTTTCAGAGTTTCAAAACTCAAAGTACACAACAATTATAAGACTCACCGATAAATGCCCAAGCCGACGGGTGTACTCCTATTTTTGTCTTCAGGACGCTATTGTAGGATTCAATTACATTGTTGGTCCTCCGAGATAATCGGTAGACCGTGAATCCTGTAGCTTTCACTCTTTGCAGCCACTGGCGCTCATAGTATACGAAAAAGCCAGCTAATGAACGTTGCAATGGAGCGGGGAGAGCGTTTTTCAAAGACGAATATTCCTCCGCGATCATTGGAGCCGGCAAAAATGCGAGGGCCATTATGTTTTTTAGAAATACTCTGACTCCCTCTTGCCTCACCAGATGCGTCAATCGCAAAGTTTTGATTTTTTTTAGTACAGCCTGAAAAATGAAAATATATAATATAATCGCGCAATAATCAAATAACGAATAAAATAATGGAGAACATTTGATAAAAAAACTTTACTAACTCGATCGTAGTGTACGCTGCACCCGGCAATAGTCGCGTTGGGAAATGCTCTTCGGCATGCGTTTCTCAGCGCTTGTTCAAAATCGGTCATTATTACCGCTATGGAGTTTCCATCGATCACAACGGCTTTAATCGCATCGAATACAGCCGTATAACTGGATTCCCTCTTGTTGGACATTAAAATGTGGGCGATTGGTATTGCCTACGAAAAAATGCCGTGAAATTCGTATTTTTTTTAGCAATTCCGACAAAATTCTCAGAGAATGAAGAGCCTGCATAGATTAACATCTGTGCAAAACGGGAGCCCTATAACTTAAACCGTTCTTGAGTTACAAACGTTTGAATTTTACAGTGCCAGAACATCTACACACACACACACCCGAAAATTTGTTCTAGATATGATTTTTCGATTTTTTGGGACATTGTAACCGCATTGACATTGAAAACTTGAAAAAAAAAATCACCGTCACTCTATGAGAAAGCAAAAATAAGAAAAATATAAAGAAATAAATACTTGATTTCCCACGAATTCTTACGTGATCGTATTTGATGCCCAACACCGTGACAAGTTGGTATACGCCCCTCACTCGTGGTGTCGTCTGGAACGTCCCGTCGATGAAAACGTGCCTTACATTCGCAAACTCTTCTACAAATCGGGCGTCATACATTAAAAGATGTACGTTGCCCTCCGTATCGACAATTTTTTTTGTCGTAAGCTTCCCGACGTCATGTTGGAGGAGCTTCTCGCTCTCTGGCTGCTCCAGCTGATCCGCCATCGACTCTAGCGTTTCCGGGCATGGTGGGTATAAGCACATCCTCCAGCGTTTCAAAGAACTCAAGATCTCGTTGAACGGCATCTCGACTTTGATTCCTCCAGGAAACCTGCAATAAAGAAGATAAAAGATATCATATTGTCCTGTTATAATTTTGGCAATAAGCTTGTTTTTTTTTTTAGCTACAATGTGGTCAAATGTATTCAGAATGCAGCTTGCAAGCTTGAAATTATCTTCCATTTAGATTTTCACACTTCATGATGAAACAAAAGCCTTCAGAAAGTTAGCAACAACTGACATGCTACAAATAATGAGTGTTTACAACAACAATTGGCAAAAGTTATTGAGAAACTACTTGAGTATTGAGAAACAAAAATAATTCAGAAAATTGGTCAAATTCCATTCAGATCAACAACATATTATTTTTAATGACTATTATTCATAGCAGTCAGATGTAGCACAAATTTTTCCGAGTTTCGTTGAATTATATACCACGAACATCTGCATCGATTATAATTGTTGACTGCGGTCGTGTTTTTTAAACATTCTGAACTTCCGAGGGTAACCGTTCACACAAAGAACGAGGATTTTTTTCGTCTACTCACATCAGGGCTACCGTTTCGTAGACCTGTTTCAAGCGCCAAAAATTGCGCTCCAGCGCACTTCTCAGCGCTGCTTTAAAATCCGCCTTCAGTTGGGCATTGCTGTCGGCAAAGCAGAGATCGGAGTGGTCCCGCAGTAACTCGATGTCACCATCACGTCGTTTTTTAGCTGTTCCGAAGCAAAAACGGGTTGCACAGAGTAGGTAACTGTGGAAGAAGGAAGTATAGATTTACACATAATATCTTACAGCATTTGCAAAAATTGGAGGGGTTAAACCTATTTTCGAAAAACTGAGATTTCGGAAAAATTCGAAAACCCATCAAATTTAAACCGTTCAACCGATTATTCTAAAATTCAATACCAACCTTTCTATTATGATACTCTATTTAGAAAAAAAAATTAATAGTAAATCTTGAAATTTGCGGAAGTTCGAGCGATTACACTGTTTTTGGTGTAATCTGTTGGAACCTCGTTGTCTCGTGCTACTCAATGTACTGTAAACAAAAAAAAAGGAAAAAAAACACACACGCGTTTTCTTCACCGTAGCGTATAGAAAAGTGAGAAAAATGAGGGCACCGAATGCACCCAGGGCGCGAGTTTTGTCTAATCTATTATTTATTTCGTGTTTTCTATCGCTCGTTCCATCGCCCCCTGCGACTCGACAAGAAAACTCAATCACAAACATTTTTTCTCAACTTCTCTCGCAATCTCTTTTCGAATTTTCACCAAAACAACAAATTACTCGTACATTATTTTATTATGTACTCAGGTATTTGTCGAATTCACCCCCAGAGACCGCGATTGTGAGTGACGGGAATATTGAAAAAAAACTAAAAACCAAGGAATCGAGGGCTGAAGGAAACATGAAAAGAAAATTGGAAAATGCTGAGATGACTCGATCGGGCTTTCCTGAACGGTGCGCAAACATTCGTTTTTTATTTCTTGTTTTTTTTATTCGATTCCTCTTTTCGTTTACATTGTTTTTTTTCTATACTAATGACAACCGAGACGAGACGAAAATGGGCAAAAAGGGAAAAAGAAGGGGAAGAAGCAAGTTCGAAACGTGGAGGACGAAAAACGTCTGGTCGACGTGCGATTCGTCGCACCTCAAAATCCGAGGCCGTAGCTTAAGTTTCGAAAAGGAAAATTCCCCAAAAATTCAAAAAGGAAAAACGAAAATTTACTCGAAAATGTGCTCTGCCTGTTATTTTTTAATATTACAATTGCCGTGGAAATAAAAAAAATCATCCATCACTACCCGTTTTTAAAAAATAAATTTATGAATGCAGAAAAACGTAACTTTTTGGTGAAAAATATGCCAAAGGTTTATTAAGAATGCAAATCGAAAACCAATCTATTTAACTAGAATTTATTCTTGTGGCAAATGTTTACTCAGACCGTGCTCCGGTCCCCGAAACAACCGTTACTCGCTAATAAACTGGTTGTATTGATTATTACCAGAACCATTATTTAATCGTTTGTAATTTGGTCCTAGTAATGATCGATACAAGTCAGTTTATTAGCGAGTCACGGTTGCTTCGGGGACGCGGCTTGAGGAAACATTTGTGACAAGAATATTGAAAATTGTCGAACGGAAAAATGGTTTTCGATTTGCATTCTTAATAAACCTTTGGCTTCGTTTCAACCCAAAAGTTACGTCTTTCTGCAATCATAAATTCATTTTTAAAAAACGGGTAGTGACGGATGATTTTTTTATTTCCACGGCGATTGTAATATTAAAAAATAACAGGCAGAGCACATTTTGGAGTGTATTTTCCTTTTTCGATAATCGGCTTCGATAAGACGTTTCACAATAATTATCGAAAAAGGAAAATTTACTCGAAAATGTGCTCTCCCTGTTATTTTTTAATATTACAATTGCCGTGGAAATAAAAAAAATCATCCATCACTACCCGTTTTTTAAAAATAAATTTATGGATGCAGAAAAACGTAACTTTTGGGTGAAAAATATGCCAAAGGTTTATTAAGAATGCAAATCGAAAACCAATTCATTTAATTAGAATTTATTCTTGTGGCAAATGTTTACTCAGACCGCGCTCCGGTCCCCGAAACAACCGTTACTCGGCAATAAACTGGGTTGTATTGATTATTACCAGGACCATTATTTAATTGTTTGTAATTTGGTCCTAGTAATGATCGATACAAGTCAGTTTATTAGCGAGTTACGGTTGCTTCGGGGACGCGGCTTGAGGAAACATTTGTGACAAGAATATTGAAAATTGTCGAACGGAAAANCGAGGACGTAACAACTGAGTGACTGACTGACAGAGTGACTGACTATTCGAGTGACCGATTAACTGAGTGACTGAGTGACCGACTGAGTGACTGACTTATTGAGTGACCGACTGACTGAGTGACTGACTTATCGAGTGACCGACTGACTGAATGAATGACTTATTGAGTGACCGATTGACGGAGTGACTGAGTAACTGACTGAGTGACTGACTGACCGAGTGACTGACTTAGTGAATCAACTTATTGAGTGACTGAGTGACTGCATTATTGAGTGTCTGTCTAAGTGACTGAGCGACCGAGTCACTGACTGAGTGTTTGACTGAGTGACTGACTGACTGAGTGACTGACTTATTGAGTGACC
Organism: Hyposoter didymator; assembly: GCA_037952995.1. Taxonomy (NCBI): domain Eukaryota; kingdom Metazoa; phylum Arthropoda; class Insecta; order Hymenoptera; family Ichneumonidae; genus Hyposoter; species Hyposoter didymator. Next base: position 52,551 of record JBAJMU010000025.1, read on the forward strand.
AATTGACTGAGTGACTGACTGACTGTCTGAGTGACTGAGTGACCAACTGAGTGATTGACTTATTGAGTGACCGAATGACCCAGAGACCCACTGAGTGACTGACTGACTCTGACGAAGTGACTGAGTGACTGACTTATTGAGTGACTAACTGACTGACTTATTGGGTGACTAACTGACTGACTTATTGAGTGACTGTCTGAGTGACTGAGTGACCGACTGAGTGACTGTCTAACGGACTGAGTGACTGCCTGACCGAGTGACTGACTTAGTGATTCGACTTATTGAGTGACTCAGTGACTGCATTATTGGTTGTCTGTCTGAGTGACTGAGTGACCGAGTCACTGACTGAGTTTTTGACTGAGTGACTGACTGACTGAGTGACTGAATGACCAACTGAGTGATTGACTTATTGAGTGACCGAATGACCGAGTGACCGACTGAGTGACTGACTGACTCAGACGAAGTGACTGAGTGATTGACTTATTGAGTGACTGACTGACTGACTTATTAAGTGGCTGTCTGAGTGACTGAGTGACCGACTAAGTGACTGACCGACTGCACGACTGACTGACCAACTGACTGAGTGACTGATTTATTGAGTGACCGACTGACGGAGTGACTGACCAAGTGACTGACTTATTGACTGACTTATTGACTGACTAAGTGACTGACCAAGTGACTGACTTATTGACTGACTTATTGACTGACTAAGTGACTGAGTGACCGACTGAGTGACTGACTGACTTAGTGACCGACTGATTGAGTGACTGACTTATTGAGTGACCGACTGATGGAGTGACTGACTTATTGCGTGACCGACTGACGGAGTGACTGACTTATTGAGTGACTGATTGACTGAGTGACTGAGTAACCAAGTGACTGACTTAGTGATTCGACTTATTGAGTGACTGAGTGACTGAATTATTGAATGACTGAGTGACTGAGTGACTGACCGACTGAGTGAATGACTTGTTGAGTGACTGACTGACCGACTCATTAAGTGACTGTTTGAGTGACTGCGTGACTGACTGAGTGACTGACTGACCGACGCACTGACTAAGTGACTGACTGAATGAGAGACTGACTGAGTGACTGTGTGACTGACTGACTGACCGACTGACTGGCCGACCGACTGAGTGACTGATTCATTAAGTGACCGACTGACTGAGTGACTGACCAAGTGACTGACTTATTGATTGACTGCGTGACTGATTTATTGAGTAACCGATTGACTGAGTGACTGAGTGACCGACTGAGTGACGCACTGACTAAGTGACTGACTGACAGAGAGAGTGACTGAGTGACTGACTTATTGAGTGACTGATTGACTGAGTGACTTAGTGACCGACTAGTGATTGACTGAGTGACTGACTGACTGTCTGAGTGACTGAGTGACCGACTGAGTGACTGACACCGACTGACTGAGTGACTGACTTCATAAGTGACCGATCGACTGAGTGATTGAGTGACTGCCTGACTGACTGACTTATTGAGTGACTGAGTGACTGACTGACTGACTGACTGACTGAGTGACTGACTGAGTGAGTGGCTTTCTGACTGACTGAGTGACGGACCGACTGGGTGATTGACTTATTGAGTGACCGACTGACTGAATGAATGACTTATTGAGTGACCGATTGACGAAGTGACTGAGTGACCGACTGAGTCACTGACTGAGTGATTGACTGAGTGACTGACTGACTGAGTGACTGACTTATTGAGTGACTGACTCATTAAGTGATCAATTGACTGAGTGACTGACTGACTGTCTGAGTGACTGAGTGACCAACTGAGTAATTGACTTATTCAGTGACCGAATGACCGAGTGACCGACTGAGCGACTGACTGACTCAGGCGAAGTGACTGAGTGACTGACTTATTGAGTGATCGATTAACTGAATGACTGGGTGACCGACTGAGTGACTGACTTATTAAGTGACCGACTGACTGAGTGACTGACTTATCGAGTGACCGACTCACTGAGTGACTAACTGAGTAACTGACTTATTGCGTGACCGACTGACTGACTGACTGACTTATTGAGTGACCGACTCACTGAGTGACCGAGTGACCGACTAACTGATTAACTGACTGACTGACTGACTGACTGAGTGAGAGTGACTGACTGACTGAGTGATTGAGTGACTGAGTGACTGACTGACTGAGTGACTGACCGACTGACTGAGTGACTGAGTGACTGACTTATTGAGTGACCGACTGAGTGACTGATTGACTTATTGACTGAGTGACTGACTGAGTGACTGAGCAACTGACTTTTTGAGTGACCGACTGCGTGACTGATTGACTGATTGACTGAGTGACTGACTGAGTGATTCGATATTAGAAAATACAAAATTTTGAAACAGAATTCTTCACCCACGATATAGGACCTGTACAGTCATAAAATCAAGATTTTATAATGAAAATCTTCAAGGAATCGTGTAATCGATTATTTGCTAGTCATTTTTGCATAATAGAAATGAAAAATTGAATACTTGGGGCAATAACTTCGGGTGCTTCTTCCAATTGGACCTCGTCCTCGGGATTGTCTACCGGTAGGCGCATAATAGCTTGACTAATGTGGCCTTTCAGCCCTGCCGTCAGTTCAAGGAATTCGGTAGGCGTTATGGCTTGAGAATCGAGCTTGTTCCAGGCCGATCAGAAAATTCGATTAGTATCGGCAGTTTCTCTGGCAACATTATATTTTTATTTCAAAAAGTGCAAGGAGCAGAGAAATTATGATCTTGATGTTTGCATCGTTGTTGCAAATAAACGAAATCGAAATTTTTTCAAAGTCAAAAGGGATAAAAATGACGGAAAAAAGTTTGGTGACGATCCAAGCTCTGGAACTCATTTTTCAGGGGGTTGAATATTACAAAAAATTCCCGAAATTCCGGTATGGAAAAGGGCATTTTTTTGTTCCAGGGATAAGTCGTTGGAATAGCCAGGAATACAGAAATTCGGTATTGGTGACGATCGAACTCATATCTCTGATATCTCTGCTCCAGTATCTCGGTGTTTATTCGAATTATTAGAATCAACATACCTTCTGATAGTTCTTTCCGCCTGAATATGGTTGCGAACCGCGGATGTCGCCTGATTCGCTTGTGCAGCCTTAAACTTTGAAGGTCGTCCCGAGCGTTCGACGTTAACTTGACGAGTTGGCCTATAAACATATGCACTGGCATTGATAAAAGTTCATGTGCCGAAAAAGAGACGTTTTCATTATTCCTCATGAACACAAACGTTTTCAGAGTTTCAAAACTCAAAGTACACAACAATTATGAGACTCACCGATAAATGCCCAAGCCGACGGGTGTACTCCTATTTTTGTCTTCAGGACGCTATTGTAGGATTCAATTACATTGTTGGTCCTCCGAGATAATCGGTAGACCGTGAATCCTGTAGCTTTCACTCTTTCAGCCACTGGCGCTCATAGTATTCGAAAAAGCCAGCTAATAAACGTTGCAATGGAGCGGGGAGAGCGTTTTTCAAAGACGAATATTCCTCCGCGATCATTGGAGCCGGCAAAAATGCGAGGGCCATTATTTTTTTCAGAAATACTTTTACTTCCTCTTGCCTCACCAGATGCGTCAATCGCAAAGTTTTGATTTTTTTTAGTACAGCCTGAAAAATGAAAATATATAATATAATCGCGCAATAATCAAATAACGAATAAAATAATGGAGAACATTTGATAAAAAAACTTTACTAACTCGATCGTAGTGTACGCTGCACCCGGCAATAGTCGCGTTGGGAAATGCTCTTCGGCATGCGTTTCTCAGCGCTTGTTCAAAATCGGTCATTATTACCGCTATGGAGTTTCCATCGATCACAACGGCTTTAATCGCATCGAATACAGCCGTATAACTGGATTCCCTCTTGTTGGACATTAAAATGTGGGCGATTGGTATTGCCTACGAAAAAATGCCGTGAAATTCGTATTTTTTTTAGCAATTCCGACAAAATTCTCAGAGAATGAAGAGCCTGCATAGATTAACATCTGTGCAAAACGGGAGCCCTATAACTTAAACCGTTCTTGAGTTACAAACGTTTGAATTTTACAGTGCCAGAACATCTACACACACACACACCCGAAAATTTGTTCTAGATATGATTTTTCGATTTTTTGGGACATTGTAACCGCATTGACATTGAAAACTTGAAAAAAAAAATCACCGTCACTCTATGAGAAAGCAAAAATAAGAAAAATATAAAGAAATAAATACTTGATTTCCCACGAATTCTTACGTGATCGTATTTGATGCCCAACACCGTGACAAGTTGGTATACGCCCCTCACTCGTGGTGTCGTCTGGAACGTCCCGTCGATGAAAACGTGCCTTACATTCGCAAACTCTTCTACAAATCGGGCGTCATACATTAAAAGATGTACGTTGCCCTCCGTATCGACAATTTTTTTTGTCGTAAGCTTCCCGACGTCATGTTGGAGGAGCTTCTCGCTCTCTGGCTGCTCCAGCTGATCCGCCATCGACTCTAGCGTTTCCGGGCATGGTGGGTATAAGCACATCCTCCAGCGTTTCAAAGAACTCAAGATCTCGTTGAACGGCATCTCGACTTTGATTCCTCCAGGAAACCTGCAATAAAGAAGATAAAAGATATCATATTGTCCTGTTATAATTTTGGCAATAAGCTTGTTTTTTTTTTTAGCTACAATGTGGTCAAATGTATTCAGAATGCAGCTTGCAAGCTTGAAATTATCTTCCATTTAGATTTTCACACTTCATGATGAAACAAAAGCCTTCAGAAAGTTAGCAACAACTGACATGCTACAAATAATGAGTGTTTACAACAACAATTGGCAAAAGTTATTGAGAAACTACTTGAGTATTGAGAAACAAAAATAATTCAGAAAATTGGTCAAATTCCATTCAGATCAACAACATATTATTTTTAATGACTATTATTCATAGCAGTCAGATGTAGCACAAATTTTTCCGAGTTTCGTTGAATTATATACCACGAACATCTGCATCGATTATAATTGTTGACTGCGGTCGTGTTTTTTAAACATTCTGAACTTCCGAGGGTAACCGTTCACACAAAGAACGAGGATTTTTTTCGTCTACTCACATCAGGGCTACCGTTTCGTAGACCTGTTTCAAGCGCCAAAAATTGCGCTCCAGCGCACTTCTCAGCGCTGCTTTAAAATCCGCCTTCAGTTGGGCATTGCTGTCGGCAAAGCAGAGATCGGAGTGGTCCCGCAGTAACTCGATGTCACCATCACGTCGTTTTTTAGCTGTTCCGAAGCAAAAACGGGTTGCACAGAGTAGGTAACTGTGGAAGAAGGAAGTATAGATTTACACATAATATCTTACAGCATTTGCAAAAATTGGAGGGGTTAAACCTATTTTCGAAAAACTGAGATTTCGGAAAAATTCGAAAACCCATCAAATTTAAACCGTTCAACCGATTATTCTAAAATTCAATACCAACCTTTCTATTATGATACTCTATTTAGAAAAAAAAATTAATAGTAAATCTTGAAATTTGCGGAAGTTCGAGCGATTACACTGTTTTTGGTGTAATCTGTTGGAACCTCGTTGTCTCGTGCTACTCAATGTACTGTAAACAAAAAAAAAGGAAAAAAAACACACACGCGTTTTCTTCACCGTAGCGTATAGAAAAGTGAGAAAAATGAGGGCACCGAATGCACCCAGGGCGCGAGTTTTGTCTAATCTATTATTTATTTCGTGTTTTCTATCGCTCGTTCCATCGCCCCCTGCGACTCGACAAGAAAACTCAATCACAAACATTTTTTCTCAACTTCTCTCGCAATCTCTTTTCGAATTTTCACCAAAACAACAAATTACTCGTACATTATTTTATTATGTACTCAGGTATTTGTCGAATTCACCCCCAGAGACCGCGATTGTGAGTGACGGGAATATTGAAAAAAAACTAAAAACCAAGGAATCGAGGGCTGAAGGAAACATGAAAAGAAAATTGGAAAATGCTGAGATGACTCGATCGGGCTTTCCTGAACGGTGCGCAAACATTCGTTTTTTATTTCTTGTTTTTTTTATTCGATTCCTCTTTTCGTTTACATTGTTTTTTTTCTATACTAATGACAACCGAGACGAGACGAAAATGGGCAAAAAGGGAAAAAGAAGGGGAAGAAGCAAGTTCGAAACGTGGAGGACGAAAAACGTCTGGTCGACGTGCGATTCGTCGCACCTCAAAATCCGAGGCCGTAGCTTAAGTTTCGAAAAGGAAAATTCCCCAAAAATTCAAAAAGGAAAAACGAAAATTTACTCGAAAATGTGCTCTGCCTGTTATTTTTTAATATTACAATTGCCGTGGAAATAAAAAAAATCATCCATCACTACCCGTTTTTAAAAAATAAATTTATGAATGCAGAAAAACGTAACTTTTTGGTGAAAAATATGCCAAAGGTTTATTAAGAATGCAAATCGAAAACCAATTCATTTAATTAGAATTTATTCTTGTGGCAAATGTTTACTCAGACCGCGCTCCGGTCCCCGAAACAACCGTTACTCGGCAATAAACTGGGTTGTATTGATTATTACCAGGACCATTATTTAATTGTTTGTAATTTGGTCCTAGTAATGATCGATACAAGTCAGTTTATTAGCGAGTTACGGTTGCTTCGGGGACGCGGCTTGAGGAAACATTTGTGACAAGAACGTTGAAAATTGTCGAACGGAAAATTGGTTTTCGATTCGCATTCTTAACAAACCTTTGGCTTCGTTTTAACCCAAAAGTTACATTTTTCTGCATTCATAAATTTATTTTAAAAAAACGGGTAGTGACGGATGATTTTTTTTTAATTCCACGGCAATTGTAATATTAAAAAATAACAGACAGAGCACATTTTGGAGTAAATTTTCCTTTTTCGATAATCGGCTTCGATAAGAAGTTTCACAATAATTATCGAAAAAGGAAAATTTACTCCAAAATGTGCTCTGCCTGTTATTTTTTAATATTACAATTGCCGTGGAAATAAAAAAAATCATCCGTCACTACCCATTTTTTTTTTAAATAAATTTATGAATGCAGAAAAACGTAACTTTTGGGTGAAAAATATGCCAAAGGTTTATTAAGAATACAAATCGAAAACCCATTTATTTAACTAGAATTTATTCTTGTGGCAAATGTTTAGTTCGCAACGATGGAATGCGACGAAATAGTATATTACATGACTAGGGCAGGAAAATAAGGAAAGTCTCAAATCACATGTAATTGACGGCCGAGGCGAAGCCGAGGCTGACAAACATGTGGTCTGAGGCTTTTCTTTTTCCTGCCCGCGGTGTGTATACGATTTTTCTGTCCGACGCAGGCGGAATGGCAACTTCGGCCCGCGCAGCGGGCCAAAAGTTGCCACGTTCGGCCCGGAGGGCAGAAAAATATTTATTTGATGTGTGGCACGAATATGAATCCAAAAATTACTTACATTTCGCCCGATCGAGCTCGCTTGTTCACTTCAAAAATCCTCCCGTCTTTGATGCGTTCACTGCGGGGAAGATTAAACCTTCCCCCGGCTGCGGCTGCCATCACGTAGCACACAGAATTGTTTCCCACTGATTTTCAAACACGCGGTCACACACACATACACACACACACAGAAAAACGTAACTTTTTGGTGAAAAATATGCCAAAGGTTTATTAAGAATGCAAATCGAAAACCAATCTATTTAACTAGAATTTATTCTTGTGGCAAATGTTTACTCAGACCGTGCTCCGGTCCCCGAAACAACCGTTACTCGCTAATAAACTGGTTGTATTGATTATTACCAGAACCATTATTTAATGGTTTGTAATTTGGTCGTAGTAATGATCGATACAAGTCAGTTTATTAGCGAGTCACGGTTGCTTCGGGGACGCGGCTTGAGGAAACATTTGTGACAAGAACGTTGAAAATTGTCGAACGGAAAAATGGTTTTCGATTTGCATTCTTAATAAACCTTTGGCTTCGTTTCAACCCAAAAGTTACGTCTTTCTGCAATCATAAATTCATTTTTAAAAAACGGGTAGTGACGGATGATTTTTTTATTTCCACGGCGATTGTAATATTAAAAAATAACAGGCAGAGCACATTTTGGAGTGTATTTTCCTTTTTCGATAATCGGCTTCGATAAGACGTTTCACAATAATTATCGAAAAAGGAAAATTTACTCGAAAATGTGCTCTCCCTGTTATTTTTTAATATTACAATTGCCGTGGAAATAAAAAAAATCATCCATCACTACCCGTTTTTTAAAAATAAATTTATGGATGCAGAAAAACGTAACTTTTGGGTGAAAAATATGCCAAAGGTTTATTAAGAATGCAAATCGAAAACCAATTCATTTAATTAGAATTTATTCTTGTGGCAAATGTTTACTCAGACCGCGCTCCGGTCCCCGAAACAACCGTTACTCGGCAATAAACTGGGTTGTATTGATTATTACCAGGACCATTATTTAATTGTTTGTAATTTGGTCCTAGTAATGATCGATANCACACACACACACACACACACACACACACACACACTATTATACACTTTACGAGCTGCAAAATTCCGAAAATTCAGACTGTCTGTGACAAGACCGAAATATTTACGCACGAGAAAGAATTACGTCAGCGAGGCTATATGACGAGGGCGCGTGTGTTTGTTTTTCGTCTGTCATTTCTTTATGTTCAGATAGTGTAGATGCAAAAAAATCTAAGAGCTGCGGGAGCGACTCGTGAGGAACAACTACAACTTGAAAAATCTAACTTACCGTACTTACCTCAATTTCTAATCCAGCTAGATGTTCTTGTCAAAGAAATGGTTGAAAAAAAAATGTTGTCCGTGCACACTGTGAAACATGAGCAAAAATTTTCGATTTTTTTTAACTTTTTTTTTATGACTCTTTAAAATTGACTAATGAGAAAAAATATTGACTGCAAAATTTAAAAACTAGAGATTTGCAGCGTCGATCATTTTTTTTTTTTAATACCGTACGACCACTTTTCGAGAACTTAGAGCTATTTGAAAATGATCCTGCAGTTTCCATCGTTGCAAATAAATGAAATTAAAATTTTTCTAAAGTCAAAAAGGCAGATTCTTTAATTCACCAAAAGTTTTGGAGACGCATAAAATTGACGGAAAAAAGTCGTCCGAAACTTTTGGTGGAATAAAAAAGTTTCCTTTTTGACTTTGAAAAAATTCCTATTTCGTTTATTCGCAATGACGGAAACTTCAGGATCATGGTTGAAACATTCAAACACATTGCAGTACTAGTGCTGCCATCTACACGCGTTAGGCTAACTACATCATCTGTCTTATGCGTGAGCTTTCGGAATTTTGGACCGTCTAAACATTCTTCATCGGAATTTTAAACTTTCGAAACTTCAGGTGTCGCAAACTGAATGATCGAACCTGTGATATTCGGAATTCTGCACAATCGTAGTCTAGACGAATCTCTTATTATTCTTGATTGTATTTGAATTTTCTGATGAAGCTTGTTTTCGATAAAAAAATATTCGGGATTTCGTAATGTGTTTAATATTACATATTCGGAGTTCTGTATGTAGTATTATGGGTCGTTCAGATAAAGCATTTATCTTCGCGATGCAATTCCTGAAAATTGTGTCTTCTACGGAATTATATTCGTTTTATATTTCTATCGCTATTCGTGCCGTTCTAGGTTATTCGAAGCTCACTATACAGACGTTCGCGTGCATAATGTTTACGAAATTTGTATTTTGGCACATGAAAATTCTGAATTTTGAGCGTTCTGTTTATTCAATGTTCGGAATTTATACCCCGCCCCCTGGTCGGCGGCAGGCGGTCGGTGCTTCAATGGACCAGGAGAGCGCTGGGGTCCTAGCCGTTAATGGCACATTCGATCGCTCTTCGTAGGAGGGGCTCGTCGCACAGCTGGTCGTTGAACACAGCTCCAGAGAGGTGTATCGTTAGGGCCTTGCTGACATCGTCATCGCCGGAAGCAGGTCTATCCCCCGTGACAGTAGCTGTAGCTTCAGGCTGTTTCCTTGAGTCGATGTCATTGCTGTCGTCGTTGTTGTTATCGTCGGTGCTCACATTAGCCAAGAACTCGGGGATCTCCTGATGCCTCGCTTCGATCACCAATCGGATGTTCACTGTACCGGGAGGGGCCATGGCTACTTCCCAGGCCATAAGTCTAATCTCCTCTGGGTTCCATCTGGGCGTGGACTTCACTGTGGTGATTTCGCTATTGTATTCCGCTGGGTGGGTGGGTTCTTGCGGTGAACACCGAGGCCGATCTTCGACCCGAAGAGTCGCTCGCAATTGGGGCACTTTAGGATCAAGGTGTTTCGGCCCTCGCGTGGTGGTTCATCCGTGGAGTCCGGGACGTCCGCCGTGGTTTGTTCCAGGCCAGAGGGGCTCCCTTCCGTTCTTCCCGGGGCCCGACGAGAAGGGGGGTCCAGGTGGTCCGTATGTGCGCGTGTGTTGTGGTTCATTTGTGAAGTGTCGGGTGTGTAGCGTGTAGAGAGTTCACCGCGGGATGATGCAGAGGCATCTTCCCTTCTCCTTGTGCTCTGATGGTTTAAAGTGTTTGCGGTGAATTGTGTGCTCGTTGGGAGCACCGGGGCCCGAGGGCTCCTTTGGTGACGATTACTTGTCATATCGCGTACGCCGCGACCGGATAGGTGTACGGGTTGAGGCGGGGGCGCCCCTTCGCGCTCCGGCGGGATGTCGGTCCCTGCCCCTACCAGCCAGTTCCTCCTGGTGTCCCTTGTTTGGCTTTGCCCTAAGCGGGGGGAGTCCCTCCCAGTTTCGTGACCCTGGATTGGCACTCCACGCCTAGATGTTGTCTCAGGCATAGTTGGTGTTTGTCACCTTCTCTTTAACCTTCCGTATCAGGATTGGGCATTTTTCTGTGTCCCTCGCTGAGTGTGCCGTATTCCCGAGACCCGCTTCACGGCAATTGAAACATGTTGGCCTTTCAGCGGCGCGGCTGCAGTTACTGCTCCGATGGTTGTCGGCGCAGTGATGGCAGGTTTCTGGTTCGTTACAGTTCGTTGAGAGGTGGCCAAACCCAAGACAGCGGAAGCACTGGAGGACTCGTACGTGGTCGTTAAAGCGATACGAGAGCCACCCTACGTAGGCTTGGTCCTGTTCGATAAGCTTGAGCCGGTCGCTCGCCGCGAGCTCGATAACCCAGGACGTGGTCCTTCTCCCAGCCGCGTTGAATTGGAACACAGCCTTCAGGGAGTCCCGGTTGCCGAGGTTGTTGTCCTTGCTGAGGCTCTCAAGGAGCTCGTCTTCCTTCATCTCAGACGGTATTCCATGTATCACGATCCTTGGGTTGAGCTTCACGTTGTCCTTCACTATAAGGCCAGCTTCGGCCAAACCAGCAGATGCCCGTAGCTTTTCTAAGTTGACTGTTCTCGCACTGATTCTTATCCCCGACCCAGGGATCCGGTTGACCTTTGCGACTTGGATATTGTACTCTGCCGGCTTTATGATCCTTATTGCTGCTTGCTTAGTCATTTCTGAGGTAAGATATTTTGCCCGATGTGATTCGGCGGGGATGATTGCGAAGTTTATGTTGTCGTCGACCAGTACCTCCGGTCCCTGTGGCACTCTGACAGTTTCCTGACGTTGCCGACCCTTTACTTCGGACCAGTTCCCAGCTACCGACGCGTAGGAGCTCAAGCCTTGGGTAACCGAGGATTTAGTCTCGGTACGTACGGCTTCCCTGACTTCGCCAAAGATCCTGTCCCCGAGAGATTTGACTTCGACGTTGATTGATCTCGCCATCAGGTCGTCCTCGGTTCTATGTCTATCCGCCAGGGCTGTGTCCACCGCTGTCCTCGTGTCCTCACTCACTCTCCTAGCCACTGATTCGATGAAGGTCTCGCTTATGGCCTGTTGCGCCTGCTCGGCGATCAAGCCCGCGAGCGATGCCTCCATGTTCACCTTTCAGTTGGCCAGCTGATCATCGATTCTCCGCGACATATCCTGGCTCAACAGCTCGACCGTTGATTTAATGGCAGATCTTTCGCATAAGAGTTCTTTATGCGCAGTAATGATCCGGTGTAACGAGGTGGTAATTGTCCCGATGTTGTCTGTGATAACTTTGATCTTATCCGAGGCCTTGATGCCTGCTGTCACCTCCCTTATAGCTGCTACTGAATTTGTCATCGTGTTCTCCAGTTTCGTGGTGTCCAGCCGCGTCGATCCAGGCAGCACCCTCGCCGGGCTTTCAGATGGTGACTGGATCTTACGCCTCTTCCCCAAGAGTGCTCTGGCAATGCGTGTGTTGCTGACTGAGTCCGAGATCCTGATTATGGGGTCAGCTGCACTGGACCCCTCTGCATCGGTGTGATGGCGCAGTTCAGGAGAGACAGGTGGACCAGTTCGCGCGTTCGACGTCTCGTCCTCCATCCTCGAAGAGGGCCAACGCTCGTAGCGCTGGGCCCACTGATTCGACTGCCTTCTCTCCAGATGCTTCCTGACGGCACGGGGTGTCGGGACGTCCTCCTCTTCGTCGGTGCTCGTCGTTGAATCTGCCGATTCCAGTTTCACTGGTACGATCGTGATGCGTCACCGGTGTATAATGAGTTTATAGTTGAGGGGTAAGAGGAAGGCTGTCAGCAATGAGATAAAAAAAAGAAAAAAAAAAATTTGTCAATGGATGAGATGGTCAATGGATACGACAGGACGGACGAGGAGGGTCAATTGTTAAAATTCATAACACGATCGTAGAAGGAAACCAGTTTGACGTGCATTGGTTGTCTTAGACGAAGATCGAATCGACGCGCATTGCTTTAAGGCATGGTGTGATCGGCGCACCCTAGTGGGCGTAGCAAAGCAGAAACAGAACAAAGCAGAAAGCGAAAAGTTTTCTAAGTCCCAACGCGCACTGGTTCGCTTACACGTACACAAATTTGACGCGCATTGCTTTAGTTTAAGAGAGTCATAGTTACTCCCGCCGTTTACCCACGCTTGCTTGAATTTCTTCACGTTGACATTCAGAGCACTGGGCAGAAATCACATTGCGTCAACACCCGCGAGGGCCATCGCAATGCTTTGTTTTAATTAGACGGTCGGATTCCCCTAGTCCGTGCCAGTTCTGAGCTGAGCGTTGAATGGCGGCCGACGAGGACGACCAAGACGGCGTAAACCGCCAAGGAAGCCTCGCAGCAAGGAAGATCCGCAGGAGGCCAAGGCACGGGACCGAGCTCGGATCCAACAGGCTACGCAAACATTTCGCAAGATAACCCGCATTCACCTCGCCCAGGCCCGGCACGTTAGCCAAACCCGCTTGACTAACAAGCCTGACGCGCCCCGCTCCTCAGAGCCAATCCATATTCCGAAGTTATGGATCCGATTTGCCGACTTCCCTTACCTACAGAAGTCTATCGACTAGAGGCTCTTTACTTCGGAGACATGCTGCGGATATGGGAACGAACCGACGCGACACCTTCACGTGGCCCTCTCCTGGATTTTCAAGGTCCGAGGGGAAGATCCGGACACCGCCGCAACTGCAGTGCTCTTCACGTTCCAAACCCTATCTCCCTGCTAGAAGTTTCCAGGGAACTCGAACACTTATACAGAAAAGAAAACTCTTCCCGGATCTCCCGATGACGTCTCCAGGTCATTTTGGGTTACCCCGACGAACTCTCTTACGAGGGCCCGAATTGTATATGGTTCCGCTGCCGGGTTCCGGAATAGAAACCGGATTTCCTTTCGCCCAATGGTTGTGTGTCTTGTTATTATATAAAATAAAAAGCATATTGACTTCAACACCATCATCAACATAGGATTTCTACTAGGGCTTAGGATCGACTGACTCGTGCGCAACGGCTGTTCACACGAAACCCTTTTCCACGTCAGTCCTCGAGGGCCTCGCTAGAGTATTTGCTACTACCATCAAGATCTGCACCGACGGCGGCTCCAGGCAGGCTCACGCCCAGACTCTTCTGCGCGCACCGCCGCGACCCTCCTACTCGTCAGGGCTTCATGACGGTGACTTTGAGAACAAAATCGACCGCCTCACTTGCCACTGACGGCAGAGTATAGGCCCGACGCTTCAGCGCCATCCATTTTCAGGGCTAGTTGCTTTGGCAGGTGAGTTGTTACACACTCCTTAGCGGATTCCTACTTCCATGGCCACCGTCCTGCTATCCTAAGCAACCAACGCCTTTCATGGTATCCCATACGCGTCGACTTATGCGCCTTAACTCTGCGTTTGGTTCATCCCACAGCGCCAGTTCTACTTACCAAAATTGGCCCACTTGGCACACTGATCCGAAATCTCGTGGCTTCACAGTTGAAGCAAGCCAGAGATCTCACCCATTTAAAGTTTGAGAATAGGTTGAGGTCGTTTCGGCCCCAAGGCCTCTAATCATTCGCTTTACCAGATGAGACTCGCATAAGTTCTTAGAACACGCGAGTGCCAGCTATCCTGAGGGAAACTTCGGAGGGAACCAGCTACTAGATGGTTCGATTAGTCTTTCGCCCCTATACCCAGTTCCGACGATCGATTTGCACGTCAGAATCGCTACGGACCTCCATCAGGGTTTCCCCTGACTTCGTCCTGACCAGGCATAGTTCACCATCTTTCGGGTCCCAACGTGTACGCTCTGGGTGCGCCTCTTCTCGTAATGAGAACGAGACGCCCCGGGAGTGCGGGACCGCATCGTGACGCGGCCCATCCTCCCTCGGTTGGCGCAAGGCCTACCTCTATTGCGCCTTTAGGCTTAACAGATCCCAATGACTCCCTCACATGTTAGACTCCTCGGTCCATGTTTCAAGACGGGTCCCAAAAGTACCCAAAGCAGTAGCGTCGCCGACCGGTATTTTTATAGAGCCAGTCCCAGGACACCGCCGGCCAACAGCTGGCCAGGCCCGGTGACGGCGCTAAGTCCGTACATCCGGGAAACACTGGCCTCGCTTGCGGCAGGCCGGACGCAGTTCAAATTTGCGACTCAATACCGTGCAAGTACCGCCGGGCAGCACCCACCCGAGTCGTAGACCGACACCCAACGTGTTGCGACGTCCTACTAGGGGAGAAGTGCACGACGACGACACCCGGCAAATAAATATACGGACGCGTGTGACGAGACCGAAGTCTCGAGCATCGCGAACCGCACATAGCCGGGATCGCTGACGATGAATCTCTCCATTCGAATTTTTGGGTTTCTCAGGTTTACCCCTGAACGGTTTCACGACCTCTCGAACTCTCTCTTCAAAATTCTATTCAACTTTCCCTCACGGTACTTGTTCGCTATTGGTCTCGTGGTCGTATTTAGCCCTAGATGGAGTTTACCACCCACTTAGAGCTGCGCTCTCAAGCAACCCGACTCTAAGGAGAGATCCTCCCGAACCGTTTCTCGGTCGCTACAGGCCTGGCACCCTCTACGGGTAATTGGCCCCATTCAAGATAGACTAGGACTCGAACATACGCTCCGGGATAAGTGGACCCTCCCGAACACTACAGTTCCCAGCGGCAGTGCCGCGGGATTCAGTGCTGGGCTATTTCCCGTTCGCTCGCAGCTACTAAGGAAATCCTGGTTAGTTTCTTTTCCTCCGCTTAGTAATATAAATTCAGCGGGTAGTCTCGCCTGCTCTGAGGTCGTTGATTATATCGAAACCATGAGATATCGATCGAGACGCAAAAGTGTGCGAAAGAGTCGAGATTAATGATGTGAGAAAACCGCGGGCATTCCGCGTTCGATTGTCCCACGAACTACGAGCGTTGTAGTTTTGTTGCTTTGATTCTCATAACACGTACGGCAATATGCTGGTCCGCTACACAACAGGTGGACCACTCACGTACACGGTCGTATCTGTCCTTTAAACTATGGTATAGCTCTGGGACTCGATCGACCGGCCGTTGAGTGATACGCGCCCTCACTTTTCAATGTGTACGGTGATATTGCACGCACAAGAATCAATCAATGCGACAACGCGGTTCAGGAACACGCCCTTCGAAGCGTTTTTACGCGCTCGAATGGTATTGTCTCAATCTCTCGAACTCAGCTCAAACTTTGGCTCGGCTCGGCTCTCATAGAGTCTCGCGCCCGCGAGCCATTCCAGTGTTTTTTAGGCACGGAAAGGCGACGCGGACGCTGTTCGCGGAGACCGGATCGAGGGTTACTCGATCTCCGAGACCGAGCGAATGATTTATTTCAAACGACGCCGATCGTTGCCCAGCAAGTTTGCTGGTTTCCAATCGACGAACGCCAACAGATTCGCTAGCCATATAATCGCAGCAGTCTAACTTTTATGCATAAACGACCCTCAGCCAGGCGTGGTCCGGGAATTGTCTCCGTGGACCGCAATGTGCGTTCGAAATGTCGATGTTCATGTGCCCTGCAGTTCACAAGTTGACGCGCAATTAGCTGCGTTCTCCATCGACCCACGAGCCAAGTGTACTACCGTTCAGGGTAATCATATACAAATTTCTGCGTTACAAACAGCATTATTGAAATTGGTGTTCTTGAATTTTGATTCACGTCGACGAGACGGTCTCGCGAGCCCAAACCTCGTGAGAGGATGCGACTCGCGAAGTCACAGATCACGGAAATTTTCGTTCCGCGACCGCGACAGCAAAACGGCCAAAAGTCCGGGTGATCGTTTGCTTGGTGTCCTCACTTTCAATAATCGGACATAAACGCGATCACCGCGAATTAAAGCGGCTGGGTGCTTGCTCATGCAGATCGTATTAAGATCTTGGGCGAAGTTTCATTTAAAAACCTTGGAAAACATCGAGCACGTGATAGCACGCGCAGTGTTTCCTCCCGGGACATACGAATACCATCGGTGAAAAATGACGAAAATCGTTCCTCGCGTGAAACAGTGTTTCCGAGAGTAGAACGACTACCGCCTATTCCACGCAAACGATGGACTCATATTTTTTGCCCCACTAGGTTGCCCGTGGTGAGTAGCAACAAACACAGCTCGCCTTTCGGCGCCAGATTGCAAGGGAACACGTCGAAGAATGTAACACATTTTTCGTTGTGCTCCCTCGTTCGAATGGGAGAGGAGCGGGAGCTGTATTTCTCTCGCTCCAACTTCCCGAGATCACG
>JBAJMU010000251.1:5033-17716 GCA_037952995.1 Hyposoter didymator
GCGACCAAAATCTTCAATATCAGATTTCTCTCGATTGGCTGAACGGATTCTGTTCTACCAAGGACCAATCGAAAGATAAAAAATCAAAGAAAATTCAAATCTAATATGAAATTTTTTGGTCGCACCGTTTTTCCGGAAAAACGATTCAAAGTTTCTGTGACGTCACAAAACCCCTATTTTACTGTATATAAGAGTGCTCCCGGCTCGCGCTACGCTTTTTTTAATACTTGGCGACGAGCCGCTGCCGCGTCTCTTCGGGCCTTTAGTTACCTGATTCCCTGGGCCTTCGCCCGTTAGTAGCCAAGCTGCCTACGCCGTAGTGCGTTCGTCGTTTAATTGTAATTCCTCGCGGGGATTTGTGCGATTCCCGCGTCTAGGTTGCCTAACTGTCTGCCTCTGGGTCCTAGCTATCTGAGTTCCGACTCGTTACCGGCGCTTGCGTCACACGCGGCAGCGCCGCGGTCGTCCCCGCGGATTTCGTTCGTTTTGAGGTCTGTGGTCGTTCCCGACCGTTTGTTTCGTGTAAATCCGCCTGCAAATTGTGTCTCGAATAAATCGAATGTTAACTTTAGTTATTCGCGTACGTGTCATTTATTTTTGCCTTTTTTTTGTCGTTTGTTGCTCTCGCCCCCACCCAGCCCCTCTATCATTAGTATCTCAAATGAGCTGAGTAGTCGGACCATCCGGAGCTCTCGTGGTCCCCCGTTCGCCGTGGCCGATGCATCTGGGCCGACATGGGAAAATTACAAGTCGGTTTTACCGACGGTACGTTTGTACCTGGCACCCAGCTCACGTCGGTCGAGCCAGGGTGAGCCGAGGGGGAGTGACCGAGAGGCTCCGAAGGGAAGGATGGCCCCGCGTCGGGAAAATCCTGTTACATAACATAGAACGGCCCCGGTAGCAACGTCCCGAACCAGTGTTCCCAGGGTCCCAGGTTCAAATCCTGGTAATGTTATTTATATTTATTTATTTTATTTTTTATTTTTTATTTTTTGTTTTTATTTTTTTCATTTTTAGCATCCCATCTCATTTTTTGTAAACTGTTTGCTCTAAAAATAATGATGTATGTAGTGGAGTTTTACATGCATACCCTTGGCGGGTTTGTACATGGTGTGCTTCCCGTACCCCTTCTTTCATCCCGTTCCACCTTTTTCTCTCATCCCTTTTCCACCATTCACACTTCCCCATTCGTCTCCTCTCCACTACGCACACATGGACCTACTATTTTACGTGGGTTCCGAACCACAGAGAGTACAGCTTGGGACACTTAGAAAAATCCATTGGTGTCGGCGGGAATCGAACCCGGGGCCCACTGTGTGAGAGCCGGGCTCGTTACCACTGAGCCACTGCCTCTCTTTCTAAAAATAATGAAAATCATTGTAAAGCTTTGAGCTACCAGGTTATTCAGTCAATTTTTTATTTCTAGCTTGTAATACCATGGAATGATCCCAGTAGCAACGCGCCGAGCCAGTGTTCCCAGGGCCCCGGGTTTAAACCCCGATAACGCAACTTTATTTATTATTTTATTTCTTCATTTTTTATTTTTTATTCATTTTCATTATCCTATTTCTTTTACGAAAAAAAATTGTTAGTTGTAAAATAAAAGCAAAGCAAATTATGGTAAAGTTTTGAGCTACTACGTTATTTACACAATTTCTTAACTGATGTTTTCAATACCATAGAATGATCCCGGTAGCAACGTGCTTAGCTGGTGTTCTCGGGGTCCCGAGTTCAAACCCTGCTAATGCAACTTTTTTTATTTTAGTTTTTATTATTGTTTTTTTCCTATTATGCTACTTTTTTTTCGAGAAGAAGGGGGAGTGGCTTCAGTCATTGAATTTTGAAGCCGGATTGATTTAATTGGAAAAGTAATGAAAGAAAAGCCATCGAAGGGAAATGAACCCCGAGCCTTTGGCTCGCCAGTCCCTTTTTTTTCTCCTGAAAAGTGTTTATTGTTCTGAAGGATACATCTTTGAGTTTAATGGTTACAATAAACGAAATAACAAGAAAACCGCCCATTCTGGAGGTGATGATGCCCATGGCTGTGTGCGTACAGCTCTTGCGGCATTGTAAAATAGCATCATGTTTATGATTTTGGATTCTATTCATTTTCTATTTGTGTTCTTATACTTACTAAGTATAAATTTCGCTTGCTCACTGACCAGAGTATGTTTGGATGTGAGGGAAAAAAAAACTATTTCGAAAAATGCTCGCCAGACCCCGTCGCTACCACCTGGACTATTCTTTCGTACGTCTTTGTAGTAGTGAAAAAGTATATCCAGGCGCGAGAGCGAGCGGGTGGGCGTACGCTTGCACGAGAGCGAGCGAGAGACCATATGTCACCGCTGCTGCTGCACCCACGTGCAAACTCGCTGACGCTGCAAATACCTCGCGCTCTCGCGAGGCATCGTGTCTCGCGTGAGAGTAAGCGAGAGGGCTTATACTAGCGTCAGAGCGAGCGAGAGGGTATACGTTTTCGCTGCTGCTGCGGAAGCGCAGCAGCAGCGAAACAAACGCTCGGGTATTTCATCTCACGCCGGAGCGAGCAAGAAGATGTATCATACCACGGGCGTTAGAGAGAGAGAGAGAGAGAGAGAGAGAGAGAGAGAGAGAGAGAGAGAGAGAGAGAGAGAGAGAGAGAGAGAGAGAGAGAGAGAGAGAGAGAGAGAGAGAGAGAGAGAGAGAGAGAGAGAGAGAGAGAGAGAGAGAGAGAGAGAGAGAGAGAGAGAGAGAGAGAGAGAGAGAGAGAGAGAGAGAGAGAGAGAGAGAGAGAGAGAGAGAGAGAGAGAGAGAGAGAGAGAGAGAGAGAGAGAGAGAGAGAGAGAGAGAGAGAGAGAGAGAGAGAGAGAGAGAGAGAGAGAGAGAGAGAGAGAGAGAGAGAGAGAGAGAGAGAGAGAGAGAGAGAGAGAGAGAGAGAGAGAGAGAGAGAGAGAGAGAGAGAGAGAGAGAGAGAGAGAGAGAGAGAGAGAGAGAGAGAGAGAGAGAGAGAGAGAGAGAGAGAGAGAGAGAGAGAGAGAGAGAGAGAGAGAGAGAGAGAGAGAGAGAGAGAGAGAGAGAGAGAGAGAGAGAGAGAGAGAGAGAGAGAGAGAGAGAGAGAGAGAGAGAGAGAGAGAGAGAGAGAGAGAGAGAGAGAGAGAGAGAGAGAGAGAGAGAGAGAGAGAGAGAGAGAGAGAGAGAGAGAGAGAGAGAGAGAGAGAGAGAGAGAGAGAGAGAGAGAGAGAGAGAGAGAGAGAGAGAGAGAGAGAGAGAGAGAGAGAGAGAGAGAGAGAGAGAGAGAGAGAGAGAGAGAGAGAGAGAGAGAGAGAGAGAGAGAGAGAGAGAGAGAGAGAGAGAGAGAGAGAGAGAGAGAGAGAGAGAGAGAGAGAGAGAGAGAGAGAGAGAGAGAGAGAGAGAGAGAGAGAGAGAGAGAGAGAGAGAGAGAGAGAGAGAGAGAGAGAGAGAGAGAGAGAGAGAGAGAGAGAGAGAAGGCATACGTTCTCAATATAATGAGACCCTGGCGAGGTTAGGATGATGCGCTCCGCCGGCCCGCTCAACAAGAGCCTGCACCCACGTGCAATTTTGATGACGCTGCGAATACCTCGCGCTCTCGCGAGGCATCGCGTTCCGCGAGAGAGTATATGCCGGCGCGAGAACGAGCGAGAGGGCGTACGCTAGGGCGAGAGCGAGCGAGAGAGCATTGTTACGTCCCGAGAAGTTATAAATATTTATAATCAATACGATTTAGCGGGAAGGCCAGGGAGTTGCACCGACCATTCTGCGAAAATGCTGACCGGGCGTGAGAACGCCTCCGGTTGCATTTTCTCGCGAACAAAAAGGCTCTGATTTCCTGCTGGACGTCTGCGAACTCTTCCAGCAGGGAATCAGAATTGATCGATTAAACGAACTTACCTGTAAGTGAAGTTCAATCGTAATTGTATGCAGGGCCTCTTCCGGAGAGATCACTTGGTAGTCCTCCACTCTGTGCCGATATTACCACCTATTCAAAGTTAAGAAACGAGACGGTGGCTCCCCCGCGCCCTCGCGGTGGCCGTTCTCGGATGCTAGCTTCATTATTCTGAGTCTGTCGTAACGTGTATGGGGCTGATTTAATCAGCTCTGGGAAGAAAAACAAAGGAAAGCTGTATTTTTCCGGGGGGACTGATCTCTTCGAAAGAGGCCCTGCATACAATCACGATTGAACTTCACTTACAGGTAAGTTCGTTTAATCGATCAATTGCATTTCGGGCCTCTTCCTCGAGATTACTTGGTAGATGTTGAAAGCTACGTTACGACACCACAAATATTGCCTATCCGCTTAACTCGGAAATTCGTCTTCGCGTAAACAGGATTATTATTCTTATTATTTTTTTATTTTTATTACGCAACAAGTGTGTGCTTGTATATACATGGCGATGTTAAAGTTACAAAACTATCATAAATTTAGTATAGCTTTGGCAAAAGCCGTTTGTTCCTCCACGATCTTAAGGTCATAGAACTTTGCGAAGGTTTTAGACTCTTTAGTCCACCCCGCTGTTGCCCTAGTCGTGTCTATATTGAGTCCCACGCGCTTTGCTGCAAATGTTGAAGCGTGACGAACGCTGTATCCCCCAAAACGGTCAGTATCGATGCCGCTCTCTTTCAAAACTCTTTTGATCCATTTACTTAGAGTCTGCGTGCCCACTGCCTTATGCGGTTTCTTAAATGATAAGCATAGAGTTTCGGTATCTCCGCGAATTCCTCGCGTCGATTTTAAATAATCGAGTAGAGTCTGAGCAGCGCAGATCTCTCTTTTCTCTAAAAAGGGAAGGGTCAGTATAGGCTGCTTTTTCCTGGGACCAGACGTTTTAATCTGGGCAGGTATCTTAATCTCTATTTTTTCCTCCGTTATAGTTATCTCGTTGATGTTGATCAACGACAATGTTTGTATCCTATGACCCGTCACTAAAGCTAGTAGCACCGCTAGCTTGCTGGAAAGCCGCTCCAGCGTGATACTGTCGTTGGGTGTCCACGTAGTGAGAAGTCGGAGCACTATCTTCGGGTCCCACGTGGCATCATACTTGGGCAATTGTGGGCGAAGCTTGTAAGCGCCTTTACATATTCTTTTGATCCCTCGGTCCTCTGCGATACTCGGACCGAATATAAATGACAGCGCCGATCTGTGACAATTGATCGTTCTATACGATGCTCCGTTGAGGAATTCTTCGGCGAGAAAGTCCTGAAGTTCCGTGAAGTTAATCGCCAAAGGGTCCAAATTCTTTCGAGTACAAGACTGACGCCATCTCTTAATTGGACATTTGTATTGCCTTAGCGTTGATTCAGTGACTGAGGCCAAGGCGATTGTTGCTGCCTTTTCCGATAATCCCCTTTTTGTGAACGCCTTTTTGATAAAGTCCCTGCCAGCAACGACAGCTGTGGCTACAGTGGACGGGGTTCCCTGTTAGAGGAGCGCAGTAAATCAATGTTTGGTTCAAATCTTAAGGGTTTCGATTCCGTCATGTTCATAAATAGCGGATACCAGACTTGCGAAGGGCAGTCTGGCACTACTAGGATTCCCGGTGAATTTTCCTGATCAATTTTCCTCAAGGTTCTTAAGATCACCGAAAAGGGGGGAATTGCATAAAAGAAGTAACGTGTCTAATCAACCGTAAATGCGTCGGCTGCGATCGATCCCGGATCCCTTTTCCATGAAATGTACGAGTCGCATTTCTTGTTAACTCTACTAGCAAATAAATCAATCTCCGGATTGCCGAATACTTCCCGAATTCTTTCGAAGGCTTTTCCTGACAACGCGTATTCCCTTTCAGGCTCCAATCGTCTAGATTCTAAATCTGCCTCGGAGTTCTTTTTGGACTGAATGTACGATGCAAAGAGCCAAATGTGGTGGCGTTCGCACCATACCCACATCTTTTTCGCCGCTTCGCTCAATATCTTACTGCCCTTACCGCCCATATGGTTAATATAAGAAATTGCCGTTGTATTGTCCATTCTTAGCAGGATATTGCAATTGCTTAAGTTCTTTGCGAAACTTTTTAGTGCGAGAAAGGCTGCAAGTAACTCCAAGTGATTTATGTGAAGTTTACATTCTTCTTGAGACCAAAACCCGGGGATTTTTTCTTTCTGACAACACGCGCCCCATCCCGTTAACGATAAATCAGAGAATATCTCCAAGGCAAACCTCGAATTGCGTATCGGCTTCACGACCTTGAAGATATTCTCTGTCCACCATTTGAAATCGGTATTTAGCTCTCGATTTATTTCGATAACGGCTTCGTAATTGCCGTGACACTTCTCTAGTGCCCTAACCTTCTCTCTCTCAAAATCCTTCACGTATACCCAACGATACGTCGCTGCCTGGCAACAGAACCCAAGAGACCCAATAAACTAAGCAAATTCTCGAATCCTACATGTTCTAATCCCTTGAAATTTACTTATTAGTTTTAACATGCTTGCTCGTTTGTCCGTGGGCAGTTCGACTTGCATTTTTTCGGAGTTCAGACAGAGGCCTCGAAAATTACATTTATGCGATGGGTCTAACTTGCTCTTCTCATAATTAATCACGAATCCAAGTCTCTCTAACAGCGATATTGTTTGTTTCGCGCTGTCCGAACAATCCGTGGCCGAGTTGCCAAATAGTAGCAGATCATCGAGATATATAACGGACACAAGTCCTCTTTTCCTTAGGAATGTGACAACGGGTCTCAATAATTTCGTAAAAATTAACGGCGCGCAGTTTAAACCAAATGGCAAGGCCGTGAATTCGAACAGCTGACGCTGAAATAAAAAACGCAAGTATTTCCTGTGTTCATTAGCAATGGGCACAAGATAGTACGCGTCTTTGAGGTCGATCGTTGCCATGTAATATCCGCGAAACATAAGCTTCTGTGCTGTCCTGCTATCTTCCATCTTAAAATGCGCTGTGTCTATGAATTCATTAAGGGGTTTGGAGGTTTAATATTAGATGATTGGAACCATCGGATTTAGGCGTCAAGAAAATTCTCGATATAAATTGTCCGACTTTGGCGTCGCATTTACTCCTTTCTGCAACAATTTATCTATTTGTTCCGTGACGGCTTCGATTTTCTTCTTTGACCACGAAGGTTAGCAAGGCGGTTGATTTTGACGAATTTCAGTTTTAAAAGGTATCTTAAAACCCGCGATAGTGTCTAGGATAAACTCGTCAGACGTGACAGTTTTCCAGTTCTCAGAAAAATGCTTCAGCCTACCGGCCAAGGTACTCACCTCCTCTACATGCGTGTCTTGTGCGCTCTGTTGTTCGCTGGGGATGATCTGCGGGGAGAGGACTGGTACCACCTGTATTGCCCGTCCCACGACTTCCTCTGTGGTGGTCGTAATTGCGCATACTTCCTGGTTGTCTGTTGGATCGGGCCCTCCACGTTTTTTGCCACGTGTTTGCTAGCAGTTTTTTCCGGCATCTTTAATTCTTTGCTCGATTTTTCGAGGAGTTTTGCCGCCTTCACTTGCTCATCACGCTGCTTACCGAAAAGGAATTCATCTACTTCCGCAGTCCTCAGCGTCTCTTTCAACGAAGCCCGGATGTTGGTCATAATCAAGGAGCGCCGTGTCAGGGTCTCGTCCCTTTGTAAATCGACGAGGATCCTGCAGCAATCGCTTATCTTTTCGATCAGTTCCATCGATTTTACCTCTTCCTTGTTCACCAGTCGAGATAGGGTCGAACCCAACACTGCTAAGCAGACCCCGACTTTTTCCTGTTTTTCAACCAGCCAATTATCGCCAGTAGCAACCGACTCATGTACGGAAGCTTTCAACTCCAAGTTGAGTTTTGCCGCTTCGAGGAATGCGAGGTTCGGCGGTTGGGGATGCTTGCTCATTAACTCCGAATTTATTTCATTTGGCAATCCATCTTTGTAAATCTCCTCCCAACGAATTTGGATGTCCTTGTGGACGGGCTCTGTCAGTTTCTTGTCTCCTCGTAACCGTTTGGCGATAACGAGAAACATATCTTCGCCCAGCGTCATGTCCTCCTTTACCGACCGAGTATGCTGCCCGCTCGCGTCGTCTGCTCGTTTTTCCGCAGGCCCCTGGGTGAGGTTATGATTCTCCGCTGGGTTCGCATTTCTGTGTTCCGCCTGACTTCCCTCGTCCGTCCTAGAGCGGGAGCGAACTCAAGCTGTCGTGAAAGCGACCGCGAGGATGCGAATGCGAGCTGTCGCGGGAGCGACCGCGAGGATGCGAATTCGAGCAGTCGTGGGAGCGATCGCGAGGATGCGAACGCGAGCTGTCGCGGGAGCGATCGCGAGGATGCGAAGAGCGCGCGATAATCTATCGATGTGCCACACACATCGGAGCAGTCAGCTGACCCCTCCCCTCGCGTAGTCTCGCTTGCTCTTACGAGCGAACGCCAATAACGCTATCTCACTCAATCACAGGCAAGATTCATGCTTGAAACACGAGAGGGGATAATAAGCAGAGATCCCGTGTTCGAATCCTGGTGGAAGATAATTTTTTTTTGTATGTCTAAT
This sequence comes from Hyposoter didymator, assembly GCA_037952995.1. Taxonomy (NCBI): domain Eukaryota; kingdom Metazoa; phylum Arthropoda; class Insecta; order Hymenoptera; family Ichneumonidae; genus Hyposoter; species Hyposoter didymator. The sequence continues at coordinate 13,514 of JBAJMU010000251.1, forward strand.
TATACCTCAGCTGTTCTAATAGTAAATTAATAAATTTGATTAATAATAAGAACATTTGCGATGATTTCACATTTATACGGGAACTTATATTTCGCGAACGGGAATCTTATTTTTTTTTAAATCCATTCTGGTAACATGCGGTCACCAATGGCCTCAATAAAAAAAAAAACTCTGGTAAATTTTAACGGAAGGACTTAGGCTTATTCTTTTCATTTTTTAATGCAGGATCGCGTGAACCTTCGGAAACTTTGCTCGCAGTCAAAAAAATTATTCAAAAGTGCAGTAAAACGATTAATAGAATTTTTTTTTGAAAAGTTCGAATCTCCGGTAAAATATAACGAAAATAGCTCTACTTGGGCTCATTCTTTTCGTTTTTTAATGCAACATCGCGTGAGCCTGAGGAAACCTTGCTCCAATTGAAAAAAAATATTCAAAAATGCAGTAAAACGATAAATTCACTAAAATTTTGAAAAGTTCGCATCTCCGGTAAAATTTAACTATAATAGCTCCACTTGGGCTCATCCTTTTCATTTTTGCATGCAGCATCACGTGAGCCCGAGATAACTTTGCTCGAAGTTAAAAAAATAATTTAAAAATCCAGTAAAAGGATAAAATGACAAAAATTTTGAAAAGTTCGATTCTCCGGTAAAATTCAACGAAAATACCTCTACTTGGGCTGATTCTTTTCATTTTTGCATGCAGCATCGAGTGAGCCTGAGAAAACTTTGCTCCAATTGGAAAAAAACATTCAAAAATCCAGTAAAACGATAAAATGACAAAAATTTTGAAAAGTTCCAATTTCCGGTAAAATATAACGAAAATAGCTCTACTTGGGCTCTTTCTTTTCGTTTTTGAATGAAGCATCACGTGAGCCTGAGGAAACTTTGTTCCAAGTCAAACAAACTCTGTAAAGGAGAAGATTGATAAAATTTCATAAAATATATGAAGGGCTTGATTTATAACATAGTTTGCTTTAACCCTAGACTCCCACAATGATTTTTTTGGGACGTAAACCCCACAGTGGGGTAACTAATTACCCCAATCTTTGTTTCAACATAAAACGTTTGTTGTACACGATAATCGAGTTTAATTTCGACCGTTTTTTTCGTTTTTTGATAACGAAGAGAATGGTCTATTATGAAATTATTTTCCGTGCAGAAAATATAGCAATAACTCCAAAAAACTAAAAAAAAGTTGGAAAAAAACATAAAAATACCGTTTTTTACTTAAAAAGTCGCAGTTTTTTTTTCTCATAAACCGATTCGAAAATATCAAACGACATTTTGAAGAGGACATCTGGAACTATAAGAAAAAAAATTGCAACTTGATATTCCCTGGAAAAAAAGCAATTATTCAGCAATATGAACGTCCACATTTTCCAAATCATGCGAACGAGCTAAAATCAATGAAAAATAAACATCAATCGTTCTTTCGTCAATCTTTTTATTGCTGAACACTTTCGAATGACATTTTTCTATGTTCTTGTGCCTATTTATGAAATATGAATATGGAAAAAAACGTTAATTTTGGAAGCCTTGGGAAGAAATCACAAAATTTCGTCTCGGGTGTTGCACGATTCGCAAATTGTCACCCGGTGGTCATCGCAGACGGGTTTTGCGCAAATGACGCACACTATGCGCGTTTTTCGATCATAGACTCTAGGGCAAAGTGCGCACCTTGTCCCCTTTATTGCTCCCAGATTCGGTGCCTGAGCGGGATTGATTTCCAAAAGTTCTTCAATCGACTGGCGTAAATTTCTACGCAGATTCGGGATCTCGAGTCTTGAACGAAGATGAGGGTGAATGAGTCCTTTTACTAAGGATTTGATGAATTGTCTCCGGATGAGGTCCTCGTTGTTGACGTTGAAGTTGTAGAGTATCATCGCGTTAATGCCTCCTTGATCGAGCATTCCATACCAAACTCTCATTGGCCATCTCAATGTTTTCCTCGCAGTTGTGTACTCGTGACACATCTGGTCGAACGTGTCAGTTCCGCCTTTTGTTGAATTGTAAAATTTGATTATGTCACGTCTTAGTGCAGATAACGTGTGGAAAGATCCGCACGAATTATTTTCTATGATTTAGCCCGGAACTGCCGAACAGGGATAAGAAAAAGTGAAAATATCGCCCACTAACTGAAATTTAATTTATTTTAGCTTCGCGGTTATATGTGCCGTTGTCCACGTGGAGGTCTCGATAGATCTCGAACCTCGGGTCGTTAGGATCGATCCCGGCGAGTGGGGGCAGATTCTGATGAGGCTCCACTCGATGGAGCTCGTACTTAGGTTGGACGATTATTATTTTAGTTGCAAGAGGGGCGTTGCTAATGACTCGAGGTTGCTGGGTCTCGTTGTCTGACGATACTCCGAAATGATATATAGGACCGGAAGGGTCTGAATATTGTTTTATTAATTTTTTCAATTGGTATTTTCTACCGGCTCGACGGGTTCGTGGCATGGATGAAGTTTTAGGATCTGGGAGAGTCGCGATTGAGCAACTTGCTATCGCTCCGATCACAATTGAGGAGAAATTCGAGCGAGCAACTTGGGATTGCTCCGATCTCTCTAGGAATAAGGGAACGAGCGAGCAACTTGATATTGCTCCGATCTCGTACGTGGAATAAGCGTGAGCGTGCGACCTTATGCAGCACCGATCTCGGATCAGGGTTGTTTAGGAGTTTGTCGAGGGTGATAGAAGAAATGTTGGAGTCGAATTTTATGATTTCTCATAAAATAAAATATGTAGATTTATTCAATTTAAAGGATAGCGAGAGAGGTGTGCCTGAGAAAGTACAAATTGGCTAAGATGGTTTAAGATGTGTGAATATTATTAAATTGTATCGTCAGAATGCAGAGCTCCAGTCAAGGCGCGTAAAAGGATTGAAATTTAACGCAGTGCTGAGATCGGATCTCGTGACTGCCGTGAATTCTTTTCTTATTTTTACCTTGGGATTCGCAAATCTTCTGACTGGGAGGTTGAAATAACGTGGTCGGACAGAGTAACGTCTTGAGAAGACGAAAAATGAATGACTGGTGACTGGTGCTCTGCATCCCGTATTTATATACTAAAAAGTGCTGGACAAGCATTTTTATAAATGTTAACTTAATGGTAAGAATATTGTAGGGGTTCGTCCCAACAGTCCACGTGGTGGGGTTCCCTTATGGTCTAGGTTACGTGTGGTAGAAAGAGAAGGTGTGTTCATAGCAATAAGGCGTATGTGTAACGTGGGTATCGCTCGGTCCAGTTGAATTTAATTGTGGCACGTACAGAATGATGAATTGTGGTCGATAGGCAATATTGGATTATTAGTTTCCTTCAGAAGGGGATTTTAAGATGATCGGGAGGTTCAGGAGGTATTAGGAGAACATGTGAGCGAAGAGGTAACTCCTGGTTTTTTCTAATTATAATAGGTGCGAGTGAGAAGGGTGATTGGTATCGGGTGCCGAGTGCGGTGGACCCCGAGCGGATGATAACGGTAGTGTCTTGTTGCGCGTCTGTTCGCTCGCTAAAGAATAATCCCACGGTTGGATGTTTTGACCGATTTCTGAGTTCAAGGCTTTACTTGTGTTTATATGGCAAATTCTTAGAGTGTTGGTGATTGAATGTCTTAAGTCTAAGGTGTGTAGTGGGTTTTCGATGTAGAATCGACTGCGGACGTGACAATTACTTCCGGTTTTTGCGACGTTTCATCAATTTCGGCAGTCCCGTGGAAAGTGGAAAGTAAGATGACTACCTTGTTTTTTTTCGGAGTGAAAGAAACGAGCGGTTTGGTCGCGTCGAAAGCAAATTTCGATGAAGAAACCGCTCCTGCTTTTTTAAATTCATCGGGAATCTGACGTTTATTCTTCCTAATTGTCCCAACCATCGTGATGGAATGGTCTTGGAGCATCTTGTCGAAAATTTCAACGGAAGTGAACCAATTATCGCACGTTATGTTCCGAGTTGTGCCATGAAGTGGTTCGGACAATTTGCGGATGTAGTAAGATGGCACACTCTCGCCAGGCTGTGGATTTACCCTTCCGACGTACGGTTCTGCATTGTACATGTAGAAGGTTCGCGAGTCGTTCAGCATTACGATTTTCATCCCATATCTGTCGGGCTTCGAAGCATTATACACTTTGAAGGGACACCGCCCTCTGAAGGAAAGCAACTGCTCATCAATTGTTCAATACGATGCCGGCGTATAGAACTTTTTGCATTGCGA
>JBAJMU010000252.1:0-17616 GCA_037952995.1 Hyposoter didymator
AAGGAAAATAAAATTGAGAAAAGAAATAACGAGATACTTTAAATACTTTAATAATGGTAAATTGTACAGAACGATTGATAATCATGTTAATTGATGGAAGTAGTCGGATAAAAGCTTGAAAATATAAGTCTGATGGAAAATTTATCGACGAAGCACCTTCCGCCACAACTTTCTCGCCTTTTTTCACCCCCTCGGAACCACCTTTTTGCCTATAACAAGACTGCTGCCCCGCGTCTTCGACAACGACGATAACGACTATTAGATTTTTCGTACCTTATCATCGATTTTATGTCCTGACTAAATATTGAACCACAATCTCGAGATATGCTCGAGAAAAACCCGATTTTCGTTGCATTCCAGCGATGCATTCCTTCAATGTTGTCCCGAAGCGAACAAAATCACTTTTTTTTTCTTCCGCTTTGGCTCACGACGTTTTTTTCCTTCACCCTCAGCTGAGCGAGTATCGAGCGGCTCTGCGAGATATACTTAAAAGAATCATCGGCTGATCTGGCAGTACAGAGACATAACGGGTGACGACGCAGTCGAGTTTGGTGTGAGAAAATAAAGGAAAATAAAATTGAGAAAAGAAATAACGAGATACTGTAAGTACTTCAATAATGGTAAATTGTACGGAACGATTGATAATCACGTTAATTGATGGAAGTAGTCGGACAAAAGCTTGAAAATATGAGTCTGATGGAAAATTTATCGACGAAGCATCTTCCGCCCAAACTTTCTCGCCTTTTTTAACCCCTTCGGAACCATTTTTTGGCCTGTAACAAGACTGCTGCCCCGCGTCTTCGACAACGACGATAACGACTATTAGATTTTTCGTACCTTATCATCGATTTTATGTCCTGACTAAATATTGAACCACAATCTCGAGATATGCTCCAGAAAAACCCAATTTTCGTTGCATTCCAGCGATGTAAACTTCAACGTTGTCCCAAAGCAAACAAAAGCACTTTTTTTTCCTTCCGCTTCGGCTCACGACGTTTTTTTTCTTCACCCTCAGCTGAGCGAGTATCGAGCGGCTCTGCAAGATATACTTAAAAGAATCATCGGCTGATCTGGCAGTACGGAGACACAGGTCCATGGACACAGGACATTTGGACTAAGTCCAAATCAAATGACGTTGATTCTCCTCAATTTTGGTCGAAAAATTGGTCGAAAAATATTGGAAGAAGTGAAGCGGCCAAATTACACACTTTTTCTGGTGTCGATTAATTCTATCTCGGTTGTCACTTGGAGTAATATTAATTTTCCTCGTTATCTCATATTAAAATGACTTTTTTTGCTTTTTTTTCACTGCGATTCACTGCGAAAATTGTCAAACTCAATGGAACCAAAAAAAAAAGAAATCATTGCAACACAGCCAAGAATTCAAAAATGAGTGGTTAATTCNTTTGTCACCAGTGGATCTCGTCTCAAGCTCTTTTTGCCCAAGGAAAATTGTCCGGCTACGTTGTTGCTGGCGGGGGTGAAAGCGCCCCGTAGATCGCAACCAGCTCCTGGAGGCGGCGGCGGCATGATCGACGGAGACAAGTATGGAGAAGAAGCTTGTGCTTTACGAAGGAGCACACGTTCCAAACAGACATAGCGGTCCAGGTTGAGAGAATGGAGTCAAAGGGGAGCGGTTTTATCGGTTGGTTGTTCGTCGATGGGATCAACATGGCAGTCGCTCTCGTCAAGGAGGGTCTCGCCAAAGTTTCCACCTTCACTGAAAACGGTGAGTATCTGAAGCTGTTCAAGGCGGCTGAGGAGCGAGAAAAGGCGCAGAAATTGAACGTAAGTTTCTTTTGCTTCAGATTTGGAAAGACCGCGTACAGGTCGAGACCGAAACGAGAAACAGATCGAGGCAGAAAAAGAAGTGACCGAGCGCAAAATCGATTACTGCCAAGTCGTAGTTCCCGAGGCGTTCCTCTCTCTACAATCCCAAGAGAAGGGAGCTTGTCGCAGCAATGTTCACCGGAGACGATCAGTGGTATCGCACCAGGGTCGAGAAAATCTCTGGCAGCAACGTCAGCGTTTTCTACATCGAGTATGCCAACAGGGAACTCGTTAACGTAACAAGAGCGGCGCCTCTGCCTGCTGAATTTTCGCCGCTGACAAATCATACGCCCACGAGCACGTTATCGCTTTTGTCGAACTTCCGGAAAACGTGAGTTTCCCTCAGTCCACCACACTTTTTTCCTCATCAACCTACAAATCAATCGATGCTTATCGCTCTTTCTTATTCGCCGCAGGACGATGACAAGAGAGAGGCGATAACGGCGCTTCAGGAAGATCTCGAGGACAAGACTTTGCTCTTGTACGTTGAATACAAAGTCAACGGTATTCCTGCTGCCACGTTATTGGACGCATCGACCAAGGAAGATCTCGTCAAGGCTCTCGTCTCGGAAGGATATCCCCTTGTCGACAAAAGAGACAGGAGTTCGGCCAAATTGGTAAGAAACTTGAACCCCCCGTAACAACGACATTGAAGTTTGCAGCGTCCAACGAAAAATAATCACTTTCGGACCGATTTTGTCTTTTTATCGTAAAAAATGATCGATTTTATGTCCTGACTAAATATTGAACCGCAATCTCGAGATATGCTCAAGAAAAACCCGATTTTCGTTGCATTCCAGCGATGCAAACTTCAACGTTGTCCAGAAGCAAACAAAAGCACTTTTTTTCCTTCCGCTTTGGCTCACGACGTTTTTTTTCTTCACCCTTAGCTGAGCGAGTATCGAGCGGCTCTGCAAGATATACTACAAAGAATCATCGGCTGATCTGGCAGTACGGAGACATAACGGGTGACGACGCAGTCGAGTTTGGTGTGAGAAAATAAAGGAAAATAAAATTGAGAAAAGAAATAACGAGATACTTTAAATACTTTAATAATGGTAAATTGTACAGAACGATTGATAATCATGTTAATTGATGGAAGTAGTCGGATAAAAGCTTGAAAATATAAGTCTGATGGAAAATTTATCGACGAAGCACCTTCCGCCACAACTTTCTCGCCTTTTTTCACCCCCTCGGAACCACCTTTTTGCCTATAACAAGACTGCTGCCCCGCGTCTTCGACAACGACGATAACGACTATTAGATTTTTCGTACCTTATCATCGATTTTATGTCCTGACTAAATATTGAACCACAATCTCGAGATATGCTCGAGAAAAACCCGATTTTCGTTGCATTCCAGCGATGCATTCCTTCAATGTTGTCCCGAAGCGAACAAAATCACTTTTTTTTTCTTCCGCTTTGGCTCACGACGTTTTTTTCCTTCACCCTCAGCTGAGCGAGTATCGAGCGGCTCTGCGAGATATACTTAAAAGAATCATCGGCTGATCTGGCAGTACAGAGACATAACGGGTGACGACGCAGTCGAGTTTGGTGTGAGAAAATAAAGGAAAATAAAATTGAGAAAAGAAATAACGAGATACTGTAAGTACTTCAATAATGGTAAATTGTACGGAACGATTGATAATCACGTTAATTGATGGAAGTAGTCGGACAAAAGCTTGAAAATATGAGTCTGATGGAAAATTTATCGACGAAGCATCTTCCGCCCAAACTTTCTCGCCTTTTTTAACCCCTTCGGAACCATTTTTTGGCCTGTAACAAGACTGCTGCCCCGCGTCTTCGACAACGACGATAACGACTATTAGATTTTTCGTACCTTATCATCGATTTTATGTCCTGACTAAATATTGAACCACAATCTCGAGATATGCTCCAGAAAAACCCAATTTTCGTTGCATTCCAGCGATGTAAACTTCAACGTTGTCCCAAAGCAAACAAAAGCACTTTTTTTTCCTTCCGCTTCGGCTCACGACGTTTTTTTTCTTCACCCTCAGCTGAGCGAGTATCGAGCGGCTCTGCAAGATATACTTAAAAGAATCATCGGCTGATCTGGCAGTACGGAGACACAGGTCCATGGACACAGGACATTTGGACTAAGTCCAAATCAAATGACGTTGATTCTCCTCAATTTTGGTCGAAAAATTGGTCGAAAAATATTGGAAGAAGTGAAGCGGCCAAATTACACACTTTTTCTGGTGTCGATTAATTCTATCTCGGTTGTCACTTGGANTAGCCCAACAAAGCGGAGCAACAGTGTATCCACAAATAAACACAATATCGGTCTGAAAGGAAGATCATTTTTTTATTTTGTTTTCAGTTTCTCTTTTCTTACACGTTTCGAAAAAGAGATGAAATATCTGTCGCAATTTCATCGTTACCAGTGCTTCCTAAAAATCATATTTCTTAATAAACTCTCGACACGACAATAACAAAGTGAAGAAAATAGAATGACAAAAGAATTGAGTAATTTATTAATAAGTGAATAAATTGTACCGATTAGACATATGAATCTAGTCATGTAGACATATATCTCTGAGCATAGTTCAGTTTTGTTTTTGGATTCTGGGACAGAAAAAATCTATTCAAAATTATGCAAATTTAACGATCGGCTCGGCAGTACAAAATTTTGCAGAATCTCGGCTCAATTTTCCGTGCTCGGCAAATGGATTAAAATAGAAAAAAAAAGTAACATCATGGGTACGTAATATGAATGACTTTTTTAAAGCTTCTGACCTTTACGAACTATGAAAGCCAGGTGTTGAAATAATGGATAAAAATGTGGTATTTGTATTATTTTGACGTTAATTAAAGTAGTTGCTGATTTCTTTTTCTTTCATCATAACTTTTTCTTCAATTATAATAAGTAAAGAATATTCAACAAAAAACAATGACTCTTTTTTTTGAACTTGCTGACCATATGGACTTCGGGAGCCAGGCCTTGAAATCGACAATAAACGTGGTATTTATTATTATTTTGATTTTAATTAATGGGGTGTTGCTGATATTTTTTTCTTCCATCATAATTTTGACGTCAAATATAATTGGTGAAGAATTTTTAAGAAAATATTATCAACGTCATGAGTAGTTGATAAGAATGACTCTTTTTTAACGCTTCTGACCTTACGAATTATGAGAGCCAGGATTTAAAATGGAGAATAAAGTGGTATTCTCGTTAATTTAACGTTAATTCATGATCCTGAGGTTCGATTCTTTCCAGACTCCAATCAAGGTTGGCCAAAGTTCCGGACGAATCTCCCAGATAGTGGTTCCAGACTGAAATTAAATCTAATCACGATTCCGAGTATCTCGGACCGCAGTACGAGTCCGGCTCCAGTAATGATTATCCTCACATTACGTATCACCGACCGACGGGGAACTATGGGTGAGAGAAAAAAACCTTTTTAACTTCGAAACAACTGAATCAGTGGTAATAACTTATATTATTTACTCCCGATTATCAAACAAGGAATCATTGTCACAATTCTGAAGAAAAAGATGAGCCATTTAACGTTGAGGATTTTTGACGGGAATTTTTCTCTTCATCGAATCCGATTTTTGAGAAAGCATATAAAGAAATTCAACCATTAATCAAAATTTCGGAGGGATACGGTTCTTGAAAATTGTTTCAGAAAGATCAGCAGCATGCAAAAAACAATAAATGGAGATTTGTTCTTGGCCATTTTCAAACTGAAAAGGAGGAATAGCGCTTAATTGGCCTTCGAAAATGTTCAGTGACAAACCTCTGAGATTCACAGATTCCTCGCAAGATTGCCTCGCTGTCAGCAGCAGCAGCTCCAACGTCCTGGCGCCGAGTCCACAAAAGAAAAGTTTGAGTAGAAGTAACGAGGAAACGAATGGTTCATGGCTTTACACAAACGCTCGTCTTGAATGTTACTGATCTCCATAATCTGGAAATTTCGTCAATTTGAAACTGAATTAAAAAAAAAACATTACGATAATTCAAAGCCTTTTAATGGTATGTAGTTTTTTTTTAACATGAATTGTTATATTTTCTAAGGTTCGAACTCATTTGAAGAAATAACTTTTAACTCAATTGGCAACGGCAATGACAAGGGTCTATCTTTCTTTTTCTTTCCCTTTCGATCAAAAGTCACGTAAGTATTCCTTTAATGATTTTCATCAATATTTCTATTACTATTGTCTCTCTCGTACGAAAACCTTTTTATTGAAACTCACAATATGGTGTTAATGCTGTTTGATGTACAAGGCCAAGTGTGGTTCAATTTCTTCATTCATTTTCGAAGTGGTTATCTCTTTAGCCATATCATTGTACAGTTGCCAGATTCCACTCGCACGGCGAGAATGTGTAACAAAGTGATTGTGAGAAAATGTCACGACTGCGACCAACCTGAGGAAGTAATTGTATTGATTAACATCAAATAGTAGTAACTGTTTAAATAATTCTCTCTGCCCTCTCTGTAAAAATAAAACCAAAAATGGTTTATTGGCAATTTTGACTGTTTTAAGTAAAATCATAGTGTAATTTTTCACGACGATAAATAAAGCCCAGATATACACTTTGGATTCTTGAAAATGCAATTGTTTCTCTTAATCCTACAGTATTTGAATAAAAAATAAGCAACGAGCGTACCTGTATGTAACTCGTACATCTGTTTCGATTGGAAGGCTAATGGTCGTTGGAATCTCCTTGAGTTTACACCGCAGCCCTTTTTTAGCTACGCCCGAAGCCGTTGTCTCACGAATGTCCATGTCAATTGTAATGTGATGATTCAGCCTTTGATGCAACTTCAAGGTTCCTTTACATCGTTTACAGTGCACTTCATATATCTCCGGACGAAAATCCAATGCTGTTTCCAGATTTCCGATATCACTCCTTATTTTCCAATGATTAAGAGATAGATACGACAATGTAGATGTTCGCAGAGGACATTTTGGACAGATCTCGTCCACGTATACGCTGGGGCACGTATCGAGTGTTTTTTTAACGATGTTAACGATACTGTCCGTAGCATTCATGGAACATGACAGAACGCGCCGTTCTGTACTTATTCGAGCGATCAAGGGATAACCCAATTTTTTCAAAAGTGCTCCTCTGTTTTGAAGAATTTCTTTTGTTACTCCAGTGTTTATCAATTTCCAAACAAACTGCATTGTTCCATTCGTGGAGCTTTTCAAAAAATTTGAGTACTCAATATCGTCCAAAGCGCCAGTCATTAAGGCATGTACAAGTGAATCAAAACCACACGTGAGTCTCAAGAAAACCTTGATACCGTCGATGTTCACTGGATATTTCGACAAAGATCCATTCGGTAATAGGAAAGGTTTCTTTTTTCTTCCAATAAGAAGATTCATCTGTCGAACTTCTGGAAACGGATTGAAATATTTGGTCGATTTAGTTTCCGATTGGACTTCGTTGGTAATACATTTCAGGATCCCTCGATTTTCTTCAACCGGTTCCCTCGAATCCACATCCAATTCATATTTTGTCAGCGGATCTTGCGTAGCTACTTGTTCCGTTGTAGTTTTAGATGGGCTTTGGCCGCTAACTTTTTTTTCATTCAAGCTCATTGCCTGGCAGTATGAATGATCAGACAGCGAATTAATGTTGTCTGATGATAATTCTACTAGAGAATCGTTAAAATTGTTCTCAGTAGCAGAAACCATCCGGGAACTCTCCGATATTGGTATTATAAAAGATTCTGCACCGTCATCAGCTGAATCGTCGCTCGGAAAACAATGGTCGACATTTTCATCCGATGCTTTTTTCCGCCAATCTTCCTGCGCCATCAAGTCCGGATCCCGAATGTTCGTAATTGCTTCATTGTCTTTTTTTTTCAGTCCACCATGCGTTGGCGCTTCACTACGCTGGAAATTTTCTAGATCGACCAATTTTTTCAGTTGTACATCGGCAGATACATGCTGTTTTCGATCAAAATTAATGAGCTTGGCCGAGAAGAGCAGTGTTTCACCAATTATATCACGAACGTGAATTACGACAAACTTATCAAGCCGAACTGGCAAAGGCATATTTTTAAAAACTCTCGAAGTGATGTCGTTGAAATGGCCTTCTACGAAAGCTGAACTGGGTCGTTTACAGTTCTGCGGAATCGCCGCATTCGACCATAGAGGGAACTCTTTTGCCAACGAAAATAATTGGTCGATGAAATCGGGTAAGTAAAACGGGTTTAGATTCTTTCCCGCACGACGAATAACTTTAGCGCGATCGAAATCTCGTGTCAACCAGTCGACGAGAGCACTCGATGGTCTTCCGTTGTTGCCGAGATCAATCGCAACTTTACTTGGGCCGAAACCATCGGGAAACGCGCTTTCAATATCTTCGAGTCCATTTTTTGTTGCACCGACTTCGAAATTGACCGTGACATTGCGATCAGCGATAAACATTTCCAATTTTTCTCGGGCATCTTTTGCATGAACCACTCCGTTAACGTCGATTTCAGAGTCTTCGTGTGACTGGAGGCCTACTATGAGGGTGAGAAGGAAAATTTGACGAAATTCGGAAATCGACTGTGCGTCAACTAACAGCGAGACGCAGCGAACGAAGAACTCTTTAATACAACCTTGTCGTACTGATTGAAAGCACTTCCAACGACAAACCATGTGCGTCAAGTGAGCAACGTCGATTCTTATGAACGTTACTGGTTCAATTGATGGATGATCGGGATTAGCACAACGGAAAAACATCTTTTCAACATAAGATTTTATCGTCATGTCGTTAAATGCGTAACACAAGGCAGCAATCAGAGCTCTGGAGTAGTCGGTAACTGTGGCATTCGGTACCGGTGCGCCTCTGCGAATCCACTGCTTCAGCCAGTATATTATTATGTCCGTTACATGAGTTTCGGACAACATATGATGCACTGACAATGTTGTTTTTTCGAAATTTATGACAATCGAATATAGGAAGATGTGTCCACTGAGCTGACCGTCGGATCGCACCAATTTCTTCACAACGCTTCCTGTCGCATCTACGAAGATTGTCACGTTTCCTCGATTCGCACGGCAATAGTCTTTATACGCTTGCATTTGGGCAGGCGAGCTATAAAAAACGTAAAACGGTAGCGAACCGGTATTATGGATCAGCCCTCTAAATTCTTCAGTTAATGACAAATTTTCGATCGATCGTACGAGATCTCTCCCATCTTCTGGCTTGACGTTGAGCTCTGCGTTGACAAGCTCTTTCTTGGCGTTTCGTAACGTGCTCTGTTTTGGAAGAATTGGAGGTTCGATGTCACCCTCGTTCATCAGCAGGCGGGCTTGTTTGTTCAGCCATTTTTTGCAGCCGTCGGTCTTCAACTCTTGTTGAACTTCCTTTCGCCGTTTTCCATTCAAGGGTCTTTTCGTTTCTTCATGAACCATGCCTCGGGTATCATGAGTTTTAACCTTGAGGATCAATCCCTCGTCGGCGGAATGTTTTTCGCCCATTGCAGTGATGTCGTTTCCACATTCCTTACTTTTGCACGACCCTACTATCGTTATTTTGTAGGAATTTTGGTCCGAAGACAAGGCGATGTCTGCTCGTTTGAATGTAAAAGCGCAGGGAAGTTTTTGTTGCTGCCATAGAGCAATGCTGACGGTATTTGTCCATACCCCGGGGGTCAGAACGTATTTTTCACGATTCTTGTATTTTACTGTACCATGTGGTTTGATCGCCTCCCATTGTTCCTTATTCAGATGTAAGTCGAATGTTGTTGGTGGTGCTGAACAGGTATCGTTGAAACCATCCGAAACTTCGTCATCATCCAATTCCGAATCATCAATTGTCTTCAAATCAACGGAGACGACGATGATGCCCAAGTTTTCTCGCGCTGTACTAAGAATCTTTCGTCGATCTTCACGGACGGCCGTGTAGACATCGTGAGCGGACCACACGCCATTCAGATGTGTACTCATATCTTTCCATACTTGCGATGTGTACTTCGGCAAGTCGTTGGTCGTGAAGTGATGGGCAAATTTTTTCACCACATCGATGGCGTCTTCTTTGGAAACTTTTGGAGGGCGAGGCATTTTTCTGGATATGAAAAAATAGTAACACTGACAAAGAAAAGTAATGATAACAATCGTTGAAAATTTTGAATCACGAAATAATCTATTCTCGAAGAAAGTTTGTTTTTTCAAGTCTGAAACGAGCATGCGTACACCGTCAGTCTGCTACTCATTCTTGCGGCGAAGAATTTAAACACGACAGCTTCTGAACAAAATGGTACAAGAGAAAAGGTCGCGAAAAAAACAGAAAAAGTGTGCTCTAGGTGGCGCGATCGAGAAGTCAAATTAAATTTTTTGATATCAAGGCAACACAAACAATTGAGCGTCAGATGTCGGACCATAAAATTATCAATTAAGTACACCTGCTACGAGTCGGTCTTGTTTTTCAGTTCTTTTGTCTCTCCATCCCTTAACAAATGTTTTTCTCGCTTAGTTGGTTGGTTAATTAGTTTTGACGGTCGCCTTGTGTGAATGTATTACAAATAAATTTTATTCCAATATAAATCGATCATTCACCCTCTCACTCTAGTGAGATCCAATAGAATTCTCATAGTAAAAACAACAGTCAATAAATAATGACTGCAGAGAACGCGAACGACACGACAACGCACATCTCGAAACTGGAGGATTTAGCGCAAAATACAAATAATTGTGTGCTGTCTGCTATCACGGGGATTCAAGCAATGTGATAAGCGTATTTCTCAATTTCAGCCCGTTGAGTTGGAATTTTCGTTAACCGATAGATATGCGTGATCCTCAACATACCAACCAAAAATATTTATGTAAATTCTCTTTTTTGAATAAGAAAAAATATCTCTTGTCCATCCTGAGCAAAAATTTGCTTCTGCGAAACGTTTCCAATTCTAATAGTTATATACAATACATTGATCCGAGAACGTGAGCCAATAATGAATCGATTCTAAAAAAGATTCCAAAGATTCAATGTTCAGTAATTGATTTTTTGAAATAGAATATTAGTATTTCAATTTTTCAAACGAGACATTATTCACTTGCACTATTATTTCGGTCGCCAGGCATTATTTCCGTCGTATCCATTATTGATCTAATCAAAATACTTGCCCAATAATGGGGAGATAGCTATCAAGAAAAAGAAGAGAAAAACTGATTGAAACCTGCTATAATCAAGCAGTATCAAAACGCGAAGAGAGATATTAAAAGTACTTCTTGCTGTATTAAAATGAGGACGTTCAATGAAAAAAATTCGAATCCTGAACTTAACGTAACGTGATGCAACGAAAACTTGATTAAACGCGTTTTGGATGTCAGATCTGGTTATTACGTTCATTTTTTATTTTCCGGAAGCAAACAGGAAAACATTGTGGATTATATGAATTGAATTTTTGCGCCGAGGATTAACATTCCTAGCATGACCAAGTTGCGCGACAAATATTTTTAAATTATTCCTGTTTTTCAAATGAAAATAAAAGAAATTATCGAAAAAATAAAGAAAAAACTTTCATGTATCTGACCCACACTGATAAAAAATGCAAAAAAAAGAACTAGCGATCAAACTGCCTGTAGTTTTAGTCCTGCAATTCAGAGGTTTCGTCATGCGCTCAGACAATTGCAATATTGGTTGGATCATGAAATGATCGCTGACTAAAATTGAAAAATTATGAAAATATATTCAATTTTCGAGGCAAACAATGAGATCGTCAGGGCTACGCACAAGAAATAAAACGAATTTTGAACGGCGAAGCATATTTTTTCATTCTCTCCGATTCATATCTGTACCCAAAGCATATTGGTTTGTAATTAAAAATCTACATACCTTCAAGAACCGAAGCTGGATGTCGGAGCACCCCGAGGAAACGCGTTACACACGCATTTATTGCGACACTTTGAGTGCTTGAGGAACTCGGTTGGAGAAAAACCCACGTGGCAATCTCTTTTGGCGTCCACTCGGAAATGAATACCTTTTGCAGAGAAAATCAATTTTAAGTGGAGACGTTCGCAATCAATTGCAATATTGGCTTGATCATGAAATGATCGCTGACTAAAATTGAAAAATTATGAAAATATATTCAATTTTCGAGGCAAACAATGAGATCGTGAGGGCTACGCACAAGAAATAAAACGAATTTTGAACGGCGAAGCATATTTTTTCATTCTCTCCGATTCATATCTGTACCCAAAGCATATTGGTTTGTAATTAAAAATCTACATACCTTCAAGAACCGAAGCTGGATGTCGGAGCACCCCGAGGAAACGCGTTACACACGCATTTATTGCGACACTTTGAGTGCTTGAGGAACTCGGTTGGAGAAAAACCCACGTGGCAATCTCTTTTGGCGTCCACTCGGAAATGAATACCTTTTGCAGAGAAAATCAATTTTAAGTGGAGACGTTCGCAATCAATTGCAATATTGGCTTGATCATGAAATGATCGCTGACTAAAATTGAAAAATTATGAAAATATATTCAATTTTCGAGGCAAACAATGAGATCGTGAGGGCTACGCACAAGAAATAAAACGAATTTTGAACGGCGAAGCATCTTTTTTTCATTCTCTCAGATTCATATCTACCCAAAGCATATTGGTTTGTAATTTAAAATCTACATACCTTCAAGAACCGAAGCTGGATGTCGGAGCACCCCGAGGAAACGCGTTACACACGCATTTATTACGACACTTTGAGTGCTTGAGGAACTCGGTTGGAGAAAAACCCACGTGGCAATCTCTTTTGTCGTCCACTTGGAAATGAATACCTTGCAGAGAAAATCAATTTCAACTAAATTTTAAGTGGAGACATTCGAAATCAAAAAATTATTCGCAGAATTCACGGAAAATCGGTCGAATAATAGAATTGTTAAAGAAAAAGTATGGCAGCGAGCATTCATGCGGTCGTTGCGGATTTCCGAATTTTCTCCCAATTAACAAACATCCACGAAAATATAATAGTTCACTTTTTATTTTGGTCACTTTAATACGAATACCGCAAAAGCGCAATTTTTGTACCTTTTTTTGCTAAATTAATTCACTTAGGGACACAGTGACGGTACAGCTTTGGGCGTTACGTTATCGAACGTTTGTTTCTGTCGAGGTTATCAATAATTCGCACATTTTCGATACTGTGAGAACTCAAAAGCGCGGGAGCGTCAATACGTCATGCGTCTTTTGTTAGCCGCGATTATTCCGGTGGCCAAGCATTATTTCCAGTGTATCCAATTCTAACCCAATCAAAATATTTTCTCCGTATTTGGAGGATAACCACGAAGAAGACGGAGAGAAAAGAACCTAATGAAACTTGCAACAATCAAGCAGTATCAATACGCAATTGAAGGTTATCGTGCAGTAGTGAAAAAAAAATGAACATTCAATTTGGAATTCTCGAATCCCGATGATAACGTGACGTGCTCAAACGAAAAGTTAATTTGACGCTGTTTACATCTCGAATATCGTTCTTACGTACATTTTTATCTTTTTCAAGCAAATTCGAAAACATGCATTGTGCAATACATAAGTTAAATTTTCGCGCCCAGGCATGAAGAAGCGGTGAAACAATTTTTTTTACATTATTCCTGGTTTTCAGAGGAACTCAACAATGGTCAAGGATTCTTACCTTCAAAATTGCAGATATTTGGAAGATCGAAATGGCGAAATAGCGTCGGCCTTCTGCAAGCTGGTGCAGTTCTGTTACACTGCCTTGGGGTGACCTCCAGCAGCCACGAAAGACATTCCTGTCTGGGTAAGGGTGAATAATAAAATTTAAAAAAATAATCATAGATAATACCAAAAATTTCTATTTATCTGACCCAAAGTGATTGAAAATTCATAGTCGCAATCGATGTCAATAGTATCATGAAATAATTGCTGATCGTAATTAAAAAATCATGAAAATATAATTTATGAGGCCTGTAATGGGAATTTGAGAGCCTTGTATAAAAAATAAAGTGAATAATCCATCGAGGTAGCATCAAGTCAGTGCATAGCTAAATGGTACCTAACCAAGTGTTGACCAGTTGACCTCGCAAAAGGCTTTGTAACTCGAGTAAATAAAACAGTCGAATCTCTTTAAAAATTAAAAGAAGGACTCGGTGACTCAGAAAAACTTTTATACAGCTATCGATGCCATGCTTCGGTGACATGTCGAAAGAGCAATAATTATGAAACATGATCTTTACCAATCAACGAGTCAATGAATAAATTCTGCGTACCTTTGTATCTGGCATCTGTATGATACTTCCGATCCTGTTGATTCCATACTGCGTAACTGGTTCCGATGCGTAATCTTGGATTCAATAAGCCCATTGTAAATTTTGCGGAATGCAACGTTTTTTTGTATTTGCCAATATCAGTCCTGTTTGGAGCAAATATAAACTCAATTAAAAATAGCTTTTATAAAATTGATCCTACACATATAAATCACAGTACATATGGATGGGCGAGAAGTTTTTGTCACAAAATATTTCAATTCCTGCTACGTCCGTAAGCTATAGAAAAATTCTAACGAGGTTTAAGACTACAAACTTGCACGTATAATGATCAAAATAAAATGCAATTATATGCTCGATTCAATGGATTGATGGAAATGTTTTTTTTTGCCGCGTGTAATGTGAACAAATTTGTTAATAATTAACAATGAAAGGTCACAACACTCTTTATCACCGCGGGCTGGGAGATTGTAGGAATGTTGAAATTCTACTGTTATAATTGATCTAACCAATAGAGCAAGTGAATTGAGACACTAATTTTGATTATTTTAAGTTTCTCTGTTTCATTAACCGTAATTCAGTGATAAATATCCGTAATTGAGGCGGCTCAATGAAAATTGTACATGTAATTTGATTTGTTTCTACATCGTCACGAGGAAAATAACGTTGTAATTTTATTAACGAAAATTATTATGTGAGAAAATCTGGGTATAGAAAATGCCACGCTCCATTTTCGTTTTCGGAGCACGTTGTTCGACGAGTATATTTTCCACGCAATTTGCTCGTCCACCACGATAATAATTGAATTTTTCATATTTAGATGGTTTATAAAGATTTTTTAATTACCGGTTGCAGGTCCGATCCTTGAAGATGAGATGCGAATTTTACAGTGTGATGAAAAACTGCTCTGATGCCTGTAACGCTTCAACGTCGTCGTAAATGGCCGAATATGTCGGTTCTGCGATGGTATGACGTAGTTTCGTTGAGTCAGTACCAGCTCTTTTTCGACCTTCGACCCTTCACTAGGGAAGGGGAAATTCTTCCCGAAGGCGTGTGTGTGTGTACCTGTGTGCATGCTTACGTGCGCGCGCATTTATATGTTTATAGATGACTCCAAATGATTTATACGAAACTAATTAATAAATAAACGACCAAATCCGAGATTTGCTATTTATTTTGCAGTTCCTAAAAGTTCTAAATGACTAATTAAAACCTTTTCTATTGGGGTTTGGCGGAAAGGCGTGGCTAGGGTTCAGATATCCGGCTAATTGCATTGCATACATTATTTTCCTTAATTCCAAGATGATTAATGACCACTGAACATTATTATTGAACTACTAATAACCACCGTACGATTCTCTTTCGATTAAGATTTAGTAGATCAGAATTCAGTTGATAATAACTGATGTGTTCGGCTAATTCTACCCTCTAGACGTAAATATATTTTTTTATATTATTTAATAAACTATCGACTACTCAACATTTCAACTTGAACCTTTTCGACCACCGAACGATTCTACATCGATTCAGCATTCGATTAAATTTATTGCACAAGAAATAGGCAATGTTTGGCTAATTTTAACTCAAATTTTACTTTTATCAATTAAAAAATAATTCATTACCACTGAGTAACTGGAGTGACTTGATCTTTTATACAAGTGAATCGGAGCTGCGACCGATCTTCCCAGCCTTTTTTGGTGGAAAAAAAGTCAAAGCGAGACATTAAAATTAGCGTTATTCTTAAGGTAGTGCTGTCGGTTTCAGAATTTAATGAAATTTGGTAGAGCAGTAAGTCATGATAGGAGAAGAATCCAGTCAAATTTTCAAGAGGCTACAGAAAATTCGAAAAAAAAAATTCGTGTTGTTACTTTCATGCATTTAACATTGAGTTTTATGATAAATCTCAGTTTTCATGTATTTTACAATGAATTCTTATCAATTCTCAGAAGAAATTGCAGTTTTCGTTGTAAAGTACAATGACATGTATGAAATGGATTTTTGCATGGAAATGTATGATATGGATTACTGCATGGAAATAAAGATCGGTGGAGGAAACGCGTCGTTTTTTTATTTTTTTTTCAGTCAAAAAGTTTACAAGAGCAAAGACACATTTCCTTATGAAAAATTCAACATTTTTAATAGTCCATGCAACATCGATTTGTACGTGATTATCGTGCACCGTGGCAAAAATAATAATAATTCAGTATTTTTCGATCGATTATTTCAACAATAATTCTTAAATCATTGACAATCCGTGGGGTGACAATAGAGATAAGAAATAATACATGGGACACGATGATAAGGTACGAAAAATCTGATAGTCGTCATCGTCGTTGTCGAAGACGCGGGGCAGCAGTCTTGTTATAGGCAAAAAGATGGTTCCGAGGAGGTGAAAAAAGGCGAGAAAGTTTGGGCAGAAGGTGCTTCGTCGATAAATTTTGCATTATCCTCAATTTTATTTTCCTTTATTTTCTCACACCAAACTCGAGTGCGTCGTCACCCGTTGTGTCTTCGTACTGCCAGATCAGCCGATGATTCTTTAACGTATATCTTGCAGAGCCGCTCGATACTCGCTCAGCTGAGGGTGAAGAAAAAAAAACGTCGTGAGCCAAAGCGGAAGGAAAAAAAAGTGCTTTTGTTTGCTTTGGGACAACGTTGAAGTTTGCATCGCTGGAATACAACGAAAATCGGGTTTTTCTATACCATATCTCGAGACTGTGGTTCAATATTTAGTCAGGACATAAAATCGATCATTTTTTACGATAAAAAGACAAAATCAGTCCGAAAGTGATTATTTTTCGTTGGACGCTGCAAACTTCAATGTCGTTGCTAGGGGGGGTTTAAGTTTCTTACCAATTTGACCGAACTCCTTCTGTCTCTTTTCTTGACGAGGAGATATCCTTCCGAGACGAGAGCCTTGACGAAATCATTCTTGGTCGATGCGTCCAATAACGTGGCAGCAGGAATACCGTTGACTTTGTATTCAACGTTCAAGAGCAAAGTCTTGTCCTCGAGATCTTCCTGGAGCGCTGTTATCGCCGCTCTCTTGTCATCGTCCTGCGGCGAATAAGAAAGAGCGATAAGCATCGATTAATCTGTAGGTTGATGAGGAAAAAAGTGGGGTGGACTGAGGAAAACTCACGTCTTCCGGAAGTTCGACAAAAGCGATAATGTGCTCGTGGGCGTATGGTTTGTCAGTGGCGAATTGTTACGCCGCTCTTGTTACGTTAACGAGTTCCCTGTTGCCATAATCGATGTAGAAAACGCTGACGTTGCTGCCAGAGATTTTCTCGACCTTGGCACGAAACCACTGATCATCTCCGGTACACATTGCTGCGACAAGCTCCCTTTTCTTGGGATTGTAGAGAGAGAAAGAGCCTCGGGAACTACGACTTGGCAGTAATCGACTTTGCGCTCGGTCACTTCTTTTTCTGCCTCGATCTCTTTCTCGTTTCGGTCTCAACCTGTACGCTGTCTTTCCAAATCTGAAGCAAAAAAAACTTACGTTCAATTTCTGCGCCTTTGCTCGCTCCTCGGCCGCCTTGACCAGCTTCAGATACTTGCCGTTTTCAGTGAAGGTGGAAACTTTGGCGAGACCCTC
>JBAJMU010000255.1:0-17362 GCA_037952995.1 Hyposoter didymator
GTGGTGTAAAACAGTGCATTTGTGGATTTAAAAAAAAAACCTTGTCCACATTTCTCAACGAACAACCATTCATTTCTTGGAGGAATTCATGATATGTATTGATGACGTGATCATCAATTGGTTTACAGAAGGGAGAACAAGTCCACGATATTTTACCTTTTTTACCTCTGATAATTGCTAGCTTGACCATCTTTATTCATGACAATGGCTTGGAATTCTTTAGGTTTTTCATAAACGGTTTCAGCAAAGTAGACTTCTGATGATGGTGTATGTTTGTTACAAGGCCACATAAAATGGATATTTTGTCTTCTATTGAAGCATCGATGCATTGGGATAGTTGTGTAAGTATAACTTCAATCTTTTCTTTCATCGATTCCAATGCTTTTCGTATCTCGAATAAATACTTTTCTCTTGTATGGAAACACCATTTGATGATCCATTCAGATTTCATGCGACTTTTTATTGACTTCTGATTCATTGCGTTCCAAACATTATTAATATAGTATTCTTTTGAAAGTAATATTTTAGTTTTACTAATAGTTTTTCTTACTCGCCCGTATTTAGTACATACTCGCCTGTATTTAGTACATATCTTCTTAGCAATACTTATTTTTTGTTCCGTTGATGTAATCTTCTTATCCCCTTTTGATCGAGCATATCGGACTCGCTTTTTACTGCGGTCATTATCAATATTTGAAATATATGCTGATGGCTGCAGGACTCGATTTTCTTCTATATTACTCACACTTTTACCAAATTTCGACTCATTGTACTTCTGGCGCCTAACGCTATCTACTCTATCTTTCTGAGCAGCCCATTTCGAACGCCGAATTTCAACAGAACTTTTTACTATCTTTTCAGGCGCATCTACAATATTGCCATTGGGTTCTTCATCAATTTCATTGTTTTTTGAAACGCTTCCTAGTTCATGATCTCTTCCAGACAATATATCGGAAGCACTATATCCTTGAACTGCCGAATTACTTTTCTTGTTCGTACAGCAAATTTCGTTTGTGACTATAGTGAACTTTGATGAGCATTCATTTCGCGGAGTTTGCCCGGTGGTAATGTTCATAACTTTTGATAGTTTAGCTATTTTTCTTCCAGTATTTATTGCACCATCAACGAATTTTCTCTTGCGGCATACCTCGATTCGTTCGCTGCTTAACGGTGTGACCGATTCTTCAGTACATTTAAGCTCAGTACTTTCACGTTTGATTATTTTTCTATATCTTATATTGGGTTTCCCGGTTACAGATGTGCATTTTTGCCCACACATTTCATATGTTTGTTTAAGCTTATCGCTAGATACAATAGTTTTGGAATTCGGGTCGTTATTTTCTTTAGGTGATATGGCATTATCAACAAAATTATATTCGATATTGGTTCCGAAGTCCATCCTTGATTCTGACAAATATTCATCAACTTTTTTTTCACCACAAGATCCTGTGATATTTTCTTGAAGTAGTCTTTTTAATTTGGACTCATTGTACTTCTCGCGTCTAACTCTATTTACTCTATCTTTCTGAGCAGCCCATTTCAAACGCCGAATTTCGACAGAACTTTTTCCTGTTATTTTAGGCCCATCCACAATATTACCATTAGGTTCAACATCAATTTCATGGATTTGTGATACGCTTCCCAGTTCATGATCTCTTTCATACAAAATATCGAAGGTACTATATCCTTGAACAACCGAAGCATTTTTCTTGTTCGTACAACGATTTCCGTTGGCAACTATCGTGAACTTCGATGAGGATTCATGTCGTGAAGTTTGCCCGATGGCACTGTGGATAACTGGAGATATTCTGGCTATTTTTCTTTCTTCGTACATGGGATCATCAACCAGTTTTACTTCACGACATACCTCTATTCGTTGGTTTTTTAACGGTCTGATCAATGGTGCAGTACATTGAAGTTCAGTACTTTGACATTCGATTGATTCTTTTAATTTTGTATAGGACTTCATGGTAACGGCTGTAAATTCTTGCACACACATTTCATTCGTTAGATCGATGCACTCGGCAGGAGACCCACCATTTGGAGTTGCTTTTGCTTTATGGTGACCAAAGGGTTGGTCAAATTTTCCATCTCGAGATGATCGTTTCCTCTTCAAGACACGTAGTCTGCATGCTTTATTCCCCATATGTTTGGTTTCAATCGATGATAAATGTTGAATTGTATCAATGTTAGAAACTTGAGGAAATCGAGTGATCTGCAATGTTTGAAACATACGGACTAAGTGTTCACGCAATAAAGATGAATCATATTTAATCGTTTCTGGTTTCTCTCTAAATAATAAAGAAACCGCAAATGCTATCGCCATCACACCACAATCAACGGAATTAGTTTGTTGCTGGACTTGAATGAACCGAACTGTACTGTCCGTGATGATAGAAAATGGGTATAAATGTGTTAGATAAGTTTTCTGATCTCTATGCAGTGAAACCATATTCATGGAGTCATAAATGTAAATATTTTAACTGTCATAGAAACTGCAAATCCAATGCCCAAATTCTCCAGCATTTTTGCTGTCGTTACTGTACAAAATTTGAATATGTTTCTTCGCAGGATTAATAGCCGTAATGCGGCATGGTCTTTGTATAAACAGAGGATCTTGATGATCATAATCAGAATGTTTCGCCAAAATTTGTCCGAAAAAGTTGATGTGTTCATCTTTTAATTGTTCACCGCTGGTTATAACACGCATTGATTCCGCGGAGAGTACCGGTAGATTAATCGACCGTTTCTTAATAATAAATGCGGTTTCACTTTCATCTTTCGGTACTTCTGCGGACATGGTTCCAGATAATTCCGAAATTGGAGTTGTATTCACCATGTCAAGTTTTATCACTGTTCTCTTATCATTTTTTGAAAAAAAATTATTTGAATTAGTTTTCGTTAAACTTTGATTGCTGCACGCTGAATGTTGGGCTGGAGATTTTTCTTCACCACGATTACAATTGGCAAACGTATCCAAAGCACTCGGACTAATGGATGCAGTCTGAGATTTATTCTTTACTGGTAATCCAGGCGTACTGTGCCTATATTTATCTGACGCAGATCTCAATTGTGAAAAATTGTTCACTGTGGGAAACTTCGAAATAACCTTACTCTCTAAAATTTGCAATAAATGCTGGCGCATTTTTGAAACATCATATTCTAATATTGATGGGTCTTCTCCAAAAGCCAGAGAAACTGCAAAAGCTATTGCGAATACCCCACAATCATATCCATTCGTTTGTTGTTGTACTTTGCAAAACTTTATGGGATGTGTTTCAAACGAATAAAAAGGATATAACATCTTCAAATATTTTATGTCACTATCGTGAAGTTTTTTCGAATTTGCCGAATCGAAAACAAAAATTGTATGAGTGTCAAACCAGGTACAAATCCAGTGTCCACCTTGCATTTGCCAAGCCTTTTCATCAGATATATTTCCGCTTAAACGGTGCAGAAGTTGAATATGCCGCTCATCTGATTCAATTGATTCCATGAGTTCTGGTAACTGGAACTTCCATGCATTTACGAATTTGAAATGGAACTGCGTATGTAATAAATACGCAAAGCAATCAATTTCATCGTCTGACAACCAGCCTTCGTTTCCACTGGCTAAAATTATGCGTGGATTGAAGTGCATCATATTCTGACGGGAAGACATTGCTGAAAACAAATCTCAAGATTTCCTATATTTCACAACGCACAACTGATCGTTTTTAATGGCGCACAGCAGCCTTTTTAAGGTGCAAAGCAACCTTATAATGGCGCACAGCAGCCTTTTTGAGATGCAAAGCAACCTTGTAATGGCGCACAGCAGCCTTTTTAAGATTTAAAGCAACCTTGTAATGCGAACAGTAACTAATTGTTCTTGAATCTAACGTCGGTCTTGCACGTACCTGAAAAGAGACAAAAATTGAGAGTGAGAAAGCAAGAGGAAATGGGTAAAGAAATAGAAAGAAGGAGGAAACTTAAAAAAAACGCTGCAAATTGAAATTTGCAAACTGCTTCCTCAAGATGCTCAAGATGCGGGTTGCTCAAATCTTCCTCTACGAGGAAGCTTTTTAATTTTGGCTTTGCATCGTCCTTTATGAGGAAGCTATATCTTTCATTTTGGCTTCCTAATAGAGGAAGCTTTGAGCATCGTGCATCTTGCGCATCTTGAGGAAGCAGTTTGAAAATGTCAATTTACAGCGTTTTTTCAATTTGCATTTCAATTATATAATTTTGACAACTTTTATAGAAAGTAAAGAAGCAGTACAGATTTATTCACAATATTTTACAAAATTTGCAGAAATTAGAGTGGTTGGACGATTTTTCAAAAATCTCAGATTTTCGTAAAATTGGGAAGATCATAAAATTCAAACCGTTCAACCGATTATTCTCAAATTCAATACCAACCTTTCTATTATTATACTCCATTTATAAAAAAAAAAAAAATTAGTAATAAATCTTTAAATTTGCGGAAGTTAGAGCGATTACGATCTTTTTTGAAAATTTCAAAATGCCGTAAAATTCGTATTTTTCTAGCAATGGCGACAAAATTCTCAGAGAACGAAGAGCTGGTATAGATTAACATCTATGCAAAATGGAAGCCCTGTAG
Source organism: Hyposoter didymator (assembly GCA_037952995.1). Lineage (NCBI taxonomy): Eukaryota > Metazoa > Arthropoda > Insecta > Hymenoptera > Ichneumonidae > Hyposoter > Hyposoter didymator. Next base: position 4,601 of record JBAJMU010000255.1, read on the forward strand.
CTCAAACCGTTCTCGAGTGATAAGCGCTTGAATTTTTGAGTGCCAGAACATACACACACACATCCGGACATTTTTTATAGACATGATTTTTCGACGTTTTGGGACATTTTAAGCACGTTGACATTGAAAACTGGAAAAAAAAATTTTCACCGTCACATAGCTTCCTCGATGAGGAAGCAAAATCACGTAAAATATTTAGCATGGCGCTACCATCTATACTGAGGCTGAATTTTTTTTATAAGTTCGTTAGACAAGGAACAAAATATGGCATGACATGATTGGTTATGATGTTTCCAAGTCATAACGAAATCATAAAGAAAAATTAAGCCCGTTTATCCGTGATGGCAAGATACCGGATAATTATTCAAAACGATTTTCGTTTACATACCTTTATGTGAAGATGAAAAAAATTTATACGGGTTCCGAGGAGCGCAGAAGCTTGATGGAAACACCTCGAACTCACTGAAAAACGTTTTTTTCCGCCGCGAATCTCTGAATTAAGGCTAGAAATGCGCAATTACAAACGTATACGTTTTAAAACTTGCGTTTAGAAGGTTCGTCGCGGTCAAATCTACAGGAAAAGATCGTGAATTTTTTTTGTCGAAGATCAGTATTCTGCTTTGAGATATCCTGTCAACTTCGTTTAGAAAAATTGAACGACGTTTCATTCAATCTGAATTTTGAAACAAACCATCGAGGAGTCGACGATTTGTTCCCTTCATAATTTGCAGCTCGTCGACGCCATATTCGTTCGNGACAAGGAACAAAATATGGCATGACATGATTGGTTATGATGTTTCCAAGTCATAACGAAATCATAAAGAAAAATTAAGCCCGTTTATCCGTGATGGCAAGATACCGGATAATTATTCAAAACGATTTTCGTTTACATACCTTTATGTGAAGATGAAAAAAATTTATACGGGTTCCGAAGAGCGCAGAAGCTTGATGGAAACACCTCGAACTCACTGAAAAACGTTTTTTTCCGCCGCGGATCTCTGAATTAAGGCTAGAAATGCGCAATTACAAACGTATACGTTTTAAAACTTGCGTTTAGACGGTTCGTCGCGGTCAAATCTACAGGAAAAGATCGTGAATTTTTTTTTGTCGAAGATCAGTATTCTGCTTTGAGATATCCTGTCAAATTCGTTTAGAAAAATTGAACGACGTTTCATTCAATCTGAATTTTGAAACAAACCATCGAGTAGTCGACGATTTGTTCCCTTCATAATTTGCAGCTCGCCGACGCCATATTCGCTCGATCCAATGAAAATGTATCGTCTCGATTGGCTACCGCGAATCACAATGATTTTTAGAGATTGAGAGAAAGAGTGTGTGTGTATGTGTGTGTGTGTGTGAGAGAGAGAAAGAGAGAGAGTGAGAGGAAAATATTTACAATCGCTTAGCGGGAGTTGGTTCTCTCAAAGTTTCTAGCCATGTTAATCAACTGAAACTCTAATGAAAAATAACCACCTGCATCGGCCGGGTTTTCCAGTTTCCTATAGCCCTCGCGCTAATGTGATAGAGTAGTGCGTTTGGAAAGAGTTGTTGTTGGTAACATTCGGGGAGGAACTCGGAAACAGAGGGATAAAAGTGGCGATTACAGGTTGGGATTGTTTTTATTATTTTTATTTAATATTCATTTCAACAACAATTTAACATTCAACATTTTATTTTACATTTAAACATTTAACATAAATCATTTTCAATAAATTCAATAAACATTTTTTATAAACGCCTTCTTTCTCTACGATCGTCCACCACGGCCTCGTCGACGACCTCTATAAGGGTTCAATATGAGGAAGAGGGTGTTGACCAACCTCGACATCGCGTTGTAATGCGAATACTCGCGACGAATCCATCGTTGTTGGCCGTTCCCTAAAGGAATGGAAAAAGGACTGGGTGGAAAGGGTGGGAGAAATGGTCGCCGGATGTGAGGAAAAGAGAAAGCAAGAAAACGAAGGAGCAGAACAGCAAGACAAAGCGAGTGGGAGAGAAAGAGAAATCGCGAGAGCGAAAAAGAGAGAAGTAAGTGTGAGGAATAGCAAGTAAAAAACCGAAGAGGAGAGAAGCCGAGGAAACGACAAATCGAAAAAGAATGAAAGCGGAAACGAGATAAAGCGAGAGAGTGAGAAAATAAAAGAAAAAGCAGATAAGCAAGTGAGAAAGAGCGCGAGCGCGAAATGCGAGGAAACGAAAAAGAGAGAAAGCGAGACACTGAAAAAAAAGAAAGCTAGAAAATGAAAACACGAAAAAACGAGGAAGCGAAAGTCAGAAAAATATAAAAAATGGAAAAGCGAACGATAGAAAAACGAAAAATAGAGAAAGCGGGAAAAGGAAAAATAAGGAAAAGGAGAGAAAACGAGAGAGCGAGAACGAAAAAAAAGCAAAATAGCGAAAAACAGAGAAAATGGAAGAGCAAAAGCAAGAAAATGAAGAAGTGTAAAAGAGGGAAAGCGAGAGAGTGAGAAAATGAAAGCAAAAGCAAATAAGCAAGCGAGAAAGAGAAAAAGCGCGAGCGCGAAATGCGAGGAAACGATAAAGAGAGAAAGCGACGGAACGAATATGCGAAAAAAGGAAAAAGCGCAAAAGCTGCGGAAACGGGAGAAATAAGAAAGCAGAGAGACCGAAAAAGAGAAGAAGCGAGACCCCGAAAAAAAGAGAAAGCTGGAAAACGAAAACGCGACAAAATGAGGAAGCCGAAAAACGAAAAATAGATAAAATAGAAGAGCGATCGATAGAAAAAGAAAAAATAGAGAAAGCGAGAGCAGGAAAAATCGGCAAATAATGAAAGCAGAAAATGGAGGAAACGAATGGAAAAGCAAGTAAGTAAGCGAAAATCAAGGAAAACGAGAGAGCAAGAGCGAATCAAAACAAGCGGAATATTGCAAAACTGAAAAAATCGAAGAGCAAAAGGAAGAGAATAAAAAAGTGTAAAAGAAAGAAAGCGAGAGAGTGAGAAAATAAACGAAAAAGCAAGTAAGCAAGCGAAAAAGAGGAAAATAGCGAGCGAGAAAAAAGAGGAAACGAAAAAGAGAGAAAGCGACAGAACGAAAATGAGAAGAAACGAGACACTGAAAAAAAGAGAAATCTAGAAAACGAAAACGCAAAAAAACGAGGAAGCGAAAGAGTGAAAAAATTATTAAATGGAAAAGAAAACGATCGAAAAACAATACATAGAGAAAGCGAAAGGAAAAATCGGAATATAGAGGAAGCGAATGGAAAAGCAAGTAAGTAAGTGAAAAGAAAGGAAAACGAGAGAGCGAGAACGAAAAAAAAAGCAAAATAGCAAAAAACAGAGAAAATGGAAAAGAAAAAGCAAGAAAATGAAAAAGTGGGAAAGAGGGAAAGCGAGAGAGTGAGAAAATGGAAGAAAAAAAAGTGAGCAGGCGAGTAAGAGAACCAGCGCGATCACGAAATACGAGAAAATGAAAAAAAGAGAAAGCGACATAACGAAAATGAGAAAAAAGTAAAAACGCAAAAGCAGCAGAAACGAAAGAACGAAGAAGGTGGAGAGACCGAAAAAGGGAAGAAGCGAGACACTGACAAAAAGGGAAATCTAGAAAACGAAAACGCAAAAAAACGAGGAAGCGAAAGAGCGAAGGAAAGATCAAATGGAAAAGAGAACGATAGAAAAACAAAAAATAGAGAAAGCAAATGGAAAAGCAAGCAAGTAAGCGAAAAGAAAGGAAAACGAGAGAGAGAGAACGAAAAAGAAGCAAAATAGCAAAAAACAGAGAAAATGGAAGAGCAAAAGCAAGAAAATGAAAAAGTGGGAAAGAGGGAAAGCGAAAGAGTGAGAAAATGAAAGAAAAAAAAGTAAGCAGGTGAGTAAGAGAAGAAGCGCGATCACGAAATACGAGGAAACGAAAAAAAGAGAAAGCGACAGAACGAAAATGCGAAAAAAGTAAAAAGCGCAAATGCTGCGGAAACGAGAGAACGAAGGAAGTGGAGAGACAGAAAAAGAGAAAAAGCTAGACACTGAAAATAAGAGAAAGCTAGAAAATGAAAAAGCGAAAAAACGAAGAAGCGAAAGAGCGAAAAACCGAAAAATAGAGATAGCGAATAAAAAAGCAAGTAAGCGAAAGAGAGCAAGAATGAAAAAAAATTCAAAATAGCGAAAAACAGAAAAAATTCAAGGGTAAAAGCAAGAAAATACAAAAGTGTAAAAGAGAGAAAGCGAGAATGTGCGAAAACGGAAAATGAGAGAGCAAAAGGCCGAAAAAGCTAAAGAAGAAAGAAAACAACAAAACCAAAAATGACATAAAAAAAATATTAAAAGAAAGCAAGAGCGAAAGAGAGGGGGAGAGGTTGCTAATTGTCAAACAATTCTGATAACTCTCCCCCATCGATTTAAAACATGCGGAGGCCGCGGGTTGCCACGATCTGCAGCCCACCAACAAGACGACCAGGCAACGAGACAACGAGACAACGAGACAACGAGACAACGAGGCAACGAGGCAACGAGGCAACGAGGCAACGAGGCAACTAGGCAACGAGGCAACGAGGCAATGAGGCAACGAGACAACGAGACAACGAGACAACAAGACGACCAGGCAACGAGACAACGAGACAACGAGGCAACGAGGCAACGAGACAACGAGACACCGAGACGACGAGACGACGAGACAACCAGACGACGAGACAACGAGACACCGAGACAACGAGGCGACGAGACAACGAGACGACCAGGCAACGAGACAACGAGACGACCAGGCAACGAGACAACGAGACGACCAGGCAACGAGCCCAAGAGCCGACCAGGCAACGAGACCCCGAGACAACGAAGCAACGAGATAACGAGATGATCAGGCGACGAGACAACGAGACAACAAGACAACGAGACGACCAGGCATCGAGACAACGAGACGACTAGGCAACGAGATAACGAGACGACTAGGCATCGAGACAACGAGACGACTAGGCAACGAGATAACGAGACGACTAGGCAACGAGACAACGAGACGACCAGGCAACGAGACACCGAGACAACGAGGCAACGAGACAACGAGACGACCAGGCAACGAGACAACGAGACGACCAGGCAACGAGCCAACGAGCCGACCAGGCAACGAGACAACGGGACGACGAGAGAACGAGAGAACAAAAAAAGAGACAACGATAAGAAGAAAGAACGAGAATTAACAGAAAAAAATATCACAAGAAAAAGATGATTTTTTTTTGTTTTTTTTTTGTTTTTTTTTTGAAGGGGGAAAATGCTTTATGCACCGTAAGGGCCCCGCATAACGGGACCGCCGTGTGCCGGACTCCCCTTTCGGGTTTACCGGCTAAAAACCCCCTCCAATTCTCCCAGCGCCACCCCGGAACCGCTTTCGCATTACTTCGGGGTGGCGCCCTTTATCCTAGACGCCCCTCAGGGCGTCCCGTCCTCTACAAACTCCTTTTTACGGCGGAGGACGACCTCAACGAATGAGTCGATCTCCGCCCACGTCTCCTCGTCCAGGAGCATAACCCCGACTATGGTGTCAGGGGTTAGGCTCCCGAACCTCTCCTCCAGTGGGGCCCTCCACACTCTCCATTCCTCGCATTCGAAGAATGTGTGGAGGGCATCGTCCCACGGGGACCCGCAGCATCGGCAGGACGGATCCGGGACCTTCCCCATTTTGTGGAGATAGGCCCGGAACAGTCCGTGCCCCGTCAGCATCTGGGTGAGGTAGTAGTTTACCTCCCCGTGCCGACGGTTGACCCAGGTGTCCAGCTGAGGTATCAGCCTAGCCGTCCACCTGGCCCGCGGGTCCCCTTCCCACCTTTCTTGCCAGGTCCGCATGCTCACGGACCTGGCAATCTCTCTTCTCCTCTCTCTGTCCTCCGGGTTGCCCTGGTGGACGGACTTCCGCTCTTGGGCGAGGAGATCGATCGGGATGACCCCGGCTATCACCAGCACTGCTGGCTCCGAGACCGTGCGGTAGGAGCAGGCGATGCGGAGGGCCCCTCTCCGCTGCACTCCGGCCATGCGCTTCCGATAGATGTCGTACCGGAGCGCATCGGCCCAGACTTCGGCGCCGTAGAGCATTATTGACTCGGCGGTGCGGAGCAGTAGACGCCTCGTGCAGGGTCGGGAACCGCCAATATCGGCCATGATCCTGCCGAGACACGTCGTCACCGCAGCCGCCTTGTCTGCTCTCCTCCTTATTTCTTCCCCGAAGGAGAGTCTCGAATCGAGACTCACCCCCAGGTACTTTACCGACGCTTTTGTCTGGACCGTCGCCTCTCCCACCCGCATATCCCGCAAAAGCGGAATATGCTTTTTGGTGAGGAGCACGATCTCGGTTTTCGCCAGCGCTGGCTCCAAGCCGTGGTCATCCATCCAAGAGCGGACCCGACGCATTACCTGGTTGAGCAGCATCTGAGCCGCCTCGACGCTTCTAGCGACGATGACGGCGGCGATATCATCCGCATACCCAACCAGGAATGTGCCCTCGGGCATTTCCATACGTAGCATCCCGTCATAGGTTATGTTCCATATGTCGGGGCCCAGTATGGAGCCCTGGGCTGCCCCAGCCGTAACCTCCCGGCTCACCGGACCATCCGCGGTGGTGTACTCCAAGGAGCGGTCCCTCAGGTAATCCCTGAGCATCTTTAACAAATACCCGGGGACCCCGAAGTTCCGCTCCAGCGCGCTTATAGCGTTGCTCCACCGCACCGAGTTGAAGGCGTTCTTCACATCCAGCGTGATCAGCAGACAGACGGGGCGGGAAAAGTGATTTCCCCGCTCCGTGCCCCTGGCAGCCTTGACAACCTCCTGGATATCGTGTATCGTCGACCTCCCTTTCCGAAAGCCGTATTGCCTCTCGGAAAGGTCTCCGGCGGCTTGAACGGCCGCATGGAGGCGAGGTCGAAGAAGCTTCTCCAGGAGCTTGCCGGCTGCATCGAGCATGCACAGGGGTCTGTAGCTCGACGGGCTTTCCGCTGGTCCACCTTTGCCCTTCCCAATCAGCACAAGCCTTGCCCGCTTCCGGCGGAGAGGAAAGATCCCCGCTAGTAGGCAGGCGTTGTACATCTCGAGGAAGAGCGCTGGATGTCCCTCAACTGCTGCTTTCAGCACCTCTGCTGGCAGGCCATCCGGGCCTGGCGCCTTCTTGTTCTTGAAGGACCGCGCCGCGCACTTCAGCTCCTCCTCGGTGAAGAGGGGCGTCGGTGCGTCCTCGGTAGTTCGAGGGCGGCGCGGTCGCTTGGGGTGATCGGAGAAAAGGGTATCGACTATACGGCCGATGATCCCCGCGTCCTTGGGAGTGCTCTCGGCGAACGCTCCCAGTTTGCGGAGGACCAGCTTGTACCCTAATCCCCACGGATCGTTGTCGAGATCCTCCCCAAGCTTCTTCCAGCAGCGATGCTTACTCCGTTGGATGGTCCGGCGGAGCACTTTTCTCGCCACCTTGTAGGCGGCAGTGCTCGGGGCTGCGTCGGGGTCGCGGCGCCGGGCTCGCTGAGCGAGTCTCCGCATTCGGAGACACTCTTGCCTCAGCTCCGCGATCTCGTCCGTCCACCAGTACACGGGACGCCTCGGGCCACGAGGTTTCACCCTCGGCACGGCGTCCCTGCAGGCCCGGTGGAGGTGGCTCATGGCGACCCCCACCACCTGTTCGGCATGTGAGGGGGAGAGTTCTCCCCCTTGGGTCCCTTCTAGGGTTCGCTGACCGCGTATCAGGGCTGGAGACAGCTTCTGGGGGTCCATCTTGGCGACGTTCCACCTGACAGGGCCTTGTTGGCATCTGGCCGGGACCGGAGCTACATCACGCACGCGGAACGTGATGTATTGGTGATCGCTGGCTGTGTAGTCTTCGATGACCCTCCAGTCCTCAACCCGCGATGCCAGGCCCTCCGTCGCCAGGGAGTCATCGGGGATCGTCTCCCTGTACCCCGGCCTTCGAAAGGTGGACGTCGAGCCGGTGTTAAGGACCACCAGCCCGAGCCTGGACGCCATGTCCAGGATTCGTCCACCCCTAGAGTCCTGCCAGGGTTCCCCCCACTCCAGCGCCTTCGCATTGAAGTCTCCGGCCACTATCAGCTCGCCCTCCATGGCCCGGGCAGCGTCCTCCAGGCCATCAAGCTTGGCCTGGAAATCCGCGATTGGCTCGTTCGGGGTGAAGTAGCAGCTGACGTATGTTACGTCGCCGCTCCTCACCCAAACGAAACCGGTGCCCTGACCATGGTCGGCGATCGGGAAGCGTCGCCGATCTGGGACCCATATTGCCGCCGTGCCGAGGGTGTCCTTGTACCAGCCCGGCCCTTCTCTGTCTCGATATTGCTCGCTGATCAAAACAAGATCCGCGGCTTTCTCGAGACAGATCTGGGCGAGGAGGTCATCAGCCACCCTACTCCGGTGCAGGTTTCCCTGCAATACCGCCACCATCATTGCTTGGCCTCGGCTAGGGCTTTACGGAATGCTCCGCATTGCCCCGACCCCGTGATGTGGCGGCGGGACTCCGGTTTGCCCTCAACTAGCGGGCAGAGGAAGCACAGGGGACCGGCCTTGCAGTCGGCCGCCCGGTGCCCCTCCGTTCCGCACCTGAAGCATGCTTTTGCCCGGTCCACTCCTGTGCACCGGGCGCTCTGGTGACCGTAGCCGAGGCACTTATAGCACCTCGGCACTTCCACCCTCCTCCTGACGCGGCAAATGACCCAGCCGATTTTCACGCGGGCGGTCTGGAGCAGAGACCTTGCTTCCGCCTCGTCGATAGAGACGATGGCGGTCACCTGTTCCCGTGAGTTCGGCCGGGTTAGCCCAACCTGCAGGGGGCCTTCATACCCGGGAAGGGCTTTCTTGATAGCCCCCTCGACCTCCTCCTTAGTCGAGCAGCCGTCCAGGTCCCTCATCTCCAAGCTTGTCCTGGGGATCAGTTCTCGGACGGTGCTGGTTTCTCCGGTGGCCTCTTTCAGGGCCGCTGAAAAGGTGGCCCTAGAATCGGCTGACGATCTTCGCAGCTCAATGAGGACCTCTCCCAACCGCGTACGCCGGACCGATTTGATCTCGACCCCGTGGGCCTCCGGCTCTACCTCTTTGCGAACAACGTTGAGGATGTCCGCGTAGGTTTTGCCTTCGGCCGGTTTAAGGGCGATCGCGGCCGGCTTCGTCGGGGCCGATCCCTTTGTCGCCTTTGGCTTGGTGCCGCTCGGCGGCACTGGCTTCTTTTTCGGCGGTTTAGGGGTCCGCTCGTTCGTCCCTCCTATCGCCTTTTCTTCTTTCATTTTCGTCTTTTTCTTCTTCTTTTTTTTGCTTTTGACCTCGGTCCATTCGGTCGGAGAGGGGCCATCTTTCTTTTTTTTCAGCGTTTCCGCTGTCGGCGGCATTGGTGGGCTAGTAGCCGTTCTTTTCTGCCCACCCACTTGGAGGGGCCGAGGTTGGGTTGGAGGATCCCGCTGTTTTTCCCTTGTCGTTGGGGCGCTCCGGATTCTCTCCCTAGGGATAGCCGGCCGAGTAAGGAGACTGTGGGCCATCCTCAACGGTCGGCGCGAATCTTCAAGCGCGTCCAAGTGCTCTGCTAGAGTAGGCAGTCCGTCTTTGATCGTCTTGTTGACGTTGGGCTGCCTCTTCAGAGCGTCCACCATAGCTTTTATCAGGCTGCGCATTTCTGCGAGGCCTGCCTCCATCTTCGCATCGCTCTCGGTGATAACCTCCCGAAGGGAAGCAATCTCACCGCTCTTCAACATTTCTTTTTCCATGAGTGAAGCCATATTTTGTTTTGAACCGGCGCTTCGTGTGCAAGGGGGCGGGCCGTAAAGGTTGGGAGCGGGTGTACCCTCGGAGGATGGTTAGTCACTCCTACCCCAGTTCCCTGAGGCCCAACTTACGCTTTGCCGGTCCCGAGAGACGGACGGACCGGCGCTCGCCCGGAGCGATGCAGCTTCCGACAGCTGCATTCAATGCACACTTCCTGATCAGGGCCCGAAGGGGCCGGCTCCTGATACGCGCCGCAGTTGCCACCTCGGCAGAGCTAGGCTCACAGCAGCCTCGACCCCGGCGTCGGGGAAAAGCCGGCACCGGTTGGAGGCACTCCCAGTGTGCTGCGACGCGTAACGATCAATGCAAGACTTCCAGCCGCATCTCCGTGATGACAGACGCTGGCGAGCGCACCGCCCGATGCGGGAACAGACGTGCGCTCTTCTGCTTGCAAGTTTTACCGATTTGGTCCGCGGGTGGTATTTTATTTCCCACCTACCCGACATATCTGCCGAGCGTTCCCCTATCCGCCACCTGGGGACGCGCCCGATGGGGGTCGGTAAACCCCACACGGGAAGAAAAAGATAATAATAATAATGATGATGATAATGATAATAATAATAATAATAGAATTAAAAGATATAACGAAAATAGCGACAAACGTTCGCGAGAATCCAATTTGAACAAAAGGCAAATTAGACGAAAGAAATTACAATTTAAGAAATTGGCTTGTAATATTATTCTAGGTGTATAAAATAAATGACTGACGAAAATGCTACATGTTCGAGATTTCACTTTTTTTGCTTCCACATAGAGGAAGTTATGTGAGGGTGAAATTTTTTTTTCCAGTTTTTTTAAATCTTTTGATACTTAATTATACTATTTTTCAATATTTTCGAAAAAAAAATTTACTTCATGAGTGAAGCATGCGTAACGCATTTCCAGTCGCAAATTTTTCCCTGATGGGCAACGCATGAGTAACGCATGAGTGACTCATACGTAACTCACGATAAGTTACTTATATCCTGCACATGAGTGAGTTATAAGTAACTTATTCCAACTTCTTGGAGGTGACTTTTCTTTCAATCATCTTTCCAGAAAAGTCTTCCCTACTAATTTAGTCTAATCACAAACTAACGACATTTACTTAACAATCCTTTAACCAATCCTCACTTTTAAGTATAACAAAATCAATCCCTTCTACAGCATCCTACCCCCAGAAAATCCAAAGAACTCTAAGCTCAGGACACACAACCTATCAATCTCAAAGTTCGGTTAGCATCGAGAGTCCGAGTCGACAAGTCTGATCCGAAATCTTTAACTCTGCACAACGCGCGACAAATATTGTACGCGATTCCAAGTCTAAAACTTGACTCGTAAATTTCTCAACCAATAACACATTTAATAAACAATAGTCAACTCCGATTATATTTCAACGCTAAACAAGTGTGAACAGCGTAATCAATAATTGTAAAACCAGTGCAAAAACCAATCAGCAATCTCATCGAATTGAATAAACCGTTTTATATTTTGTGAACAATAACAATACAAAGAAGTGTTAATCATCCCTTTCTAAAAAGTTGGTGAGTGATGCACGACGTTGGCGACTAACGGGGGCCATTGTTGTCGTTTTATTCGTTCTGCGATTGGTCGCTTAGTTATACACGGGGTTTTTCGAAATTAGGAGTCCCGCTGTCAGTTTGACAGATTCGTTTTTTATGTCACGCTACGAAATATCACACTACGGAACTCACGACGATTCACGACGAAACTTACTACGATTCACTTCATTCTCCCTTACCCTTTTGATTTTTATTCTCCGAACATAGAGAATTGTCAACCTGGACCGAAAACTACAGAGTCGCGGTCGACCGGCATTCTGGAAATCACGCACAGACGAGGAACCAACCTTGACGACGTCTGCACGGACCGAAAGCCACATAGAGAGAATATTACATCAAAATTTACTATGTTATTATAGTTCCCTGGTAAGAAGTCGTCCTTCTGAGAAATTTTAGCAAAAACATAGTGATTTTTCATTCTTTTTCTATCGAAATCGCGAAAATTACGACATTTTTCGCCCTTTTTCGGATGAAAATTTACTATGTTTTTGCTTAAATTTTTTAGAGGGACGACATGGTACCCGGGAACTATAATAACATAGTAATTTTTAATGTAACATTTTCTCCATGCATGTAGCCATGGAGCTGGATATTTTTTTTTTTATTATTTCAAATCAATCGATTCCGTTTTCTCAATTATTTCTAATCAATCGATTCCGTTTTCTCATCTTATGATCAAATGAGTAATTTTGCTACGATATTAAAGTTCGCATCGTTGACATGCAACGAAAACCGATTACTTTTTATAGCAGAGCCCAACATTTTTATATAACTTTCATTTTTATACAAATTTTTAAACATGTATTTGTCAACCATAATAGAACCGTCTTCTTTGCCATTGAAAAACTGAATTTACTAAGAAAATGGCTAACATCAAAATGTTGAAATTCATTAATAAGTAGTATATTACATACGGAGGCCATAAAAATAAGAAAAGGCAGACCACATGGTTGTCAGCCTCGGCTTCGCCTCGGCCATCAATTACGTGTGATCTGAAGCTTTACTTTTTAATGGCCGAGGTGTGTATACTATTTTTCTGCCCGACGTAGCCGAAAATCGGCAACTTCGGGCCGCGCAGCGGCCCCAGAGTTGCCACTTCCCAGCCGGAGGGCAGAAAAATATGTTTGACGGTCGTCCGACCGTTGGCGAAACTGATCGGCCAACCACTGGAACAGCGTTGGAGTGATAACAACGGTCCCACGGTTGGCTACAGCTTGGGAACGGTACTGGCCCAGCGTTGGTCAGGACAACGGCCCGACGCTCAGCCAACCGTTCAGCCAGTACTGTCAAAAAATGATTTTTTATTACAAAATTTATTTACAGTCGTGTAGGCGCTTTTAGCTATCTTCGTTTGAACTCGACTGTCTTGGGCGCTTGCTATTTCAAATTGTATCGAAGACAATTTTTTCTGTCGATCGTGGATTCGAACCACCTTACCCATCCATCTCCCGTTCACAG
>JBAJMU010000256.1:0-17330 GCA_037952995.1 Hyposoter didymator
ATCATTCCCAGTTCCAAAAAACGTAAAAGAAGTTCAATTATTCTTGGGACCGGCTGGCTACTATCGGAAGTTCATACAAGATTTCTCAAAGCTAGCAAAACCACTCACGGAACTCATAAAAAAGGAGAAAAAATTCGAGTGGACTGAGACAGAGCAACAGGCGTTCGAACGACTGCAAGAAACGCTGAGCACAGCACCAATTTTGCAATATCCGGATTTTACAAAGCCGTTCATAATTACCACGGACGCATCGGATAAAGCAATCGGAGCGATCCTGTCACAAGGAAAAATAGGCGAAGATCTACCTATCTGTTACGCCAGCCGAACCCTAAATAAGGCGGAAAGAAACTATTCCACCACAGAAAGGGAAATGTTAGCCATCGTATGGGCAGTAACTCAATTTCGCTCATACATTTACGGTACGAAATTCATTGTCGTAACCGATCACAAACCTCTCACCTGGCTTTTCAACGTAAAGACCGAGGATCAAGGTTAATGAGATGGAGAATAAAATTGGAAGAATACACCTACGAAATCCAGTCTAAAGCTGGAAAAAAGAATACAAACGCGGATGCACTCAGCAGAATATACGCAGTCATGCTGACTCAGGCTGAGCTACGTCACTCGACCGAGAAAAGAGGACGGGGAAGGCCGCNCAAGGCCGCGGGACCGCGGCCATCATGCATTCCAGACCCGCGGCCATCATGCATATCAGACCCCGCCTCCCCACATGGTCAGGCGAAGGAAAGACAGAAGAAGACGAGAAAAGGACAGAACGAAAACAAACAGAAACAGCTGTCAGCAGAAAACACATCTCCGGAGGCAAGCGAAGGAGAGAGCGAGAGCGAAGGCGAGTCATCCGACTCCAGCTTAGAACGAACGTGACCGAGCGAGACGGAAAGAAAGAAAATATTGAAAGAGTATCATGACGCTCCACTCGGCGGACACCCACGAATAAAAAGAATGACAGAGATAATAAGAGAAAAATACACGTGGCCTGGAATGGTCAAAGAGATCCAAGACTACGTATCTGCCTGCGATAAGTGTCAGCGAAATAAATTAACGCGAACGAAGAATGCACTCATGGTAATTACCGACACCCCAGATAAAGCGTTTGAAAAATGTGCGGTAGACATCATAGGACCTTTACCCGAAACAGAGAGAGGAAATAAATACATTCTCACTTTCCAAGATGCGCTCACAAAATACAGCGCTGCCGTACCTTTAAAAAATCAAGAGGCCAAGGAAGTTGCAAAGGGTCTAATTACCGAAATTATTTGTAAATTCGAGACCCCGCAAAAAATTTTGTCCGACCAAGCAACAAACTTCCTCAGCGACCTGTTCAAAGAAATGTGCAAACTCCTACTAATTAAAAAGATCCAAACGACGGCTTATCACCCGCAATCGAACGGAGCCCTCGAAAGATCTCATTCAGAAAGATCAGGCGGATTGGGACGAATGGTTGCCGTACGCTATGTTCACGTACAACACCACCCCTCACACCGCAACCAAATACTCCCCCTACGAACTCGTTTTCGGCAAACGAGCGGAGATACCGACAGCCCTAAAGCAACCCCCGCGTACAACATACACGTACGACGATTACATCGCCGAATTAAGGGAACGGTTGCGAGCGACTTGGCAAGTCGCAAAGGAACAACTAATTAAAGGGAAAGAAAAGGTAAAAGAATGCAGGGACAAGGCCGCCGGTAACACAGAATACCGTGTTGGCGACAAAGTCCTCCTGCACGATCCCACGGTGCGGCGAGGCAGATCAGCCAAGCTNAGACAACTGGAGGAACTATTCGGTAATCTGGATGACCTCGACAATTAAGCTAAGATCATTAACTTTATTAACCAGAGGGCCACGATCACCTAATTAAAACCCTCTGATGAGCGCGCAGCTTCACTCTATTCTCGAGTCCGAAGAGATAGAGACGCGCCATCACCTACGTTCAATTTTGTGGACTTGCGGGCTATTCCTCCTCCTATGGGAGTTTATCCGCGTCGTCAACAAGGTGGGGATAAAAAAAAAGAAAAATGAGTTCTAGTCGCCCCCCACCTAGTTCTAGAGTTCTTTATATTATTTGGAAATAGTTCTATTGTTTACATAGCTATAAAATGGTTTTGAAAGATATGGGGGGCAAACTTCCGAAATTGTAATTTTTAACCGTTTGCGCCGCGAAAACTGTTGGTCAGATCGAAAAATGGAATTGAGATACTCTGTAGAACTCTTCGGGGGGCAAACGGAACTCGAGCGGAAATACGAATTTTCGAAAAAAAAATTGACTTTTTCGATTATCCACTTAGCTCAGTATCTTAATACGGCATCAGATCAAAATCTGATTCATAAAACTGTCAAGGAAACCGCAAAGACTCTTACAGGTAATCGCTTTCATCAATTATAATTTTTTGAAAATTTATTTCATCTGTTTATTTACTCAATCAGTTTAATTTATTCATCTATAGCTATTCCAGCTTCAATTTTCACTGGATCAAAATGAGTTGCTAGACAAAATTACAGAACTCTTCAGAGGCCGAATAGAATTCTCAGAAATAAATGCATTTTTCGAAATTTTTCATATTTTGTTTATTATTTATTAATTGATTTCATCTCGAGTCCATTACGTTCAATTTTCACTGAACCAAAATGAAGTGCTAGGGAGATTCATAGAACTCTCCAGGGGGCAGCTAGAATTCTCAACAAAAATTGCATTTTCCGAAATTTTTCATATTTTTTATTATTCATTCATTTTTTTTTTGTTTTTCGAGTCTGGTAGGTTCAATTATCACTGAATCAAAATGACACGTTAAAAAGATTTATAGAACTCTTCGGGGGGCAACTAGAACCTTCAACAAAATTTCACTTTTCGAAATTTTTCATATTTTTGCTTCCTCATAGAGGAAGCTATGTGACGGTGGAAATTTTTTTTTTTTCCAGTTTTCAATGTCAATATGCTTAAAATGTCCCAAAACGTCGAAAAATCATATCTACAAAAAATGTCCGGATGTGTGTGTGTATGTGTGTGTGTGTGTGTGTGTGTGTGTGTGTGTGTGTNTGTAAAATTCAAATGTTTATAACTCGAGAACGGTTTGAGCTACATGGCTCCCGTTTTGAAGAAATGTTAATCTAGACCAGCTCTTCGTTCACCGACAATTTAGTCAGAACAGTTCAAAAAATACGAACTCTACGGCATTTTGAAATTTTCAAAAAATGGTGTCGGCACTCTAACGTTCGCAAGATTCGAGATTTATTATCAATTTTTTTTTTATAAATAGAGTATCTTAATAGGAAGGTTGGTATTGAATTTGGAAATAATCGGTTGGACGGTTTAAATTTTATGGGTTTTCGAATTTTTCGAAAATCTTAGTTTTTCGAAAAATATCGAAATCTTGTAAGATATTATTCATAAGTCAGTACTCCCTCTGTACTTTCGAGCAAACTTGTCGGAATTATTGAATTTAAATGCAAATACAAGAACGTAGAAAAATGCTGCAAATTGAAATTCGGCAATGGCTTCCTCAAGTTGCTCAAGATGCACGATGCTCAAAGCTTCCTCTATGAGGAAGCCAATCGCAAATTTCAATTTGCAGCATTTTTTGCATTATTTTGTTAATAACTAAATAAGTAGTGAAAATCCCGAGTGGAAAAGTATGCAGTTATGATCGGGGAGCGATTCCGCGTCGAATGGCACTCGCGGTTTGCCATTAGTATTTTTTACAAAATCTGGTGATTTTAGAGCTCTATTGCTTGGCCTAGAGGCCGATTCACGTAAAGAAATAACTATATCACAGCAATCTCGTTTATAAAAACAAAGCAGTGCGTGGTAGAAAAAAAAAAGTTCGGCATAAGAGAATCTATCTCTCTTTTCTCTTTGTCCTCATGGCAAGTGCAGAGCACTCATTTAAAGCTATTTTGTTACATTTATCACAGGGTACTCGTCTGCTGACTCGCTAGCGGCGTATTGCGATTAGCATGAGGTACAGCAGAAACTATAATGGATATTTTTATCTATAATCTCTAGCATATAAGTAACGCTTTTGTTCGCTTACTGATGTACAAACGGGCACTGGCAGATCACGCAATGCGGCGCAAGATGAAGCTTTCGGAGATGTGCAACCACCCGGGGATCGGATCATCATCACTCAAGACACGGCTCGTTATTTCAAGCGGTTTGAGTTACGGGGCCGCGAGGTAACGCTGCACATCCGTCAGCCTCTCGCGGGGACAAACGTAACAGCTTGGCTTGAAGGATCATTCCGTGATCTTCTGACGCATCTTACGAGCCACTGTAACGGCGGCGATTACGCGGGGATCTCATTCTCGGCGAGCGGGTTAACACACGGACCCGCTTGGCTTTCATTCCGTCCTGTCTACGACTATACATTTGTAGACGTCTGATAATTAATAACAAACATAGCTCAAAGTGCAACGTCTCTGAATATTGATGATTCTTTCGATATAAAAGTATGCATTGTCAAAGGTGTGGAAGGCCGCGGGCGAAAAGGTTTGTCGCGTGAGGGTGTCACTAAAAGTCCATTTTAACTATTTGAAACACCGACAATCTGTGTTTACTTCGTTCGTTAGTAACAGCCCGGGCGTACGTGGAAAGGGGCGAAATACGATCGGGGACCCTGCATATTAGGTGGCAGCATATTCGGCAGATTAACGGGTCACTTCAAAAAGAGGAAACACTTGAGCTCACGAGAAGCGCCAATGTTGCTATACCGCCTACTGGTTGCGGTGTGCGTGAAAATGCTATAAATTAGAATTATTTGGCTCGCGAGGGGATAGCTATCGTGGTTTTTGAGTTTTTGACTTTGGGACGCCGTGAAAGACCGGTGTTTGACGGTACGCAGACGGTGATTGATACCGTAGGTTCAATCCGGCACATGTAAACATCCTGTATTATGAACGGTCGCATCATTTTCAGCCTATCTTGAATCTGCGAGGCGCTGTCGGTAGCTTAAACTTCTGCGCAACCTGTAATGCCCGTTCCCGTCGGGGTCATCGGTGTTTGAAAAAGAAATGCTCTCGTTGTCTTCAAGAGCCACCCTGCAAGCTGGTCGCGACCGCCGTGGTCAGATGCGAGACGTGTAACCGTGATTTCTTTGGGGAAAGGTGTTAAAAAAACCAAAGAACCATTATCATCTGTCGAAAACAAACAGTAAACACTGTTTGCGAGTGTTCTGCCCGTGCAAACCGTCTCGTGGGGGCGAGTTTGCAAGAACGGATAGTTCGGGATGTTGCCAAGGTCGAGTTAATCTCCAACTCAATACTTTCAGTTTTAATCACTAAGGTTTATTTCAGATAGTTTAGTTACAATCGGGTTGATTGCCTCGAGACCAATCGGTGTTATTAAAGATCTGATAGTTTAATGTCTAATTGCAGATTGCCTGGTTTTGGCGTTGCTTTCCCTTTTTATAAAGTTGGTATTGATAATATTAGTGGAGGTGGTAATTGAGAGAAGTGGTAATTAGTTAGTGGAAATGGTATTTATTGGGCAATCGATCGTTCCGATGTCTTGGGGTTATTGCCCGGAGTTTAGGTGGATCGGGACGGTCGATTGCGAATTTTGATTGTCAGCATTTTTTCCTTCAATTCACGCTTTGCCGCTTGAGCATTATTAACTGCATTTTTTGTTTTTCGAGTCTGGTAGGTTCAATTTTCGCTCAATCAAAATTAGCTGCTAGAAAGATTTATAGAACTCTTTGGGGGGCAACTAGAACTCTCAACAAAATTGCATTTTTCGAAATTTTCCATATTTTTCATTATTTATTCATTTTTTTTGTTTTTCGAGTCTGGTCGGTTCAATTATCACTTAATCAAAATGACACGTTAAACGCATTCTTATCTGACATCTTGCGACTCGGTGCACCCAAGCCACCCTTGGTTGTTTGCGACTTTGGACGAGCAACCTTGATTGCAATCGCTCGTACATTTGCCGATTGTAGAAACTTAACAGATTATATGCAAGAGTGTTATGAGATAGCTGTGCTACGCACCAATACGAAACTGCCAGGATGCTACATCCGCTTGGACGTCAGTCATTTGATATCGATGGTAGCGAGGTGGCCTTCCTTGAAAGGCAAGATGACGAAATTTCGGCAATTCTTCATTCGGTGTGTGGCACAAGCCTATCAAATGCAAGATTTCGCCGAGCTCGAACGTTTCCTGAAATCGGTTTTAGTTGTCGCCTTAAGCGAGACCACGGGTCATAACGATAACGGAACCGTCGTCTCATCGGAAGCTCACCTGCGGATAGCCAATGAAGTCTGTAACAGGATTTTCCTGACTCGGGTCCATCCGTCCCTTCGGAGCCTCTCGGTCGCTTCCCCTCGGCTCCTCCGACGTGAGCTGGGCGCCAGGTACAACGTACCGTCGGTAAAACCGACTTATAATTTTCCCACGTCGGCCCAGATGAATTGGCCACGGCGAACAGGGGACCACGAGAGCTCCGGATGGTCCGACTACTCAGCTCATCTGAGATACCAATGATAGAGAAGCGGGGTGGGGGCGAGAGCAACGAACGACAAAAAAAAGGCATAAATAAATGACACGTACGCAAACAACTAGAGTTAACATTCGATTTATTCGAGACACAAATTGCAGGCGGATTTACATGGAACGAAGGGTCGGATACGACCACAGACCGCAAAACAAACGAAATCCGCGGGGACGACCGCGGCGCTAACGCGGGTGACGCTAACGCAGGGAACGAATCGAAACTCAGGTAGCTAGAGCCCGGAGGCAGAGAGTTAGGCAACCTAGGTGCGAGAATCGCACAAATTCCCACGAGGAAGTACAATTCAACGACGGACGCACTAAGGCGTAGGCAGCTTGGTCGCTAACAGGCGGAGGCCCAGGGAATCAGGTAACTAAAGGCCCGAAGGCAGGTAATCCGGTAACACAGACAAACAAAAGAGCGCAAACACGGAAATTAGCGACAATACAAACGGCGCGACGCAGCACAGGTAATTTCGTCACTAACGGGGCAAAGCCCAGGAAGGCAGGTAGCTAGAGGCCCGAAGGCAGGTAATGCAGGCAATACAAACGCAGAAATCTCCCACACACACTCGAAAGGTCGCAACAAATGACGGCGCACCGCGGCGCAGGGAATTCGCGAATCTCAGATATCTAACGCCCGAAGGCAGGCAATTAGGCAACCTAAACGGCCACGAGGACCGAGGGAATACAACGGAAACATTCGCGACGACACGTTCCATAAGAACGAGCGAGAATTACAAATTTTATATAACAGAAAAATACAGCGTACAATCTCGTCGGAAACACGCGACGAATGACGAAAGAATGCGAGAACGGGCGATACATAAGAACGGTAGGCGACGCGGGCGAGAGAGAGACAGAGTGAAAACAAACCGACGCGAGCCGCGTGTTGCCGGCCTTGAGCGAACAATCTCAACGACTGACGAAATAATGCGGCGTGGGCAACGAGGCTGGACGAAATAACTTTACAGAGAATCGAATAGAATTTTACTTTAATCGAAGGCGGAATAATTAATCCAAAAAAAGGGAACGCGCAAAAGAAAACAACATTAACGAGCGAATCGTCGAAGGGACTCGACGGAAGCGTGGGCCCTAAAACTCCAAGTTAATCGGCCGAGGAGCCGAGAGAGTTGCGAGCCACAATCTCGCTCGACGAACAACTCCCGGCCTCCTCGGCACCTCAAAATGTTGCACTAAATGCAACCAAACGCAACCGACACGGAAAGCCCAGCCTTCCGTCGAATCGCGAGGAAAATAAAGGAACGGGCTTACCGAGACACAGCTTTGGCGGCACGTGGCGTAAGGAGACGGCTCAGCTGGACGCGACTCACTCGCAGGACTCGTAGGCGAAGACTAATTGCGCTTGTGCCTCGGCGTGGCTCCGCGCTCCCGATTTTCCCCCACTAATCTTATTCGGCGAGAGCGCGCTCTCGCCTAATTTTGCGAATCGCCCAACTTCCGGGTCTCGCGCCCCGGTGTCGCGCGCGGGGATTTCAAACGCAAACTCAGCTTGGTCCTCGTCCTCCTACGATTGCCGAGGCTGCAGGAGTTTTTCCTCTTGGGGACCCGGCCGATGTCCGACTGACAGGCGGAGGGGAGGCCTCCCTCGCGGAACTCGGCGTCCCTTTGTGCCGCGGTGGGCCCACTACGCCACCAGGCCATTACACCTCCGCCTCGGGAATATCCCGAGCCCCACTCGACGAGGCGCCGTTGCACACGGGCTGCAATCCCTGCAAGCGCGGCGGCGGACGTTGCAACTCTCGGTTGCGACGGTGAGAGGGCCACGGGCGGCGTTCACACGTGTGGCCGAATTTCGACGTGTACCCTCGGAGGTCCGTTCCGCTGGGCCAGGATGATGGAGGCGCAGCGGTGAAAAAGGCCGAATTCCTTACCAGAGCTCCGTTGGCGAAAGTGGACGTTAAATATCACCACCCGCTCGGCGCCGGACACCGGGCGCAAGGCCGGATGACGTTCGCTCTTAATTAACAAAAATGCATTAGTGTCTCTCGCCCGTCATGTTTCCGTTCTCGCAGGTAATTTTTCCAGGCAACTTAAGGTAGGCAATAGGCAGCGAACTGCAGGTACTTAGGCAACGAAGGAGGTAAGAGTGTTTCCGATGGTCGATGAGGCAGCTTAAATCTAAAGACGGGAAATCTCCTCCTCGAGCCGCCAGCGAGTCGCGCTGCGTCGTCAAAATGGACCGTAATCCGGTCCACTGGTCGACCAAGATTCGTGCGGGTGGCGTGGCGCAAAATGTCACGTCACAAGTCATAAGAGGGCACGTCGAAGTCGCTTCAAACGAGCTCGCGATCGACGAATCGACCGAGATGATCGAAAGTTCTTACCCTTGTGACGATGATATAAAAAATAATGTTGAGGTCGGTTGGATTCAATGGAGCGAAAATCTGTACGCAGAAGCCGAGGAGATAGCTACGGAATCTCGAAACGGTATCACATTGAACGCGTTTTACAGCCCAGAGGTCGCAGAGAAGTTGCAGAGTTTGATGACATCTGTAGCCATATGGACGGGAATACTATCTCCACATTTCGACCGCCGCGTAATCATCGCTACATCATCGTCCGTAGAATCGGAAATCGCCAACTTGAAGTCTCGCATATTTAAAGGTGAGCTTCCGATACGGAGTGATAAATTTGTTTTACGTCATCTTGGATATATCGAAGGGAAACTCATTTCGACGAAGGGAAAGATAGTTCACCGGTATCAGGAAACTCCCCAATCGATCACGGAAGCTGAGTCAACCCCGAGTGAATGGAACGAAGTCGAAGATTGGAGGGGATTAGGAAAGGCAAAAAAACAACGAAGAACAGACGTCGCGAAACACGACTGCATCGACGATAGTAGTTCGATGAAAACATTTCCGAATGCTTCTAAAACAGATCAGAATTTTGCAGCCCTCAATGACGACTCTGAATTTGAATTGTCCGAAACAAGTCTCGCTACAAAACATAGTTGGAATGATGACGACAATTTCAGCGGATCGTTCAAGCAACAAGACCTAACCGACGATGTTTCGACTTTGGAGAGGGTCAAGTCAGAATCATCGCACAAAAACAAACGACAAAAAAAAAAATTTTTACCGTCACATAGCTTCCTCTATGAGGAAGCAAAAACCAGTGATATCCCTAAAATTTTTCTAAAAAAACAGCTACCAGGAAAGATTTTAAAGGACAACAAAGACATCGAAAAACAAAAGGTGCAAAAACCAGCTGCACCCAAAAAACGGAAATTTAATTACCTGGACAAGTGTGCTGATTGGGATGTCGTGAAGTCAAAAAACATCACCTTCGGCATGTCACTGTTAAAAAACGGTAATGTGATGGATCCAATAGTAGCTAAAAAACGGGCCTTGAAAATACAGAACAGGTGTGTATTTGAATCGCTTATGCAGATATTGATCAATTCGATTTCCGTGTATGAGTCGTTCGAAGAGAGAATGGAATGCACAACGAGTGGACCCGTGGAATCGGCGCTCTCAATACTGAAAAGTGGGAAAGTCAATCGGGACCACTATAATTCTCGGGCCGAAATTCTGTCGGCGATGAACATTTTCCAAGTCGTGCAGCTCACTCGCCACATGGACGTGCTCAACGCAAAATCCAATGCAGCCCATCTGGTACAATTCATGTTTCGGAGTTTGCCCAGTGTCACCACATCGGTACAGTGTAACAAATGTGACCATGAGAACACGAGACACTTATCGTTTTTAAGTATCAACGTTGAAACGATTTTGAATCATGGATTTGAAAAGCTGCAGGATGCGCTAAACGACAGCATTTTGCCACCCACTACGACTTGCGCCAACTGCAAAAATAGCGTCGCAATCGAGACGTCGCTTGGGCCGCAATTATTCTTAGATACAAGTATCCTGACCGATCCAGTATACCTCGGATCAAGGACCAGGCTACAACATAAATTGGCATCGATACCGCGATCGATCGAAATCAATAATCTGAGATATTATTTGGCAGGCATTTCGTCGTATTGCGAGCAGCGTGAACACTACGTTGCCATTGTGTACACTGGTGTGTCGTGGCACCCGTACGACGGACTTTGCGCAGCCCGAACATCCAGCCCTGGCAATGCTGAAGTTGTCCCGCATGTGCTCATGTACGTAAGGTGATGATAAGTTGGCGAAAAAAAAATAAAAAGCACTGCGTTCAAAAAAAATCAACAACGGAAAAAATAAAACATTGAACGGAGTAAAAGACATCAAACTAAAAATTCACCGATAAAAAATATGAACCTGCAGAAGATAAAAGATGCAATTTGAAAAAGAAACGAAAAAAGAAAAAGACTTTGATCAATGATTCACTACAAATATTTGAAAAAATCATAAACGACTTCTAAAATGACAAAAAAATGTTACGAAAAAAAAAATTAAAAAAAAAACAAAAACAAAAAAAAAATACAAAAAAAAATAGAAAAATAAAAAAAAAAAACAAAAAAAATACAAAAAACCTCCTCAATCTATCTCTGCCGTGACAAAGGCTCTATTTGAGCCGGGCGAGGAGGCTTGCGTGTTCCGAAGTCCACTGACACTTTAATAAATAAAATCGAGGAACCTGACTAAATGAGATACGCATGCGAAGAATTCGGACGTCGTAACATTTTCAAGAATTGGAAATTCTAGTGAGACCTCTAGTTGCCCCCCGAAGAGTTCTATAAATCTTTGTAGCACTTTATTTTAATCCAGTGAAAATTGAACTTACTAGACTCGAAACAAAAACGAATGAATAATAAAAAAATATGAAAAATTTCGAAAAATGCAATTTTGTTGAGAGTTCTAGTTGCCCCCCGGAGAGTTCTATAAATCTTTCTAGCAGCTCATTTTGATTGAGCGAAAATTAAACCTACTAGACTCGAAAAACAAAAAAAAATGAATGAATAATAAAAAAATATGAAAAATTTCGAAAAATGCAATTTTTGTTGCGAGTTCTAGTTGTCCCCCGAAGAGTTCTATAAATCTTTTTAACGTGTCATTTTGATTCAGTGATGATTGAACCTACCAGACTCGACAAACAAAAAAAAATGAATGAATAATAAAAAATATGAAAAATTTCGGAAAATGCAATTTTTGTTGAGAGTTCCAGCTGCTCCCTGGAGAGTTCTATAAATCTCCCTAGCACTTCATTTTGGTTCAGTGAAAATTCAACTTACTAGACTCGAGAGGAAATCAATTAATAAATAATAAACAAAATATGAAAAATTTCGAAAAATACATTTATTTATGAGAATTCTATTGGGCCTCTGAAGAGTTCTGTAATTTTGTCTAGCAACTCATTTTGATCCAGTGAAAATTGAAGCTGGAATAGCTATAGATGAATAAATTGAACTGATTATGTTAATAAACAGATTAAATAAATTTTCAAAAAATTATAATTGATGAAAGCGATTACCTGTAAGAGTCTTTGCGGTTTCCTTGATAGTTTTATGAATCAGATTTCGATCTGATGCCGTATTAAGATACTAAGCTAAGTGGATAATCGAAAAAGTCAATTTTTTTTTTTCGAAAATCCGTATTTCCGCTCGAGTTCCGTTTGCCCCCCGAAGAGTCTACAGAATATTCCGATTCCATTTTTCGATCTGACCAACAGTTTTCGCGGCGCAAACGGTTAAAAATTACAATTTCGGAAGTTGGCCCCCCATATCTTTCAAAACCATTTTATAGCTATGTAAACAATAGAACTATTTCTAAATAATATAAAGAACTCTAGAACTAGGTGGGGGGCGACTAGAACTCATTTTTCTTTTTTTTTATCCCCACCTTGTTGACGACGCGGATAAACTCCCATAGGAGGAGGAATAGCCCGCAAGTCCACAAAATTGAACGTAGGTGATGGCGCGTCTCTATCTCTTCGGACTCGAGAATAGAGTGAAGCTGCGCGCTCATCAGAGGGTTTTAATTAGGTGATCGTGGCCCTCTGGTTAATAAAGTTAATGATCTTAGCTTAATTGTCGAGGTCATCCAGATTACCGAATAGTTCCTCCAGTTGTCTTTTCGCATTCGCGGGAGCGAGTTTCGTCGGGAGCTCGATTATCTGTTGCCTTCCTCTTGGATTAGTGGGTGGTCTGCTGGGGAGCGTGCGAGTCCGCTGAGTTTGGGCGACGGGAGAGTTTTCTTTTTCGACGGTTGGATTTTTTATTGGTGATAGTAGGTGTGAAACGGAGTGTGTGGCGTAGATGGAGGTAAAAAGAGCGTCGAAGTCGACCTGAGAGCGGAGGTCATCGAGGAGGAAACCTTCGTGTGATGATGCAGTGTGGAGAGGGGATGGTTCTTTCGGGGACTGAGTCAGTGTGGAGTCGGTGGGAGTAGGCAAGGGGTAGGAGGGATCAAAAATGCTTTTCATCAGTGATGGAAAAGATGTTGTGTTATTGTTTGACTGTGGGGAGGTAGGAGGAAGAGGGCAAGCAACAGCGGAATGATTATTAAGAACAGCGTAAGGGGTGATCCGTTTGAGCGGGTGGATTGGTGTTGGGATATAACGGCCCTGACGAGGGTCATTTCCTGCTCGGTAGACGAACACACGCTCTTCTCCGGTGCGCTGGACCCGTCGTTTGTACCTTTTCAAGGCGCGGCGTACGTTCGGCATCGAGGTGACGGTGTAGGATAGTTTTTTTTTTTTCAAGAAAAAATGTAAAAGAAAGAAGAAAAAAAAAGTAAAGTTAGTCGTAGTCGACGAGGATTAATAAACTCTGGTTTTTATTTTGTGACCAAAGTGAATCGCAAGTTAACGTGGCAACGAGGCCTGATGCGTAAATAACAAAGAATGAAGAAAATAAATACAAAAGGAACAAAAACAAAGAAAAAAAAACAATAGAGTGCCTTCTCCGTTATCGGCTTCTTAAATGTACGCTTAGAATTTAAAAAGAGTTCCGTGAAAACAAAAAGGATTTTTACAATATTTAAAAAATGAAAATTTTTAAGAAAGTGCCGGCACGAAGAGGCTCGGAATGTAAGGAAAGGTATTGGGAAAGAGCAGAGGATTTCACCACGGAGAACCAGGAACGATTCTGCCGTAGGAACCGCAGTGCTAAGAAAGCCTTGGAGAGATACTTCCGAGTGGACCAGGATAGGCGCGCTAAGCGATCCAGCTCAGAGACCATGCAGCAAGTAAGTCTCTCTTGGCTGGCGCGCCTCCTTATATACCCGAGGCGGATGAGGAGACGCAGGCGCGCCAGGCTCGAGAGAAGGGGTCTCGTGGTGGGAGAGCCTCCTGAGCGGGGAAGCCGCGATCGCGACGCCGAAGATCCGTGCGGCGAGTGCACGAACCTTTGCGTTTACAATAGTTTCGAAGATTATCGATTCACGTCGGTAAAATATAGATTCGTATCCATCGCGAAAGTTATCGATGGGACCGGTACAGTTCGTCTGCCCTAACCTCGCGCGATGTATTTTGACAGGTAAGTGATTTTGAGGTTATACATATTTTAAAGCTAGTAGTTAGAAACAGTTTCAACTTGTCCTGTAGTTTTCATAAATACGCACGTTAAGATTAAATATTTTTACAACAATAAATGAAAATTAACCTTTTTACATTTTTTGGATGCGCAGTCACTGCGAAGGGGTTTCGCAGGCTGCGACTTGGCTCCGCAGCTGTGGGAACCCGGTGTAGGGGTTGGACTGCGCTCGACGAGGCCAAGATAAGTATTTGCTTAATTAATACTGTGTTTTGAATTTAATATTAATTTTTATTTATATCTTTAATAGCTTTAATCTTTTTTATTTCATTTTTTCAGGTACGACGGAAATTGCCAAGGAAAAATCGACGGAAAAACGTTGTTGCCGAGAAGCGGCGTACAACAACCTTGGGGGGCCAACTTTACCCGCGTCCTGCACACACATGTGCATACTGTCTCATTCTACATGATCGTGTCGTAGAGTATGAGCCGTTGAGTGTCGGGGTTAAAAAATTGGTATAAAAAGGTGGTCGGGCGGATGCTGGAGCATTAGTCGAGATGGAGTTTATTGTTGACTTGCAAGGCTTCAAACAACCGAACAACGAATTTATTCTCAAAGAAATTTCCATCATTCGTGCAGATGGGAAAAACTCTGAACCATTGACACTCTTTTTCAAACCACCATTCCCGGGGAATTATTTATCACCTAAATATAAAATAATCAATAAGTGTTTGGAACGAAATTTCCATGGTATGTCATGGGAATACGGAGCCATACCGTACGACGCAGTAAAACCATTAGTCCGAGGAATTTTAGAACGAGCTCGGGTTATCTGAGTTAAAGGTAGCGAAAAACCTTTGTGGCTTGAGAGCTTCCTTCCAATGGAGATAATCGATCTGGAGACCCTGGACTGTCCACCGTTGAAGAAGTTACTGAAGCTCCATCGAATTGTCCCCACCACCACCACCAGACTGCGAATGCTAATTGCGCGACGATGAATGTGAAATCGCTCAAGAGCTGGTTCTATGTTTATAATACTTATGTAAAAACAATGGGGTATTGAAATAAATAATACATTTTTCGAAATATTTTTTTGTTGTTTATTAACTCGCCCATCTCATCCTCCTCCTCCTCCTCATACATCACATCAACATTTTACAATTTGTACATGAATTGAGGTTGGATTACACCCGATTTTTCAGATTCGATACATTTCACATTTTGAGAAATTCAATGCGATTTAAACTTCCACCGAGGTACTTTATGGAAAGTTGGCCTGCACGTGCGGTCTTCATCAACTCCTCGAACTAGCGGTATTCTGTTGAAATGCTCTGACGACTCGAGCTGGCAGGAAGATGTTGAATTCACTCTTGATCTCGGCGACGTATCGATCTCCTTACTTCGTGTTGATTAGTCGAATATCACTGACGGTATAATTGCCCTGGACTTGAAGATCTTTGAGTTTCTTCGTAGGCAGAAATTCGGACTGTTGCGTAATTCCGTTGATGCTGGCAAAATCCATGATGTAGTTCGAAGATGTGTACTGTGCGAGGTTGATGTAAGAATGAGTTGGCTCCTCTTCTCAGCTCTTCTATTTGTATCAGTCCTCCCTTCTCCTAAGCATCCCCCTTCTTCTCAGCATCCCCCTTCTCCTCAGCATCCCAAACAGGTTCAATCTTGTTCGCAGCATCCTTATCTCTTCTGGCGCCTGAATCCTAGACAGGTGCATAAAAGTTTGACAGTCTCACGACATTTTCTATAGTTGTGATGTTGTGTAGTCGGACCATCTCTACTCAGCATCCCAAACAGGTTCAATCTTGTTCGCAGCATCCTTATCACCTCTGACGCCTGCATCCTAGACAGATGCATGAAGGTTCGACAGTCTCACAACACTTTCTTGTGACAGGAAGCTGAGGCTGAACATTCTCAGTCGTCTGTCGATCGATAATTTGGCAAAATTTATTTCGAATGACGCGGCTCTAGAGGCGTGAACTTGTCGAGAGTAAAGGGCTTGAGATGTCGCCCTAGACAAAGCGCGTAATTGCCGAATTTGGAACGCTACGCGTCGATCGACGGTCGAACGGGGATCGATGTTTGGAGGGCATAGGCCGCCCAAACGTCTCAATATCGATTTTCCAACTTCACTTGAGATTGACACCTTGAATAGTAGGAACGAAATATAGAGAAAATTCGTTAGTCAAACTCATAGTCAAAAGATAGCAAAATTTCGTGTAAAGACTCCGTCTGTAGAGTCTCTTTTGTAATTGTCCAACATATTATTTATTTGTCAACTTTACTCGAGATCAACTATTGTAATAGAACGGTTGTCCTTGTTAAAATTTACATAAAACGAGCTCCGTCTGTTGAGCCTCATTTTCGTTTCGTCAAAATCGTATTGAAAGTTTATTGTAGCTTCCGATTGAAATTTGTCAATATATTTGTAAAAGAACGATTTGTCAATCAGTTGTGAATACAGAGTGAATGAGAGGAAAACGTAAGTACCGGCGAATTTCTTTTCTTTCCTATAATCGGTCCTTCCTTCTTATTCTTCTCTGCTTTGCATTTCGGGTCAGCAACTTTCCCCGCCCTCGAGTACGAGAGCCTAATTATTTGTCAAATTAAATTATAATTGCTAATATTGATTGAATTAGCTGGCGCCCAACAATTTGCTGAAATAAAATCATAGAGCCCTGTCAGTCTATGACCTAGACCGCGTCAGGTGAGGGAAAATATATAGATATCGTCTCATTCTACAGTTACGACGTTGTGGTGTTGGACCATCTATGCAATCACCCGTCATATTCCAATGTTCATAACAATGACGATATGATCTAATTTCACGATCACATTGATAATAGCTTGGCATTCGATCCTACAAGATATCTGTGAATTCACTGAAATATCTTTTAAATGTTGTGGGTGAAATAATTAAAAGATCACTTTTTGTCAATTCTATGGGGCTTTTTATGCGTTGAATTGCATAATCATAGAGAAGCTTCTCCATGATCCAGCACTTTTCACAGTTTCGACGGCTAGGCCCATACGCGTCAACGTGCCCCCACTCCCACACTTGATTGAAATGATCGCGACACTCATAGTACGATGCTATCTCACTATTGAATTGCAATCTTTCAGGCAACCAATCCCACAACTTCCTAATGTAGGCACTATAATGTTTTAATAGCATGGCTTTCGGTATTGATTCCAGCTCATTTTTTGTCAAGTCCAATACATCTTTCAACGGATGAATTGTGTAAACACTCGCACATCTATCCATGTTGACGTCAAGTCGAAGTCTGATGAGGCGAAATCAAGAGACGCGGTAGCGGCTCGACGCCAAGTATTAAAAAAAAAGCGTAGCGCGCCGCCCGCACTCTTATATACAGTAAAATAGGGGTTTT
>JBAJMU010000257.1:0-17324 GCA_037952995.1 Hyposoter didymator
TAAATTCTTTGATTAAATTCGAGTCAGTAAATTTCTTTGGTAACGAAATCATGTAAAATTTGTCTGCGACGAAATTTATCCCGAGCGTGCGTATTTCTTTGTAATTTTTCCTCTTACTTTTTTTTTTTTGACTGACAATTAAATTTATTTTTGTTATTTTAAAACGTAATTTTGTGTTCCAAATTATTCTCGTGGAGACTCCGCCCATTCCGCTGATTGCAAGCTGGTCAACTTTTGTCTCTCTCTCTTTGCCGAAGAGTCGCTTTGCGACTGGCGCCCAACTTAATAATTTTCCATCTTTGATTTTGTAAAAATCGACGGGGAAGAGCGAGCGACTTTTGTGGCGGTTTCTAGGTCTTGGGAAAAATACGTCACAGAATATCCAATGCTTCCAGCCACGTCCAAACATGTATGGTTGGTCAAGACGTCAACACAGCTGGAAAAACCGCGTTATGTAATTCTCGCTATGCAAACGGGGCGGAAAAATGTTGGGAATAAAAATGCAAGTGGCTTCGATCATTGCAACATAACTGATGTGAAACTGTACTTGAATTCACAATGTTATCCTTACGGCAACATGAATTTGAATATAGACCAAAATCAGTATGCCATACTCTACGATATGTACACAAACTTTCAACCAATGTATTACAATAAGGAGGCGGAGCCATGGTTGAGTAAAACAGAATTTCTTAGCCATGCACCTCTCATTGTCATTGACTGCTCGAAGCAAACCGATTCTCTCAAGTCGGGACCTGTAGATGTACGACTAGAGTTTGAAACGAAAAAAAATATACTTGCGCAGACTTGTGCATACTGCCTGATTTTACATGATCGCATTGTGGAATATAATCCAATAAGTGGTGGGGTGAAAAAATTGGTATAAAATGCGGGAGTTGACGCGGCTGGTCATCAGTCGAGATGGAGTTTATCGTCGATCTACAAGGGTTTAAAGGCCCCAACAACCAATTTATCCTCAAGGAAATTTCATTCATTCGAGCGGATGAGAAAAATGCTGAACCTTCGACATTCTGCTTGGAATCGCCATACGCGTGGCACTGCTTACCCACAAAATATCAGATGACAAACAAATGGTTGGAACGCAATTACCACGGAATATCATGGGACGATGGCACTATACCGTACGACGCTGCGAAACACCTGCTTCAAACAATTTTACAACGAGCTCGAGCCGTCTATGTGAAAGGGCGTGAAAAGTCTTTATGGCTAGCGAGCTACCTGTCGAGAGAGGTTTGTGATCTCGAGACACTGGATTGTCCACCGTTGAAAAAATTGCCGAAAATTCCATCGACTTGCCCTCACCATACCTCCAATGTGAAATTCAATTGTTCAACGATGAATGTTAACGCTCTAAAAAGCTGGTACTATGTCTACCACGCATTGTGTGAACGAGGGATTTTTTAAATAAATAATACATTTTTTTCTTCAAATTTCATGTTTTCTTTTATTAATTCTCCCATCTCCTCCTTCTCCTTCTCGATGTCGTACAATATTTACAAAATTGTTGCATGTGTTTACAATTTTCACACTCCTCTCGATGTCTTACAATATTTACAAAATTGTTGAATGTGTCTACAATTTTTCACGTGTATGAAATTCGATTCCATTCAAATTTACGCCGAGGACTTCATTGACAGTTGTCTGGCGCGTGCAGTGTTCAACAAGTCCTCAAACATTGAGAGATGTTGTTGGAAGGCTCTGATGATTCGAGCTGGTAGGAAGACGGTGTATTCACCCTGGATTTCCGCGACGCAACGATCTCCATATTCCGTTTTGACCATCCGAATGTTCGAGATGATATAATCACCTTGGACTTCAAGATCTTTCAGCTTCTTCGTTGGTAGATCCTCAGACTGCGTCGTGATTGCGTTGATTCCAGAAAAGTCCATTTTCGAAGACTGCACGATTTCGACGAGAGCTCGTGAAGTTTTTTTCGAAGACTGCACGATTTCTGCGAGAGCTTGTGAAGTTGTGAATTTATTTCATCCTCTGCTCGGCTATTTGTACCCTACATCCCCACTCCAGCATCTGAATAAGATCAATCTTGCGTCAGACAGGTTTAATCTTGTTCACAACCTGTCTTAACAGGTTCGCTCTCTGCTCTCTCACGACACTTTCTGCAGTTTCGACGTTGTGGTACTGGACCATCGAAATGATCTTCCATTGAAGACGTATTTGAATGTTCATAACATCGACGATATGATTCAATTTCACTATCACAATGATAATAATTTGGCATTCGATCCCATAAGATATCGGTAAATTCAATTCCCTCGGACTGCGTTCATTTGTATAAACATACACGAGCTCCTCCATAATATGACATTTTTCACAATCTCGCCGTTTAGGCCCTAACGCATCGACTTGTACCCGCTCCCACGGTGGATTGAAATGATCGCGACATGGGCGATATGACGCTATCTCACTATCACGTTGCAACTTTTCCGGCAAGCAATCCCACAAATAATTGATGTATGCACTATAGTATTTTAGAAGAAAAGTCTTAGAAATGGATTCGAGTTCGTTTTTCGTCAAATCTCGCGGATCCTTCGACGGATGTATTGTGTACATGCTCGCACATCTGTCCATTGTAACAATACCTTTGAGACTAACCTGTGCAGGAAAAAAACGTTCGAGCACCACCCGCGAAGAGTTTTTATGACTTTTGGGGAAACGCTTTCTCGAGTCTACCACTTTTCTTTTGGTCATCTTCCATTGGACACCCTTTCAAAGTGATGCCATGGTGGGGATGCAAAAAAAAGTCTAGATCCTGGTCCAGCAGTATTTGAATGGCATTTTTTTCTCCATTTTTCGACTTTGGGGAAACGCTTTCTCGAGCCCACCTTTTTTTTTTTTTTTCGACCCTTCATTGGAAACTCTTCCAAGGTGATGCAATGGTGGGGATGCAAAAAAGTCTAGGTCCTGGTCCAGGAGTATTTAACCGACAATTTTCCTACCTGTGGAAAACATTTTGCTCGAGGCAATCTTCGTGGTCCGTCATTTCCGTCGAGTGTCCGTCGTATTCGTAAACTGTCCAGTCAAGTTGTTATCGGTCGAATTGTCTGAGTGTCCACCGTATTCGTCAACCGTCAAACTGTGTTTTTTAAGTGTCCGTCAAGTGTCCGTCGTATTTGTCAATTTCTGTGTTTTATAAAAATCGCGAAAAAAAAAACATGGCTGGTGAACGGGAAATTGAGGTGATTGATATTTCCGACGACGAAATGGAGGTCGTCGAAGTGCCGGCTGCGGGGCTTATCTTGGCGCCCCCCGCATGTCGAAGTTGTTGATATTGCCGACGACGAGATGAAGGTGGAGATGCCGGCTCCGGGACCCATCATGCCGCCACCTCACGAAAACCTCGAGGTGCCGCCCCATGAAAATGGAGAGGAGGAAGGAGCGTGGGGTGGTCATGAGCCGCTCTTCGACGCGGAGTACCTCAGGCCGGAGGATTATCACGATCCTGACCTCCGGTACTACGGGGCTGATGTCAGGTGGGGGGACGTCGAGGACGACGTACCCATCGATGACGATGAGGGGTACGCGTCCGATTCGGGCGGCCCCAACCTCATCAGTGCGGAGGTGCTGCCACAGCCGGTCGCCCTCGCGATAAATGCCCGATCCCGAATGTGCGAGATTCGGTCAGGCTACTTCACCAGGACGGGTGAATTTGTGTGCCCGAGGTGCTTCCTCATAAACCCTGAGTGGCATGGGCAGTGCACGGCCGTGTTCGAACATTCGGTCGCGACTTTCCAGGAGCTGGGACACGGCGCCTACGTGTGCCGAATATGCCGGGGGTCGCTGTCCATGCAAGTGGCGCATGGATCATGTAGAATATGCCACGAATGGTGAGTTTTTTCATTTTTTTTTGTTATTAAAATCTTTTTTAAAATTCAAAATTTTTAATTTTTTTTTTTCATTTAATTCTGTTTCAGGTTGCAGTGTTTTTTTCGTTTTAATCAAATTCATTTTTCTTTCTTTAAATAATTTGTATTATTAATCATTTATATTTTTATTTTTTGATTAATTTATATTTTAAAAATATTTGTATTAAATGTAAAATGATTTAATTATTAAAATGTATATATTTGATTGAATTTCTAGGATCAAAAATAAAGTCATTAATTTAATTATTCAAACAAAAAAAAAAGAGTGTTCGAATTATTTATCCCCGACCGTTATGGTAGTGATAGTGGTGGTCGTGGTGGTTGTGGTGGTAGTGGTGGTGGTGCTGGTGGTGGTGGTGCTGGTGGTGGTGGTGGTGGGAAAATTCCGGAAAATTCTAATTTGCAAAATGTTTGCATCCCTTTGGGGTGTGGGTGTTTGGTAGGTGGGGGAGGAAATTCCTAAAACTTGGGAAAATTCCAATTTCCAAAATGTCGGCATCCCTTTGATGTTGAGGGTGGAACACCTGCTCTATTGTTGTTGGGATAATTCATGACATCCGGTCCATTGTTGTCGAGATAATTTATTACATCCGGTCTATTGTGACAACACCTGCTCTATTGTTCGCACAACATATGGTCTATTGTTGTTGGGATAACAATGCAAACAATAGATTGCCATAAATTATCTCGATAACAATAGCGCAGGTGTTCTAACAATAGACCGGATGTAATAAATTATCCCAACAACAATAGAGCAGGTGTTCCACACAATAGACTGCAATAAATTATCTCGATAACAATAGAGCAGGTGTTCTAACAATAGATGTCATGATAACAATAGAACAGGTGTTCTAACAATAGACCGGATGTAATAAATTATCCCAACAACAATAGAGCAGGTGTTCCACCCCCAACATCAAAGGATGCCGACACAAAAGAATTCCCCCCCTCCCTCCCCCTAAATTACCTCCCCCACTTTCTCCGCAATTCCTGGAAGTGGATTGGTATCCACATAGCCCCATACTTGCCCCCGTCTGGTGTGGTGAACGCCGTTAATTTCTTAGCGCTTTCGTCGAGCGGGATTTGCCAATAACCGCTTTTCAAGTCGAACGTCGAAAAGATTTGCGCCGTACCTAATCCTTTAAGTGCATCCGGGATGATGGGGATATTCGGGCTCGTATCCACCGTGATTGAATTTGATCGCCGGAAATCGATGCAGAATCTGGAGCTGCCGTCCTTTTTCTTGACGATGACGATGGGCGACGAGTATGGTGATTCGCAGCGCTCGATGATCCCGTCCGCCAACATCTCGGCGACTTGTTCGCGGATGAACAATTTCTTTTCTTGAGAATACTTGTACGCCGGAATTCTGAATGGGATCGGCGACGTCAGCTCGATGGAATGTTTTGTCGATTGAGTCTGTGCCAGTTTCCCGTC
The DNA here is from genome assembly GCA_037952995.1 of Hyposoter didymator. Lineage (NCBI taxonomy): Eukaryota > Metazoa > Arthropoda > Insecta > Hymenoptera > Ichneumonidae > Hyposoter > Hyposoter didymator. Next base: position 5,343 of record JBAJMU010000257.1, read on the forward strand.
GGTGTGGAAGATTTTCGCGAATTCCGAGATCAATTGTTCGAAATCGGCCCATAACTCTTCTGGAAACCCGTGCGTAAGGTCTTGCACGTTGATGGTGCAATACCTTATCGTCGTCTTCGAGTGCGTCAACGGTAACCACTCGGTACCACTCGGCGTCAACGAGTGGTACCGAAAAGCGTTCTTGGGTGCCTAAGTGGAGGATCCCGTCGTGGAAGTTGAACATGGTACGTTGGCTCTTGAGCCACGGATATCCGAGGATGAGTGCTTCTCGGGCGGTGGGAGCAACCGAAGCGTTAAGTTCGCGACCCTGTACCAATATTCGAATCGCTGTTCGACCCTCGAGTGGCATGCTTGTGTCTTGTCCCGCCAGATTGGCGCTGGACTTGATTGGTTCTATGATGTTGCCCCGATTTAGGTATTTTGGATGAACTATGCAGTCCGTGGAAAAACACTCGATTACCGCACGAACCTCTTGATTATTGATTTTTACGAGGATGTATGGCAATGGCTCTGCTCCTTGATTGACGGCCGTGAGTCCTATTGAGATTTGTCGGTCGGAGCGGGGGTCTCGGCCGACTTTCTCCAGTTTTCCGCCCGCGCCTTTTTTCAGCTTGCTTCTTTATCCAGACGGGACAATCCCGGTGGAGATGCATTTCCGAGCAATGCCAGCATTGGCGAGGAGCTTCGTTTAGCGGCACGTCTGGCGGAAGTTTCGAGAGTTTCTCAATTTTTTCAGGTCTGAACTCGTCCCTACGGAAGCGATTGTAGATCGAGTTGTTCGAGAGGTCGTATTCCGCTTCGATAGCCCGCGACATCAAACTCGATAGCGTCGAGGGATAGAAGGCCGGATGGCCATACGTAGATTTGGCCGAAGGAGTTCCATTAATGTTAGAACCATTGTTTCTTCTGGGTCGCCACTACGTAGGCGTTGATACAATAGATATTTCTGCTGGAGGAAGATGCCAGCATTCTCTTTTTCGGACTGTTTCCTGGGGAATATGGGCGTTGAGGCGGGATAATACCGCGGGACTATCGTAATGATTTAGAAGAAGCTCACGAAATTTGTCCCAGTCAAACTCTAATGGACTGTAGCAACTCCACCACCTAGCTGCGTCGCCCTGGAGTCCACCCGCCGCCGTGTTTGTATGGGCCGTCGCGGGTATGCGAGTAGCATGGAATATTCAAAATTAAAAAAAATAAAAAAATTAAAAAAAATGAATAACGAATAAAAAACACTTACCAGGGTAGATTCCGACATATGTTGCACGACGAATGTGCCATGAAAATACAAATCGGATCATGGCAACATGCACATCAGTATTGAACTATATCCTCACCAGAGATATCCACACTTCGATACTTTAGTATCGAGATACAAAAAAAATACCCGATACTTTTGAATCAAGGTATCGAAAAAATTTCGCTACTCGCTACAAATGTATCGAGTAGCGAAATTTTTTTTGCCAATGGCTACAAAAGTATCGAGTAGCGAAATTTTTTTCGCTATTCGCTACAAAAGTGTGGAGTAGCGAAATTTTTTCCGCTACTCGCTACAAAAGTATCGGGTAGCGAAATTTTTTTCGCTACTCGCTATCAAAGTATTGAGCAGTAAAATTTTACTTGCTACTCGCTACCAAAGTATCGACTTGCAAAATTATTTTTGCTACTCGCTAAAAAAGTATCGAGTAGCAAAAATTTTTGGTAAATATTCGGAAGTGCGGCTTTTCCCAAAAATGGAGATTTTTTATTCATTTTTTAATCACTGAACAGGCATGCCTAACAATCATAATCAGTCGGGGAAGGCTGAAAAAATCCTGAAGAACATAGTTTTTTAAGCAAAAAACTGATCTTTAGGTTTCTCCATTTTTCGACTTTCCCAAGTCACCATTTTCACATTTATTTATTTTTTTCAATTGTCTTGAATTTATTTTTTGGGTTTTTCTCAATTTTTTAAGAGCTATTTTTTTCTAGGGTTTTTTTCAATTCTTCATTTTATTTGAGGTTACTATTTTTTTTCAGGGCGGTTAGATTTTTCTGTGACAACTAATGGAAACGGGGGTCACGAACAAATGGACTTGTCCAGGCTTTTTTCCCCGTGCAGGGGATTTTTGGCTAGGATATCACTTCTTTTTTTCTGACTCCTTCGAAACCTACATTTTTTCATGATCACATGATACTTCGTGAATCTTTCCGTATGGTTTGAATTGGTTTAGTTTCCCCGATCCACTCATACACTACCGTTCAAACGTTTAGATGCACTAGGCAACTCTGTTAAAAAAAAAGATATTCGAATTTCCAAAGTGGCGTTTCAGAAAAGATTCAGTTTGGCTCATTTAAATATTTTTTCATTGATTTCTTTTTTGGCCCAGTGCGGACTTTGGTTCCCGACCGTTTTTATGCCTTTTTTCGACCATCGCGGATCAGGCGCACAATATAAGGGATTTTTTTTTTTTTACTATCCAATACTTGGAATGCAATGCAGATCTTCCCCTCTTGAAAAAGTTGTTGTGATTTTTTTTCCCGAAATTTATTCAGTTTTTGGCCAAAATCAAAAAGTTTTGAAAACTTTGATATAACTCAAGAACGATAGGGTTTATAGAAAATTTAACAGATACAAGAAGTTGCGTATTTCATTAAATCGCCTGAAATGTTTTTAGAATTTCTCTTAGAATTTTTTTTTCTGACAATTTTCTTTTAATTTTTTAGAAATTTGACTTCTAGCAGGGGAAAAATGCTTCACTTTCAGAAAGGAATAAATGTACAACATTTTCTTGTAGCTCAGCGACATGATTTTTATGTCACTGAGCCCTCGCAGCGACAAGATTTTTATGTCAGGGAGCCCTCGCAGCGACAAAATTTTTATGTCACTGAGCCCTTACGGCGACAAGATTTTTATGTCACTGAGCCCTTGCGGCGACAAGATTTTCATTTGCTTCAGCGACAAGATTTTCAGATGGCTCAGCGCCAACATTTTTATGCCACTGAGAGATATTATCGCTTAGCGATCAATCTTCATGTGGTTGCGCTATAAGATTTTCACGTCACTGAGCCCTCGCAGCGACAAGATTTTCATTCGCCTCAGCGACAAGATTTTCATATGTCTTAGCGACAAGACATGTCAGCAAGACATGTTTTTGTTTCGCTGAGAGATATTATCGCTCAGCGATTTATCTTCATGTGGCTCAGCGACAAGATTTTTATGTGGCTCAAATCAGCGACAAGATTTTTATAACGCTGAGAGTCATTATGTAAGTCAGGCTGTAAATGAATAAAATGGTGGGTGTAGGAATCGGTCAAAAGATGTGGAGCATATTCATTCATGAAGCATATTCTCTCGTCATCGGAGCATGTCGGTAATATGCCAGCTGAAAATTCGAGTTTGTGAGGTTATGACGAGCTGTCAAAGCTGTATCACAGCATTCTTTTAGACTCAGTCACGAAAAATTTGCAACACATTCTTCTCCCATAACCTTGCACCCTCGGGAAAATAAATGGTTAGCCAACGTTCGTTGTTCGACAAGGAACAAGTTGTAACAGTTATTTTCTCGAAAATGTCAAGGGCGGAAAATAAAAATATGAACTTATTTTAGCTATCTCTCTCACACTCGCGTCAATATGGCCCTTCGAAATATCAGCTGACATTTTTCGCTCGCTCGTCTGCACTGTCGTGTGCACGACGGATCCACTGGAATCATCGCAGCCTCGACCAATCAGAAATTTCGCAGCCCGGGATTGGCTATGATGGGCACGCAGACCCCTTTGCATGTGTTGTCGGGCGGCCATATACAGACACGTCAAATCCTTCGATGTAGCGTGGTTCTGACGAAGGCTGAGATAGGACTAAGCCCGTGCAAAGTTTTTTCTCAGCAATTACTTAATCAATCGTACCGAATTCGGGCTCTATCGAAAGAGTATCGCGTAATTAGTCTCCATGTCAATTTTCAGGTCGCTAGACAACTCCTGGGCTTTACGGTTAGCTGAAATGTCATCAAAATTTTTGTCCCCACCACCGCGAATCGCTTTACTACGAGAAAGTATCGACTCGGCGAGCGCTCGGGACAAGCAGACGACGCACAGCTGTCAAATGTACTTGTCCCGAGACTCTGCCGAGTCTCTTGATAGCCCGGAACAAGTCGTGTAAGCGTTCGCGATGGTTCTCATGAGCTCGGCGGAAAAGAAACTCAGCAATATACCCACTCATGTGATAATCTCTTCGTCCAAACTTCGGGAGCATACATCTCATGTCTCGCCACGGGCGTTCTATATTTTGAGTGTATGCTCCCGAATCAGGATCCACAAAGTTCACAGAGTGGTTTACCGTCAGATGAGTCAATCCATGTAATGAAAACGAAATGATAATTCGAAGAATTCACAAAACCCAAACATAACACAATGTTTACCTTCGTCCTCGAGACACTTATACGCTTTCCAACAATCCGACATGACAGTGCTGCCTGGTTTAATCCGTCGCTTTATTATTTCTAATAAAGTCGATGCGGATCGGTCAGGAACAGACTCTATAAAAATGTTTTTGAAGTCTCGCTCAAGACCACCAAAAAGCCACTGACCCTCAATGATTCGACCGCGATTGTATTTCCTTTTACCGAATTTTGCCTCATCAATTTCGACAATTATTCCAGGCCCACCCAACTGAGGTGTCGAATTGTCCAAACACCAATCTTCCAACGCTTCTCGAATGAAATTTGACCAATCACAGACCGTACTCGAGCTCATTTCCAATTCATCTTGTAAAAAACTTTGATGAGGCGGTGGTAATAAAATATATAGTGCCAGGAACATGCAACTCTGCTCCGGCGACAAATGAGAATTCTCCAACCATCTATTTGTTTTCAATGATTGTTTGAAACTGCACTTTTTTACAATAGTTTTTTTTGCCGCTCTTAGTAATGTTTTTTTTGACACCTCCAAAACTTTTTGTCTTTTGACCAAGTTGCCGGTTTATTACACTCCGAACACAACACCTCCTCCGCTACGACACCGTGATTTTTCAAAAATTCAATGCTTTTATCTTTGCTTTGGAAAATTGTTGTCGCCTTAACCAGGGAAACGTCACACCCATTGCAAATCATTTCGAATACGGAAGAGTTTACTAATCGACGTATTCCAAACGTGAACAATGTAAGTTTGTTTTCATTTCGAGAGCGTCGTTTGTTTTCAAACGATCGCGCGTACACACACACACACACAAACACACACACACACACACACACACACACACACACACACACACACACACACACATACACACACACATCCGAACATTTTTTGTAGATATGATTTTTTGACGTTTTGGGACATTTCAAGCATATTAACATTGAAAACTGAAAAAAAAAATTTACCATCACATAGCTTCCTCTATGAGGAAGCAAAATGAGTTTTTTACCCCATCCCATGGAATTTTTTCGGCCTCCCCCGCCTGATTATGATTTTAGAGATGCCCATTATGCGATGGGATCAAAAAAAAATTTTATCTCGTTTTTAAGGAAAAGCCGTACTTCCGAATATTTACAAAAATTTTTTATCAATTAGAATATATTAATATTCATCAATATTAATAAGAAATTGAAATTCAATTTCTATATAAATCAATTAAATTTTTTCCAATTGACCACTTATGCGGCAATGGCGCACATTTTGTGATTTTGTGTTGTTTTGTGATTTATCCAATGAAATATTACGAAATTTGGTACTCGGGGGTTTTTGGGGTCGCAACGGTGTCGGTTCCGAGGGCGACCCCACACCCATCGAATTTAATCTGCCAGATCACAAGCTGATCAACGTTATGTATAAACTCACCACTAAAAGGTAGTTCTATCCTTACATCCAAATCGAAAATTTGTTTTTCAGTTTTTCTTACTTTAAAAAATGGTTCACGAGCTTAAATTGATTAAGAAAAGTTGTTGCAAATTGACTACAGAACAACGCCGTCGTCAAGGGAAGTCACCGACGAGTGCCTTCTCGGCAATTACAATAAATAAAGGTGTTGGAAAAAACCAATCGAGCTGCAAGTGATTGTGACATTCCAAACGTGTATCATCGTTGCATTTTTCTTCGTTTATTATTGAAAACTTTCATTCCGGTTATGTAAAAATACATTTCGGCTGTTGTGCACCGAATAAATCAATTTTAATGCTCATTTTTGATTTCTTATTTATCATTGATGTTCAATACTTATATTCTATTTTTGTTTATTTTTGCATGGAAAAACACGGTCAGCCTGATACAAATAATCAACGAATGAACGAATTTGTTATTCTAACCTATCAACTCTGCGCTTGATTGCGATCTTGTTAGCTAAAATGTCATGGAATAATCGATATAGAATATCGATAAGTATGCTTTTTTACTGACCGACTTACTTTCTATATATGCCGCAAGTATTTTTCACGAGTGGCGTTACCGTCATGCATTACCAACTAGCGCTCACCGTGGCTCAATTTCGAACTCAAATTTGCTCGAACCTCAAGGTTACGCATTGAGTTGAATTTTCATATTTAGAAAAGTAAATATTGGTGTGGGTGGAAAAATTTACGAATATTTAAACAGGACAAGTGAAAAATAAACGTTTAATATCGTGAATCGCGCGGGTAAGTTTTTTTGAATTTAATATACGAGTTATTCCATTCCATTTCGAAAATTCTTCATTGTTCAATTATATCGATATCGAAATATTTGCAACTGAATCATTTTTAAAAAAGATTCGTTTACATGAGTTTTCGATAGCGGTACATTAATCAATGTTTAGATATGGATTATATCTTATAATATTTGCGTGCATACATATATATTGTAACGGGATTTTCCCGACTCGGGTCCATCCGTCCCTTCAGAGCCTCTCGGTCACTTCCCCTCGGCTCACCCTGGCTCGGCCGACGTGAGCTGGGCGCCAGGTACAAACATACCGTCGGTAAAACTGACTTATAATTTTCCCACGTTGACCCAGATGTATTGGCCACGGCGAACAGAGGACCACGAGCTCCGGATGGTCCGACTACTCAGCTCATCTGAGATACTAATGATAGAAGGGCTGGGTGGGGCGAGAGCAACGAACGACAAAAAAAAGACATAAATAAATGACACGTACGCGAACAACTAAAGTTAACATCTGATTTATTCGAGACACAAGCTGCAGGCGGATTTACATGAAACCAACGGTCGGACACGACCACAGACCGCAAAACAAACGAAATCCGCGGGGACGACCGCTGCGCTAACGCGGGGAACGCTAACGCAGGGAACGAGTCGAAACTCAGGTAGCTAGAGCCCGGAGGCAGAGAGTTAGGCAACCTAGGTGCGAGAATCGCACAAATTCCCACGAGGAAGTACAATTCAACGACGGCCGCACTAAGGCGTAGGCAGCTTGGTCGCTAACGGGCAAAGGCCCAGGGAAGTAGGTAACTAAAGGTCCGAAGGCAGGTAATCCGGTAGCACGAACGGATAAACGAGCGCAAACACGGAAATTAGCGATAATACAAACGGTGCGACGCAGCTCAGGTAATTTCGTCACTAGCGGGGCAAAGCCCAGGAAGGCAGGTGGCTAGAGGCCCGAAGGCAGGTAATGCAGGCAAAACAAACGCAGCAATCTCACACACACACTCGAAAGGTCGCAACAAATGACGGCGCACCGCGGCGCAGGGAATTCGCGAATCGCAGATAACTAACGCCCGAAGGCAGACAATTAGGCAACCTAAACGGCCACGAGGACCGAGGGAATACAACGAAATTCTTTGCGACGACACATTCCATAAGAACGAGCGAGAATTACAAATTTTATATAACAGAAAAATACAGCGTACAATCTCGTCGGACACACGACGAATAACGAGAGAATGCGAGAACGGGCGATACATAAGAACGGTAGGCGACGCGGGCGAGAGAGAGACAGAGTGACAACAAACCGACGCGAGCCGCGTGTTGCCGGCCTTGAGCGAACAATCTCAACGGCTGACGAAATAATGCGGCGTGGGCAACGAGGCTGGACGAAATAATTTGACAGAAAATCAAATAGAATTTTACTTTAATCGAAGGCGGAATAATTAATCCAAAAAAAGGGAACGCGCAAAAGAAGACAATATTAACGAGCGAATCGTCGAAGGGACTCGACGGAAGCGTGGGCCGCAAAACTCTAAGTTAATCGGCCGAGGAGCCGAGAGAGTTGCGAGCCACAATCTAGCTCGACGAACAACTCCCGGCCTCCTCGGCACCTCAAAATGTTGCACTAAATGCAACCAAGCGCAACCGACACGGAAGGCCCAGCCTTCCATCGAATCGCGAGGAAAATAAAGGAACGGGCTTACCGAGACACAGCTTTGGCGGAACGTGGCGTACGGAGACGGCTCAGCTGGACGCGACTCACTCGCAGGACTCATAGGCGAAGACTAATGGCGCTTGTGCCTCGGCGTGGCTCCACGCTCCCGATTTTCCCCCACTAATCTAATTCGGCAAGAGCGCGCTCTCGCCTAATTTTGCGAATCGCCCAATTTCCGGGTCTCGCGCCCCTGTGTCGCGCGCGGGGATTTCAAACGCAAGCTCAGCTCGCTCCTCGTCCTCCTACGATTGCCGAGACTGCAGGGGTTTTTCCTCTTGGGAACCCGGCCGACGCCCGACTGACCGGCGGAGGGGAGGCCTCCCTCGCGGAACTCGGCGTCCCTTTGTGCCGCGGTGGGCCCACTCTAGGCAATTGCACCTCCGCCCCGGGAATATCCCGAGCCCCACTCGCCGTTGCACACGGGCTGCAACCCCTGCAGGCGCGGCGGCGGACGTTGCAACTCTTGGTTGCGACAGTGAGAGGGCCACGGGCGGCATTCACACGTGTGGCCGAATTTCGACGTGTACCCTCGGACGTCCGTTCCGCTGGGCCATGATGGTGGAGGCGCAGCGGTGAAGAGGCCGAATTCCTTACCAGAGCTCCGTTGACGAAAGTGCACGTTAAATATCGTCGGCCCGCTCGGCGCCGGACACCGGGCGCAAGGCCGGATGACGTTCGCTCTTAATTAACAAAAATGCATTAGTGTCTCTCGCCCGTCATGTTTCCGTTCTCGCAGGTAATTTTTCCAGGCAACTTAAGGTAGGCAATAGGTAGCGAACTGCAGGTACTTAGGCAACGAAGGAGGTAAGAGTGTTTCCGACGGTCGATTAGGCAGCTTAAAACTAAAGACGGGGAATCTCCTCCTCGAGCCGCTAGCGAGTCGCGCTGCGTCGTCAAAACGGACCGTAAATCCGGTCCACTGGTCGACCAAGATTCGTGCGGGTGGCGTGACGCAAAATGTCACGTCACAATATATAATACATGCGTGTTTTCATAAAGTACAATTATTTTGCCTTATTTTGCCCAAGTAAGCCCAACGAGACGCCCTTGATATATAATTCAAAATTCAAAAAGTTCGGCCATATCGGTGTATAGTAGAGTGCATGAAAAAAATGTAAGAAAAAGCTCTGTGATTTAAAAAAAAAAAATTTATCGGATTGTTCACAAAATACAAATTTTTGGAAATTAGAGTCACTTTATTCGAATGCTCATAACTTCTTCAAAAATGCATCAATTGAATTTTTCTTCAAACGTATATTTTTAGCTGAACTTTTTATAAATCGTATGCAAAAAATTATCGACAAATCAATGCACGATTTTTTCCATTCTTCCGATGAAAATTCGTTGATCAAATTATTTGGGTCCTTCGATTTTTTCTTTCCATTCTCAAAAATCTTACTTATTTTTTTTATCACCAATTTGAAAGCCTTGTCCCGTCGTGGGTGAAAAGTTTTCTCTATTTGAAAAAAAAAGTTTTTTCAAATAGAAAAAGCTAAAAAAAAGATCATGGACGGCGTGCCTGGACGTTCTTCCAATGAAATGGCACAAAGTAAGCTATAATGATTTCAATCATTGATTGAAGGACATCAATCCAAATAATCGATCTTGTTTCGGTCCACAATATTAGACGAGCTAATGGAAGTAGCGGAAAATGACAGTGAAGGGAACACTAATAACCAGAATCCACGAGACCAGGTTATTGAGGAGCCAGCAGACCTGCAGGTTTTTCTAAACGTCTGCGAGAAGCATCATTTTTCAGATGGACGGTATTACACCGTTGACATCGAAAAATCAATGAGCGAACAGACGATTGTTGGGATTTGCAAATTGTGCATTACTCACAAAGAGATCAGAGGATCATTCAAGGCGCCCACTAATTTTCGAACACACATCACGGTAAATACACGAAAAATTAAGCTAATTCAATTTATAAAATTTATTTGATGCATAAATGTTAATAATTGAAACGTTTTCACAGCGGATGCATCCTCTCGAGATAGACGATTACGACAATTATAAAAAAACTTAAAAAAACCCAGCTGAGAATCCGAGAACAAGAATTCACGACAACCTGCAAATTCTCGCAAAAAAAATTCGAAACGAACGTTTTGAATTACGTCGTGGAAAGTATGGCACCTTTGAGTACTGTCGAGATGCCAAGTTTTCGAAAACTGTTCGATGGTATGCCACTCACTGAAAACAAAATTTCGTTGAACAAGATCGATAATTTGTTCGATACGTTCGACTGGATGTTTTTTTGAGGAATCCCAAAAATAGTGTCATTGCAGCCAGAAATATTTAAGAAAGTCTCTTCGGGAGCAAATTTTAGTGGTTCCACTCGTAAATTTCGCTGACAATTCCGTTAGGAACCAAATATACTGTGAAAATACCAAACATTTTGAAATTATCCAGAAATATTTAGTTGAAAGTATTCAACAAAATATCGACGATTTTTAACAAATTTCAGTTCCAGTGCTCACAACATTTTTTCAATATTTTCAAGTATGATAATTGAGATTATCGCTAAATTCTGTCAAATGTAGAAGAGTTAATGTATTTATAATTATTATTTAACCATAAGCGACAAAAATTAAATTAACGTTTTCAACGTCCAAACAACACGTCAAGATGTTTTATTGACTTTTCGCATGTTTTAAAACTATTCTTTGTGATTTTGACAGATTTTGACATCAAGCAAAAAAACGCGGCGTTAAAACACCTAACAAGGAATACGCTTTGTAGGCGTATTGGCACTGTGTTTGAAGAGAGGATGGCACAAATTCGCAGCCTTCTTGAGAAGGAAGCGAAATACCACTGCAGATGTATGGACCACACGAAGTCGCCGATTTTTAGGTGTAACCGTCCATTGGGTAAAGCATAATTTGAATTGATGAAGATGTCGAGAAAACAAATTAGGTTGTTTCGTTTAATTATTCGAAAAATAGAAGGGAAGGGAATAAAAGGAAAGTAAGGGAAGAGAGGAGAGAGAGAGNGAGAGAGAGAGAGAGAGAGAGAGAGAGAGAGAATGGATGAATCGATTTATTATGCCCTGAAACTAAATTCGTGGGCAAAGAATTGCATAAAACAAAGTTGACAAAAGAGTAAACTTAACCAAAACTTAAAACTAACCGAGCAGAAAATAAGTTGATAGAAACGTGAGTATGCAATGAAACTAAAGATAAGAAAACGAAATAAACGGAGCATCAAAAATGTGAGAGGAAAGAAAAAGCAAAAATAAGAAAGAGCATGAAGGAGGGCAATATTTACAAAAATAATTATCATCGCTGAGAATCGAGCAGGTGTGAACGCAGATCCCTCTTGAACGTGGAGAGGCACTGAATATTAGAAATATTAATGGGGAGAGAGTGCCAAAAGTAGGAAGCTGAGAGCTGGAACGAATTCCGCAGGGTCGAAGTCCGGTGCAACGGAATGAAAAAGGTCGAAGATGAGTGAGTGCGAGCTGGACGAGCTGAAGGAGGAGTAAGAGTAAAGAGATCACAGATATAGGAAGGGACATTAAGCCTGAGTAATTTAGAGATGAAAATACCCATAAAATACTTTCTGCGATTGTGGACAGTGTGCCAAGATAAGTTGTTGCGATAGGGAGAGATATGAACATCACGACGTAAGTTGTAAATAAAGCGAATGCAATT
>JBAJMU010000258.1:0-17237 GCA_037952995.1 Hyposoter didymator
CCTGCGCGTACGTCCGTCTACCAGAAATCGACACTCGTTTCCGCCACCCGGCTCTGGAACTCGCTTCCTCCGCCCATGCGTGAACTGCCGTCTGTCGCGACCTTCAACCGATCGCTCTATGAATTTTTGCGTACCCCCTAGCTACCCTACTCTATCCCCTTGGCAAACCCCGCCTTTGCCTTTTCGTTTTCTTTCGTTTTTCTTCTAGTTTTTTTAAGTTAGGATTAAGTCTGATAGACTAAGTTTCTCACTCTCTTTTTGATAAATCTAGCCTCCCGTCCTAATATATGTCAATGTTACATCTTGTGTCTTTGCTTCTATCTTTCAGTTAGTTATTAAGTGAGGATTAAGATTATTAGATTAAGTTTCTCGCACTATTGTTTTTTTTATACATGCTCTCTTTTGCACTTTGAGGCCACCACCCTAGTGCAATTACAATAAATTCTATTCTATTATAGAATAGAATAGAATTTCTATTCTATAGAATAGAATAGAGAGGGAGAGAATAGTCTCTCCCTCTCTCTCTCTTCTCTCTGTGAGTACTACCTGTCACTGTTATCAAGGCCTCTTCTTATTTGAATCTTTTTCTGCCGCACTCTGCCTCCGGGCGTTTTGGTTGCAGGTTATTGGCATGCGTTTTTTCTGCCCTTTTCATCGCTGCAGTTGAATTGGGCTCTTTTGGTCATTTTTTGCATGAGAAACGGCTTTTTTCGTAACGGTTTTTCTAACCTCACTTCTTGGGGTCTGTTGTTGGCGCACCTTTTTGCACGTATGCTGGCTCCGTTTGCGCATAATTTGATTTGCTGTGGCGCCATCTATTGGATCTTTGATTACACCTTATCTCTCAATCTACTTCTTTGGGACCATCTATCGGGATCTATCGGAAAAACGGACATCAGTTACTCACTCGATCAATACTGTCTCTCCTGATCTACATTCGTGGTGCCATCTCTCAGATTTTGGACGAACTACAGTTATCTCCATCACTTTATCACCGACACCTTATCTTTCGTTGATATTATCGATTTCTTATTTCTGCGATCGTCGCCCGTCACGGACTTTCTCGCCGCTAGCGAGGGTGTTGGTTGATCTTCACTTTGTTCTCTCTCTTCATTTCTACAACATGACCTCAAACTGTGGCATTTGCAGTCTCACAATTAAGCGGAAGCAGCCTTCTGTCTCGTGCACTGGTATCTGTGCGCGTGACTTTCATCTGGCCTGTGTTAGATCTGAACTAAACTTCGATCCCTCGGAACACGATTCAACTGTGTTTCGTTGTGAACAATGTATGAGACGTCGTTTAACACTTCTGGACCGTTCTTCTGAATCCTCACAGGAAAACACACAACTTCAAACCTCCATTCAAACGGAACCAACTACTTCCTCGCCTCGTTTCACAATTGACGATGTGATGTGTCAACTCCAAGCGAACGCTGCCTCTTTTGACAGAAAACTTAATAACAAGATTGAGGAATTAAAGAATAATTTGCAACAGCAGTTTTCGGAGATCAAAGATACTGTGGCTGGGGTCATTGAGTCAGTCTCTTTGCTGCGGGGTGAGGTCTCAAATTTATCTTCAAATCAACAACATCTCCGTTCTCGGGTCGAAGATACGTTTGGGAGAAGATACGTTCTGCTGATGAAATCTCAGCGCTTAAGAAGCTACACCTGGAAGAGATCAACACACTTAAGCAGACCTGCTCTCTCCTGTCGTCCACCGTCAGCTCTACTGCGTCTAACACGGAACCAGCTTCATCCTCATCTTATTCGGACTCTGCTGGAATCGTCATTCGAGGCGTACCTGTGGAGGTCTCGCAAACGGAGCAAGAAATAGTGCATCTTATCTTCTCTTCACTTGGTGTACCCCGTCTCGCGGATCAAGTCCTTCACGCGCGCTTCATGAGGCCTAAATCATCTCAGCCACCTCTTTCGAATACATCTACAACTCCGGCGGCGGTGACAAAAACGTCTCTAGTGTGTCTTTTGAGTTCGCTGATTACTCGTGACTTTGTTCTCGAAAAAGCGTTTGCAAAAAGGTTGCTGTCTGTCCGCGACGTTTTCTCTCTTGACCGCGACGATCGCATTTATATAAACGAACTTCTCCCTTCCAGCATTCACAAATTATTGTTGTTGACTAAGTCGTGAGCACGTGCCCTCAAATTTATTCGAGTCTGTGCTAATCATGGCGTTGTCAAAGTCAGGAGAGAGGGTTGTCCGGATGTGATTGTTCTGCGTTCCTTGGCGGATCTTGAGCAGTTTGCCTGACTTCCGCAGTGCGTGAGTGCGCCCAGTGTCTCGGGGAATAGTCATCGACCTTCGTCTGCGTTACGTGTCGCTTCTTTCAATGCCAACTCTTTGCTTGGCCACTTCCCTCTCTTCTCTGCGCATGTTGCTGACAACTTCTATCATATTGTCTCCGTCACCGAGACCTGGCTTCACGATCGCATCTCGGATGATCTGGTCTCTCTGCCTGACTACTATCTTGTTCGGAATGATCGAGTGGGCAAGCGTGGCGGTGGTATCGCCTGCTACATTCACTCCTCACTTCACTTCAGGTTATTAGCTGTCTCTGCACAAGAATTCTCGAATGCCCCTGAATACCTGATCGGCGAGATTCGTAATGCTCAAGATCATGCCTTGCTATTTTCTTCTGTTTATCGGCGTCCCAAAGGAATTTTGTTCAACAATTTTGCTGAAATCCCCTTTCTGAGCTTTCTATTAATTATCAAAATATTATTATCACTGGTGACCTAAATTGCGATCTTCTTAAATTTAACTTCGAATCAAACTCTCTCCGTGAATTTGCTCACTCTCAAGCGTTACACATCGTTGAGTCTGGGGCGACGTTTCACACTAGCTCATCCCACTCCCTATTAGATGTATTTTTAATTGACAGTTCGTCTAAGATCATAGCCTTCTCCAAATCTCCTGCTCCATTCATTACTGGTCATGATCTGCTCGAATTCACTTACAAGTTTCAGCCAGACGCACGTCCGCCTCTCACTATAGCTCGTAGAAACCTCAGAAAATTTGTGGAGGCTGACTATCTGTCTTCGCTTTCTTCCACGCTATCTCTGCTTGACCTCTCTTCCATCTCCTCTTTATCCTCAACTTCCGCTTTTGATAATATCGTTCGAGATCTGTCCACCGCTATTACTGACACTTTCGATTCTCATGCACCTATAATTCTTTGGACTTTAAATCGTTCTTCTGCTCCATGGCTCACCGATGCTCTACGCGATAAAATTAAATACAGGAACAGGCTCTATCATCTGGCTAGACGGTCTCGAGATTTGCTATCTATGTCGACTTATCGTAATTTTCGAAACTCTCTCTCGTTGGAGATACGCGCCACCAGGGACAATTTTTTCTGCCAACGAATCTCAAAGATCTCTGACCCGGCAAAAATTTGGAAAGAGCTGTCTTTTCTATCTCTCACGAAACCTAGAGGCTCCTCTCCATTCGCCTTTTTTCCTCCTGGCAACTGAATTTTTATTATGCTGCCATTTCCACCTCATCTGTTTCTCTCCCTGCCTCTCTGTCATTACTTAATCGGCCTCCTCTGCATCCGAACAAACCTTCATTTAATTTCTCTGCAATCACCTCAGAGTCCCTAATTTCTGCTCTCTCAGCCTCTCACTTTACCTCGCTCTCTCAAGGTCCAAACTCTCTTTCTATGTTTGCCATACTTAAAGCCTTTCCCTTCCTGTTCGATCATTTATTAAATATTTTCACCTCTAGTCTACGCCTCTCATTTTTTCCATCTCTTCGGAAACGGGTGCTCATTCGTCCGCTGCTGAAGACAGTCCCACCATCATCTCCATCTGACACGAGGCCGGTTGCGCACCTCTGTGAGCTGTCCAAGGTGCTGGAATGCCTAGTTTCTAAACAAATAACTGATATTCTGACTTTAAATTCGCTCGCAGACCCGTTCCAATCGGGGTTCAGGCAGGGTTTCAGCACCCAGAGGGCTCTACTGAAATTGAACCAAGACATCAGACAGGCGGTGGATGATCGGAAACTGACACAACTTGTTCTCTTCGACTTCAGCAAGGCATTTGACACGGTGCCACATCACCTGCTTCTTCACAAACTTCGTCTTCTGGGATTTTCAGACAGTGCACTCGCCTGGTTCTTTTCTTACCTATCGAATCGAACTCAAGCAGTCGTAGATGACAAGGGTGCTCTTTCTCCCTGGCGGGGTACCAATATTGGTGTCCCACAGGACTCGGTATTGGGGCGTCTTCTCTTTTCTCTTTTCATCCGTGAAATTGGTATGGGTCTCCGTTTCACTCAGTACCTCACACATGCGAATGATAGACAGAGCTATCTTACCTGCTATCCAAGTGATTTGGCTTGTGCGCTGTTTGTTTTAAACCAGGACGGAAATTGCATCTCTGAATATGCCTCACCTAACGGTTTGAAGCTGAACCTTGCTTAGTCGAAGGTCATGGTCTTGGGCAGCGGTGCATACATTAATCAAATTGATTTCGAGACGCTTCCTCGCATTCTGGTGAATGGTACCAAGCTTCCCTTTGTAAATCGGGTTCGAAATCTTGGTGTCATTATGCAATCGAACTTATCATGGCACAGTCAAGTCCTGCACATCTCGGCCAAGATTAATTTTACCTTATTCCGCCTCAAATACAACAAGAATCTCCTGTCTCAGAATCTGCGTAAAATGCTGATTACTGCTCTCGTCCTGCCACTCATCGATTACTGTTGTCTCGTTCACAATGACGTTTCGGGAGAGCAGAACTTGATGCTTGAGAGACTGGTTAACAAATGTCTGCGTTTCATTTTTAATCTTCGCCGAGATGTGCATATATCACCCTATCGGAGTAGCCTATCATGGCTTACCGTGGCAAAACGTAGAAAATACTTTATGGGTATTTTCATCTTTAAACTCCTACATGATAACGTTCCTCCCTATATTTCCGATCTGTTTCGTCTTGCACCTCCTCCGACTCGTCCTACTCGACTTCCCTCTCCACTAACTTTCATTATTCCATCTCATCGTACCTCCACTCTACAAAAATCCTTTGCTCTCAGTTCCGTGTATTTCTGGCATTCTCTCCCTGTTCACATCTCATCCTCTCATTGCCTCTCCAGTTTCAAGACAGCTCTGCATTCGCATCTTCTCGAGACTCAATTCTTGTAACCCGTTTTTTTTCTCATCTCCTTTAGTGTTACACTTTGCTGAACACCTCTATTATTATTATTATTATTTCTGTTTTCTCATCTCATTGTACTCGTGGCTCTAATTCTAGGATAATACCGTATGTCTTTAGTTTTAGTCATAGGTTAATTTACTCTTTCATTTTATATCAATCTATTGCCCACGAATATCTTTCAGGGCATAATAAAAAGTTATTCATGCATTCATTCATTCTCTCGCTCTCTCGACAACACTTTTCCATGCTGAAAGGGTCAATGTATTGAGGGGTTTTTTTGAAAAAGAAGATGCTATGACACACAATTAGATCCAAAAAACATTGTTTCATTCATTTTTTACAGTTGCCGGATGCGCGACATGAATAGCCTTATTTAATATTCATACAAATTAAAATTAGAGTAGCACTCTGTTGTGTCCCCACGGCAACGTTCGAACACTCTCCGGAACAATATACCTTTTGTCATCGTGGGGACTTAAGGCAATTTTCGTTTCAGAGATGGTATATACTTGATGCAATGTCGATCGAATGCACGATTGAGTGCGAGTCATTTCTATATCATCTCTCAAACATTTTAAATAATCGTCAAACACTATTGTCCTCGCAACGACATTAGTCTTGACTCCCTTGACTTTTTTTGTCTCTCTCTTTCCATCAACGCGGGTCGCATACATTTTTGACCTCAGCCCGACAAACTCGGTCATAACCGCGCCATTGTTCTCATCTTTCATGACTCCCGGGACCTTTTTGTTTACGCTTGGAATATTATATACATTGTCCGTGGGATAGTCGCTCGTGTCAAATTTGTTTACATTTCTTGGCATGTCTTCATAAACATCGTCACATTCAATATGATATATAAGACTCTCAGTGTCCGTATACGCAATTCCACTGCAATTCAATTCTCGGCAAGTATGCTACGACTATGGAAATTCGGCTTTGCGATCATTGCCTCTGCACCATATCTGCCCTCCCATTCAGTCAAGAGTTTGACCTGCATATGGTTGCGCTCATCTTCCATCGTTTTGCCAAACACCGCGTTGTTCATTAATTTGAATAATGTTTTTCCAAACTCATTCTTGGCGTTTGTCCGAAAATGAGTATTCAACTCAATATACGTTCGCAGCCAAGACGATTGTTTGAATTTCATTATTCTGTGAATCTTGGAAATCCGAAGGCCATGCTGCAAACATTGCTGGAGCGCACGATAATGTATTACATAACGTGTTTTGTCATGCACCGTGGCCAACAATTTTTCCTGCTTTTTGCCTGGGGGCTTACCGTGCGTTGGACAAAACGATAGGTCAATGTGCGCGTCGTGCAAATTCTGCGGATATCGCGGATATCTGCGGATGCGGAAATCGACTTCGAGGATATGACGAATCAAGCTCGATCGATTCTATATTAAACGTTGACACATCTTCGACCCATTGAAATTCCGCGTAAGGGAGAGGTTGACTCATTGCCCAACCATATAAATTATTGACATCGTAATACATTAGGTAAGAGGATGGACTCGATGAATCAAACAATTGCATGTTTTTATTATTGGCGTTGGCATATCTGGCGGAGCATTGGCTCAAACCACCGCGTATACCTCTCTCAACGAATAAAGCCATGTCAATGACCGTTAGCAATTCAAATTTCACGCCAGTTCTTTTTATCATAGCATCCCAAGTGTAGCCGGGAAGAGTATAATAGTGTGCCGGGTCGAGGGTATAGCTAAGCATGCACGTGTCCCGAAAGTTTTCGAAAATGTCAGCCAACAGCAAGATGTCTGTTTTCAGATACAAATCGCTGTATTCACCAAGCGTTCGCACTGAAAACCTTTCCCATACATCCTTAGCATGCGCATACTCCGACTCACTTATACTCTCCCCCGTCAAAGAACTGTAGAATGCATCTTGGGATGGTAGAGATGGCTCGTCTAACTTTTCTTTGCTATCTATGTATTCGTAGGGAAATACGCCCTTACGAGTTGATAGCATAAAATCATCGGATGATAAATTTGGGAATTCCGATTTCAAAATTTTCAATTTATCGACGGTTAAAAATGAGGCCAACTTGTCCAAACTAGCCGCGAGAAATTTAAATAAGTCGATGAATCTTAGCTTAATATTTTTTCTCCAGTCCTTCGACGTTTGAATTGTCTTCGAAAATGAAATATATTTTCCCTTCGTCAGAGGTAAGAGATCGGTTTTACCCTCGAACGCCGTAGCGACCTCTTTGATTATGAAATGAGCATCATAACCGGATAAATTATGAAAAACTATTGGGATGAAATATGAATTTTGATAATTTAAATTGCAATCTAAATGGGCAGGACCTCTAAATTTCCCGGTCAAATGACAATGATCGCGCGCCCGTTGGTCATCGTTTGCGAACTCTTTTTCACAAATATGACACGCTCGATCCTCACGGAATCGTTTCCACTCTAAGGGCGTTAGCTCGCGCATCGGAACATTCTTCCTCAAGATTTGTTCTACCTGCACAGCTAACGCCCTTAAATGGTTTACGAGCCATGCTATACAATTATCCCCGCGATGAGCATACCCTAAAAAAGAATTGAAATAAATTGAAAAATCGAAAAAAAACCCTAGGAAAAAATGGCTCCTAAAAAAATGGAGAAAAACCCCAAAAAAAAATCAAAACAATCGAAAAAAAACAATGAATGTAAAAATGGTAAAAAAAAAATTGATGATTTTCTCTCAGCACTAAAAATTCTTGATATCCATAAAAGGACAAGTATTCCATTGATGGCTGAAAATCAATTAACGAGAAAAAGGGAAAAGTTCCAAAAAAACACGTCACAAAAAAAGAAACCCCTAAATACACAATGGCGAATCGACAGAAAAACTTGCGCGACGCGATGCAAAGCTACAGTTTGCTATCGCATGTTGAGCAGTTGAGCGGACGCGCACAGAGTACTTGTCCGGCCCGAAAATGTTCGTATTAGCTTCTGCTATTGAAAAATCGATAGGAGAACTCGGTTGTATTCATGAGAAATATGAGAAAATTCGAAATTTTCTCTCGATTTGATATACAATTAATAAATTAATTATTTGTGCAATATTTTACACGAGTATGGATACATAGAAAAATAACAACTAATGAAGAACTACGGTGCAGCTAGTTAAATTCAATGACCCGTAATGGATCGGAAAAAATTGCACTTCTAGGCAATTTTTGTATTACTTGGTTGAAATATAAATCGGTTTAGGAGAGAACCTTGATTGACTCGAGATTGTCACCGACCATTCACGTGTCTTTTCTAAAAAGCTTTCTGAAACCAAACAATTACGTTATGTCAAGTTCAACACCTATGAGCACTTCTAATAAAAAAATTCGGGCCGGACAAGTACTCTGTGCGCATCCGCTCAACTGCTCAACATGCGATGGCAAACTGTAGCTTTCCATCGCGTCGCGCAAGTTTTTCTGTCGATTCGCCATTGTGTATTTAGGGGTTTCTTTTTTTTGTGACGTGTTTTTTTGGAACTTTTCCCTTTTTCTCGTTAATTGATTTTCAGCCATCAATGGAATACTTGTCCTTTTATGGATATCAAGAATTTTCAGGGCTGAGCGAAAATCATCAATTTCTTTTTAACCAATTTTACATTCATTGTATTTTTTTTCAAATGTTTTGATTTTTTTTGGGAGTTTTTCTCCATTTTTTAGGAGCCATTTTTTCCCAGGGTTTTTTTTTCTATCTTTCAATTTATTTCAATTCTTTTTTAGGGGGGTTGGATTTTCCTGTGAAAACATTTTGAAACGGGGGTCACGAACAAATGGACTTGTCCAGGCTTTTTTCCCCGAGAGGGGATTTTTGGCTAGGATGTCACTTTTTTTCCTGATTGAAAGTCTCGAATTTTTTCAGTCCGCTGGGAATAATTTACTGAATTTTTCCCTAGACTTGTACTCTCTGGAGCTCATTTTAAGCCAACAATCATGTCTCTATCGCAATTTTCCACCGAGATATGATTTTTGGCCCATTTTCATGATTTTTTGCTCGAAAATGGAGATTTTTCATCAATTTGCAAACGAAAAACGCTGTTCTCCGAGCAACGACGGTAAAATAATGTATTTTGTCCACACGGTTTGTTAGGGGGTTACATCTAGTCAGAAATTTCGAAAAAATCGATTTTTCTTTTTCGACGGATTCTTAAAGTAAGACATTTGAAAAATATTCTGTGAAAATGATATCGCGATTCGTTCAAAATTGAGCGAGTTACGGCTACTTACGGTTCTTATAATATTCGAAATTTTTCATAAAATGAGTAGTGCGAAAGGCTCGAGAGAATTACGAAAATCGGAGAATTTTCAGAAGTCGCAGCCGAGAAAACGTAAAAACGTTTTCAATCCAAAAACTGCCGAACAGGAGAGAGGCAGTTTCAGTGCGTCGGCGAGAAAAATGAGGCACAATCAAGAAGATCTGCGTATCCCCGACGACCATTCGATTGAATATCGAATCATACATTTTATAACGGTTTTCTCGACGATTGCAACTTTCGTGAAGTGTAAAGACTGCGGTGGTAAAGTGAAATTCCAAACGAGTGCAACGCGTGGACTAGGTTTCAAAATTGTGATCGTGTGTGACACCTGCGACGACCGCACAATTCCATCATGCTCGTACGTTGGCCACACGTATGAAATAAACAGAACGTTTATATTTGTAATGAGGCTTCTGGGCCTCGGATTGGCGGGTGCTCAAAAATTCTGCGGACTAATGGACATGCCGAAATTTCTTTACGAGTCCACCTACGACATCATTGTAAAGAACATCCACGATTCTGTTATCAGCATTTCCGATATGATTTTTAACAAAGCTGTTGTCGAAGAAAAGAAAAAAATCAGTGAAAACAGCGATGTCGCAAAATCAACTGAATTAACGGTTTCTGGTGATGGAACGTGGAAAAACGTGGCTTGACTTCGTTATTTGGAGTTTCTTCAATTATCGGTCACTATACTGGAAAAGTTCTGGATATCGTCGTGAAAAGTTCATTCTGTAAAATGTGTGAGGCTTGGCGTGAAAAAACCGATACTGCCGAGTACGCTCTGTGGTATGAAGAACACGAATCGGTGTGCTCAGCAAACCACACAGGATCTTCCGGAAAAATGGAGTTGACGGTATCGTCGAAATGTTCAACCGTTCCGAAGAAAAATACGACGTACGGTACGTTAATTATATCTGTGGCGGTGATAGCAAAACATACACTGGTATTCTAAACGCCTCTCCTTACGACGGAATCACTGTAACAAAGAAGGAATGCATTGGCCATGTCCAAAAGCGAATGGGCCGCAGATTGCGCGACTGTGTAAAAAAAAAGGACTTGGCGGCAGAAACAAGCTAACCGGAAAAATGATTGACAGATTGACTGTTTATTACGGTTTAGCTATTCGTCGTAACGCCGATTCGGTGGAAAAAATGAAAAAAGCAATATGGGCAACTTTCTATCATTATAGTTCAACAGATGCTCGTCCGCATCACCAAAACTGTCCGCCCGGATACCAGTCTTGGTGCGTTTGGCAACGCGCTTGCGCGAACGGAAAACTTGTCACTTTCCAACACAAGTATACAGCTCTACCCGTTGATGTTTTAGCAGCAATAAAACCAATTTACACAGATCTCTCCAACAAAACCTTACTGGAAAGATGTAGAGGTGGTTTCACACAAAACAATAATGAAAGCTACAATCAACTCATATGGAAAATAAGCCCGAAGATTTTACCGAGTGGGTCAATTGTGGTAAACGTAGCTGCTCATATAGCTGGATGTATGTTCAATGAAGGATGTGCTTCACTTATGTTAATGCTAAATGCAATGGGAGTAAGCTGCGGCCGAAATAGTCACATGTACGTGAAGGCAGAAGACGCAAACCGCCTGGACACGGCTGAGCGCCGTACTCAATCGAATACTCGTGAAGCAAGATTATCGCGAAGACAGCGCCAGATTGCAATTTCCGAGGCTGCTACGTCAGCGGAAGGATTGTTGTATGGGCCGGGCATCGATGATTCAATTTAGAGGTAATAAATTACACTTTATTTATAAACCCGCTTTTAAACTTTAACCGTATTTTTCTCGAAACAGCTTTTTCGAAATCGGTGACCACGATATCTCAGAAACGGGTGAACCGATTTACTTGAAATTTTGCACACTTTTTTTTGATGTCAGAAGGCAGTCCTTGATCGAAGGATTTTTTTTTTTCGATGCATAATTTTTTTCATATCAAGGAAAATGCAGTGATTTTTCCACCGAAATCGAGAATTTCACTTTCAGTCGCAAACCATTTTGTCAA
Source organism: Hyposoter didymator (assembly GCA_037952995.1). NCBI lineage: Eukaryota > Metazoa > Arthropoda > Insecta > Hymenoptera > Ichneumonidae > Hyposoter > Hyposoter didymator. The sequence goes on from JBAJMU010000258.1 coordinate 11,468, forward strand.
AAATTGTTAATTCTTCAAATCCTTCGATTAAAGTCTAGATAATACAATACGAAAACTTAATTGATTTGGTTTTTTGATTTCAGATGATCGGTCGAGCAGTAACAGTGGTCACCGCGCAAGGCCTTTTTTTAAATAGAGGTCCGGACAATATATTATACCTACTACATTTGTGAATTTTTTTCAATAAGAAAAATTACGAAACATAATCAAAAACATACCCTTCACTACAAAAAATAAACAGTTCTGAACCTGCAATCATTTTCCCACAAAAAAATTACAAAAACACGCTTTTTTCGGTCGTTAACTAGATGTAACCCCTTAAGCTGGAAGGAAACGTAAACGCGTGCCATAATCTTAATTTTTCTCGGGAATGGTATTTTTGCATTTTCACTATCAGCTCAGAAAAAAACGACATCTTTACATGACTTGGGAGCGAAGATTTTATTTAGTTGGCTTTATGGGAATAAATTGCTGATTTTTTCTCCGGAAATATACTGTGTGGAGCTCCATTTAAGCCCAGAATCATGTCTCTATCTCAATTTTCCACCGAGATATGATTTTTTGCCCAGTACCATGATTTTTGCTTGAAAATGACGATTTTTCTTCAAGCTTCATAGTTTGTTGGGTGAAAGGAAACGTAAACGCGTGCCATAATCTTAATTTTTCTAGAAAATGGTATTTTTGCATATATATTGAAACGTTTCGACTTTGCGGGGAGGCGATTTTCCGCCTCCTTCCGATAGAAACGGGATTCGGACTCGAGTGGGATTCCTTGTTAGAGATGGGATGAGCGGAAAGAATATTTTAATGTTAGAATATAAAGAGGATAAGCGACTCGTGAATGCAGCGTCTCTCTTGGATGCGTAACTCCTAGGGAGTTATGCGTTGCCTCAGGGTGATGTGTGCGTGTCGTCATGAATGACGTGTACGACCCTTCATCATTGGCGTTCCTGAGAACGTAAGAGAGATCGCTGCTGAAAGAAAATTACAAATTATTGAAATAAACAGTATTTTAAAATGCAATAATAATATCGAAAGCGGGTGAAGCCCTGTTCGGTGTTATTCAGAAATTAGTGAAATTGTGAAGTAATTAATCGCGAATTAAATGTTATTGATGGTCAAAGATTTTGGAAAGGATCAGGATAATAAGAAGGAGACGGAGTCTCGCTTGACCGCCTGTCCGTGTCTCGAGCGCACACACACGTAAGGTGCGTGTGACGTCACGAGCCGAGCGAACGCTCGGTGATTTATGACCGTATTGACGAGAAGCGTCGAATTTGTAAAATTGTTGCGAGGCGTGATTATTTCTTGAAATGTAATTGATTGGAGTTAAAATGCAGCGAATAATAAAATTGAAGCTTGAGAAAAATTGTTTAGACTATTGCTCGTGGTTGCATATGAAAAGGAATCGTGAGAAGCAAAGAGTGAAGGAAGAAAACAGACGTCAAACGCCAGAGAGGCTGGCGGGCAAATCGAATCAAATAATTCTTCGAATTGTTTGATTCTCACGGCGGATACTGAGTTGTCCCTCAGCTGCTCGCTTGCTTGCCGAGTGCAAGCGTGCTACGCGCCAGAGAAGCTGACGTAAAATTTCGATAAACGCGAATTATTATAATTCCCGTTCGATCTTTAGGCGGGCGCAAAGAAATGATTTATTTATCCTAGCTGGACGTTCGAGTGCCACTGCGAACGTACGAAACGTCAGTGAAGCTGACGAGCAAATTGGTGAATTAATCGAGATCTTTTGACCGATTGATTCTCATAGCGGGTGCGAAATATGTCGAAGGTTTCGCGGCACGTGTGCTTGCCGAGGGCACACGTCCTATGCACCAGAGAAGCTGGTGTCTCAATTACTTTGTCGATTCCCGACTCGTTATTCGCGAGGTGTGGAGTTTCTTAGCGAAAATAGACAGGTTAAAGCGACGGATCTTAGAGTCGTTGCAATCGCGTGAATTTAACGAACAAAATCGCGGAAGTCCTACCTATGATCACCAGAATACTCGCTAATCCTGAGGTTGGAAGACCAGCGCAATGCAGGTACCTTGCCCAGGACTAGTTCCCTAACCGCGAACTCGAGTTGATTGGAGGAGTCCGACTTGATAATTTTTATAAGTCCATTATCCGAAGAGTGTTACTCACGATATGAGAAGTTTTGGAGAGTTGTGTCGAATAATGATCGCGAGCTCCCTTTACACGCCTTTAAATAGATAATCGGGGCGAGAGGAGAAGCTTCCCTTCCTCGGTACTTGGTGTGGCGACCGGTGGGAATTTGGTCCGGTGGGATGACCACTGGATTCAAGAGGACGACTTATCGGGTCCTCACCCTCCGGGTGCAATTGTTGTTGTGATTATCGTCTTTGGGAGAGGTAGTGGGATCGACGCGAGTATCCGGAGTCGAGGACATGCGAGGAAGTATTTCGTCGACTTATGACAGGCGTGACGAGTGGGATGTGCCGATAGGCCGTCTCACTTGTGCCTAGTCGCTGTGACGTCATAAGGAGGTGTAACGAGGACTCGCGTAATGGGGAGTGTCCTAGGCCCTAGCCGAAATGGCGCGCTTACCTCACCGTTCACGTGTGTGGAGGAGGACACTCGTCGTTGCCGATATGGTCGTTCCGTTACAATATATCGCTCCTTAATATTTGGTTCCTTCCGGAGCAACAACTTGTCGCTCAGAGTTATCCAAAGCTTCCAGATAACTCGCAGCGACAAGATTTTCATGTAGCTCAGCGACAAGATTTTTATGCCACTGAGAGTTATCTGGAGCTTTCGGATAGCTGGCAACAATAAGAATTTCATGTGGCTCAGCGGAAAGATTTTCATGTGGCTCAGCGACAAGATTTTTATGTTGCTGAGAGTTATTGTCGCTCCGCAATCAATCTAATATGCCAGCGGCGATTTACGATATGCTGTAAATGAATAAGATTGTGGGCTTAGGCATAGGGCAATGGTTGTAAAGCATATTCATTCCTGAACCATATTTCCCTGTCACTGGAGCATGTCGTTGATGCCAGCTGCAAATAAGCATTAGTGAGGTTATGGCGAGCTGTCAGAGCTTTTTGCACATTATTCATCACAAAGTCGGCAAAAAATGTCAATCTGTTCCAGCTATTTCTCTCACACTCCAGTCAATATGGACCGTCGAAACATACACGATTGCTAGCGGAATTTTAGGTTATGATTTTCTAATTTTGACCAGCTGACTTTCGAATGTTTCTATATTTATCACCTCGAAATTGAACGACACATGTGTGAAGATGTATTTGTGAACTGGCAACCAACAGGTTTTCCTCGAATGGGAACAGCTGGATATGTCGTAAGTCACGACCAATCAGAAACACGATGGCCACACGGGCCCTTTCTCTGTGTCGTATACATACACGCACGCACACTTCGATCATCGCATAATTTTGCCCGTGCAAAGTTTTTTCTCAACAATTACGGTATCAATCGGGTTGATTTATGGCTCAATTGAAGTGGGACAACTTAATTAGTGTCCAGTTCAATTTTCGGATCATAAGATTACCCCTGGGCTTTGTAATTCAAGAAAGTGTCTACCCCCACCGTCGAAATCGCTTTCTTCAGAGATAATATACTCGGCCGGGTCTCGGGCAAGCAGACGACGCTGTCAAATGTACTTGTCCCGAGACTCTGCCGAGTCTCTGAATAGCCCGAAAGTCTATTGTCATAGGCACACCTTATATAATAACCCGCACTGAAGGGTCGATGCTGCTGATGTCTGCTGCTGCTGTTGTCCCCCCCCCCTCTGCTTCTTCGGACGTTTTTTCCAGGGTGCATTCGAGGTCTGCATGAACTGTGAATGGCACCCGCTCCTTGCGCTGAGAATTGGCGAAGCTCAACCACTTATCCTCATCGCTTGGTAGACGAACCATGCACAATCATTGATTTTGCCACAATCAACATCATGCAATTCCAACCTCTCGCTCGATGGGAAATAGTGCAGGCATCTGGAAAAATTTAATTTAAAAAAATGAGTTAAAAAAAAAAAACAAAAAATGATAAAATAGCACGATGATGAATTTTTTTTTTCTTTATTTGAAATTTTTTTTTTAAACTCTTACCGATCACAGATATGTTTCTTTGCTCGCTGTTTATTAAAATTGGAATCCACTAGACGCAAAAGATTTTCAATCCACGCGCAGTGTCCAACTTGGCCCTCCCCACCAGCCTCCAAATAAAGCAGGTTAATGTGCCTATCCTTTTTCTCCGTGGTCCGGTGAATAGGCACAACAACAGCTTGCTTTTGCAGTCCATAAACGTTGATCGATAGATTATTCAAAATTTCGAATTTTTTTACTTTATTTAATTCGACGGGGAAGCTGATGCCCGTGAAATTAAGAATAGTCCGGTAGTCTGGATATGACGCTACACGATCACAATGTGTCTCGGCTGGATAGAGAGCTGCCATCACCGCCGATGCAAAACAGGCGATATTGTCTCTCGATTGCACATCGACCACAGCCTTTTTCAGTCTTATATCTCTCGGCAGTGTAACGCGACAACCCGCACTCATCGGTTTATATTTATTAATATTCACAGTGAGGTTGAGAATGCGTCGTAATGACCACCCGCTGTCTCGGTCTTGAAACTCCTCGAGCTTAGCCAGGGTGGGTTCAACAACCTGCTCCTCATACCACGCATTCAAGTCACTCATTCGTAAAAGTTCAAAGTTCCGGGTATTTATGCCCTTATACGCATGTTTGTCTCCCACAGAAAAATTACCACTAAAAATGTGTTCACCTTAACAGGGTTGTGTTGATGAATAGCATCTTGCACTTTTTGAATCACTATTTCACCGGCATCCATGAGAAATAACCGGGGATCTAAATGATTCTGATTAATAATCGCACCCGTTAATATGCGACTTTTGAACGCACTCTCCGTCTCACGCCATATCAACGCACTATCAATATTATTTGCCGCACCGGTGTGTATAAACCTTTGACTCGTTTTATGCTTCAAACCCTCTGAACGAAGAATTTGAGCCTCCACCCACTGGTTATATCCCAATCGCAAACGTATACACTTCGCTCGAGCCTCAGTTTTCAGCGCCTCAATAAAATCGTCACATTGTTTTTCCCACTCAATATACCCTTCAACATTACTGCCGCCCGTGCAGTTAAACTTTGTTCCGATTGCGCCATGATGTGAAAAACAAATTGCAATCTTTCAGGCAACCGATTCCACAACTTCTTAATGTGGGCACTATAATGTTTTAATAGCATAGCTTTTGTCATTTTTTGTCAAGTCCAATACATCTTTCAACGGATGAATTGTGTAAACACTCGCACATCTATCCATGTTGACGTCAAGTCGAAGTCTAATGAGGCAAAATAAAAATATTTACGGTAAAGGCTAGAGAGTGATCCTATATTGATTAGAATCTAAGATTTTTGAGGAAAAAGTGAGGTTATGTAGCCAACTTCTGGCCCGAAGGGTTTTTCTACCTACGATAACTCATTAAGACTGCACTGCTTTATCCATCAAAGTTGGAAAAATGCTGCAAATTGAAATTTGCAATTGGCGTCCTCATAGAGGCAGCTTTGAGCATCGTGCTTCTTGAGCAACTTGAGGAAGCCATTTGCAAATTTCAATTTGCAGCATTCTTCTACGTTCTTGCATTTGCATTTAAATTCAATAATTCCGACAAGTTTGCTCGAAAGTACAGAGGGAGTACTGAATTATACATAACCGTGGAAAAATACTCTCAAGAAGTAAAAAAAGAACGCCAACTATTAAAAAATCGCAA
>JBAJMU010000026.1:0-11060 GCA_037952995.1 Hyposoter didymator
GACAGTAGTTGGAGCTATAAGTTTTGAGCGTTTTGAACGATGCCCAAGTGCCGCATCATTAGAAATTGGATTTTTCCGTTTCCTACATTGAGCCAACAAATCACTATTTTTGATGATGCTTTTTTTGATAGGAATTACATTCCTACACTGTTTACCACCATTGGCGATTGTCGGGTCTACCACCATTGTCTGATTGACTTCAAGAGGAGTGCTACTTTTGATGCAATATTTCGAAAGTTTTTGACANAGTTCTGAACCGCAGCATTCATCGAATTTGAATTCCTACTTTTCTTTTTATTGACAGAATCATTTGTCAATGGGGAATATTTGTTATTTCTGACTGCCATTACTGGATGATTTTTACCACCCGTTTTATAAAAGAACTCTTGGTTTTCTTTATTTTCAAGATCGATTGTAAACGTTTCTTGTTTTATTTCATCATTCGGGATAATATCGCTAGTCTCAGCGAAGGTCACTACTTTGGGAAGCAGAAGTTTGTTCTCGCCACAGCACGTTTCTTGGATCTGAGCAACAATCGGAAGTTTCAAATTGATTGCATTCGCTGCTACTTTCAGTTGGGGTATGCCAATAACCATAGAACTGTGGTTAAGGGATATTATTTTCTCCTGTATATTGCGTGAAGTAGATGATATGGAATTGCTCTCTACTTGCAGAAGATCCGGTTTGCGAGAAAAGTGGTTTTGGCCTGCAACAGTCTTCTCTCGTTTCATTGCGTTTCGATTCACACACTTATGGGATTTGGCTGGGACCGCATCGTGATCGCGTTGGTTGCTTTGTCGCAGGAATCGGTTTCTCAACATTTTCTCTCTTCGGCGTTTTAACTCCTTTAATGAGCAGATTTTTATAGAATCTCCTTCCGCAACTATCCGTGGGAAATGACTTATAATCCCCGTGTCAAATATTCCCAACAAATGTTGGCGCATATTCTTCACCTCATACTGTATTGTTTCCGGTTTTATACCGAAAAAAAGTGATATTGCGAAAGCAATGGCAAATACGCCGCAGTCACTCGAATTTGGTTGATTCGTCACGACTGGAAATTTAACAGGACGCTGATCAAACGGATATGTCGGAAACAGACGTTGTAGATACAACTTGTGGTGTGGATGCAGCTTTTTTCGGTTGAGAGAATCGAGTATGAAAATGAAGTGGGTGTCGTAATAAGCACACACCCAATGCCCCCCTCTATTGTCGATTCCTTCCGAACTATGCAAAATTTGAATAAACCTGCGGTCAGCTCTCTCTGCAGTAATATTATCGGGTAATTGAATCTTCCACGTTTCTTGCATCACAAATTCAGAATCAGAATGTTCTGCCAAGAGCCGACCAAAAGTGTCGATGTGATCTCCAGTGAGCCACTCGCCTTTAGCAATAATGTTTCGATCTTCGGAACTTAATTTGCACGTCGTCATCTTTGTAGAGAAAGATGAATTAATCAACTATAGCGCACTTAGCAGCTTTCTGTAAGCGCACGAATCAGCTTTTTTGAAGCGCACGAAGCAGCTTTTTTTAAGCGCACGAAGCAGCTTTTTTGAAGCGCACGAAGCAGCTTTTTTTAAGCGTGCGGAGCAGCTTTTTTTTCAGCGCACGAAGCAGCTTTTTTTTAGCGCACGAAGCAGCCTATAAAAAAAAAGTTCGAGCAAAGGAAAAGGAAAAGAGTCGTGAGGAATGAAGAAAAAGAAGATCCCTCCAGGAAAGACGACCGGGAACGAGGAACACCTGCGCAGAAAGGAATCAAGCGAGTTAGAAATTGCCGGGGCGAAGTTTGGCAATTTCCCGTCAAGGAGAACGAAGTTATAGGATATTTATGGAAGACTGTTTTCCATGATCAATAATTATTTTCATGGTTAATTGAAAATGAGGGCATGCTATCATTTTTGCAATATTCAGCCCATACTCGGACGCGAGAAAACTTTAAAGAAATTGACCTTACGACTTCGATGGGATAAATTATTGTTACGGCAGATTTTGATAAGGATTCAAAAGCAGATTTGGATGAGAGAAAGGCATGAATCAATGAGAGCAATTATACAAGATAAAGTTGTGCGCATCTAAGTAAATGGAAACGAAGTATTATGAAAAAATCAATTCTGTGGGACTTGATATACAAAACGTTGTTTTCTTATGACTTTTTATGAGTAAAGTAGTATTTTTGTTTTCAAATAAATTACGAGTTTAAGAAAGGGTGATATTTGAATAATAAATCATTTTATCTTATGAATTTTCAATTGGAAGGCGTGAGTAGAAATGATCTATACTATAAGAAGTTCGCTTACAACTTTGATAAGACTTCATTGATTAATTGCTGATATTTTGTGAGATAAAATGGGATAAGAAATGACAATATTAGATATGGGTGTCGACTAGTTTTTTGCAATTTTCATAAAGAAAATACCAGTAAAAGGGAGAAAAATTAACACAAACAAAATTCTCAACATTTTCAGAGGAAATGTTTTTTTACAAATATTCCGTTCAATAAATTGGAATAAAATTTTCCACATGCATATAGGGAGAGTGAAATGAAAGTGGGATTCCCTACTCTTGTTATGAGTAACGATACAATGACAACTGATATTTTTAAAGATGAATTCGGGTTGAAGGCCGCAAGACTGGGGCGACGGTTGATTTGAAAACGAGTCTTCTCTCGGAATTTCATCTAGAAAAATTTGAAGGAAATAATAGTACATATTTCCCTAAAGATTCTCCAGGAGGTTCGTCTAGGAATGTCCCAAAAGATTTTTGGATCTCCCGAGGGATAAATTTCCTTCGCCGAGATGTGATTTTTGGCTCATTACCATGATTTTTGCTAGAAAATGACGATTTTTCGTCAATTTTTAAACTAAAATCCATCGTCGCGGAGAAACGACGGCGAATTGTCGATTTTTTCCTCATCGACAGGGTTTGTTTAGCTCGAACGTAGAGTAAACCCGTGCCTCGTCTTCATTTTTTGCCAGAAAACATCTTTCTATTTTTCACCATCGCTGCGAAAAATTAAGTTTTTTTCCTAAATTAGAAGAGGAGAATTTATTGACATGGAATGATAGGAGGACGATGCTGATTTTTTCCCTGAAAACATACATTGTCCAGCAAATTTTAAGCCTAGCATCATGCCGTTATCCCATACCTTCGCCGAGATGAGATTTTCGGCTCAATCACCATGATTTTTGCTTGAGAATTACAACTTTTCATCAATTTTACTACTAAAATCGATCGTCGCCGAGCAACGACGGCGAAATCATGATTTTTTTTCAGCCACTCAGTTCCATACGTTGAAACGGGGAGTAAACACGTGCCAAAGTCTCAATTAATCGCGAGAATGCAATTTTCGACTTTTGTCCATGATAAAAAAATGCTGATTTTTTCCCTGCAAATAGACTTTGTGGAGCTCAATTTAAGCCCAGAATCATATCTCTATCTCAGTTTTTCGTCGAGATATGATTTTTCGCTCATTACCATGATTTTTGCTCGAAAATGACGATTTTTCGTCAATTTTCAAACTAAAATCGATCGTCTCGGAGAAAAGATGGTGAATTCTCCAATTTTTTCGCATAGACATGGTTTGTTTAGCTGAAAGGAAGTGTGAACATGTGCTAGCATCTTAATTTCTTGCCGGAATACCATTTTCGGTTTTTCACTGCGAGCTTTGAAAAAAACCATGTCATTACAGGAATTGGACGCTGAGAATTTATTGTCTTTGGTTAGTTGGAGTACGATGCTAATCAGATGAAAGATTTTCGACAATGCACTCCGGAAGACCTCCACATTCTGCGGCAGCCCAAAATATTCTATATGAAGTAAACTATTCAGCGGAGACGGTTACTCCATTTTTTAAGTGAACGAAAGCGAAACGCACACTTGGTTTTGCTGATCACTATGGTTTTTTAGGCACTAGTCGTAGAAAATTGGACTTCCTCCAAATTTAACATTTCCATTTAATGCTTAGAATTTCATTATTCTAATTTGAAAAGATATGACAGTTCCAACGAGGGGAAACGATTCAAAAGGCACGCTGAAAGACCTTGATATTTCCCCGCAGCTCAGTCGAATATTTCTTCGAATAAAGTCATTTGGAAACCGATCGTAGTAACCAAATCTGATTTAATTTTATATATTATAGAAAAATAAAAAATTACTTACGAATTGCGGACAATGATTCCCACGTATTGCCGCGACGACCAAGACGAAGATAAAATGATTCTGAGATTACGACGAGACGATATTATTGTCTTATTATCGAAAAATTCCACTCAATTAATGTAATATTTCGTCACTTATCCACTTGAACAATCACAGAATGTATCACTCAGTTTCACTAATTTTTTAATTTTATTTTACAATACCCGCACGCAATATCTGATGGTGATTAATAATAATGTTATTCGGTGTATTCGACACTTATCCACTTGAACAATCACAGAATGTATGTCACTCAGTTTCACTAATTTTTTTATTTCATTTTACAATACCCGCACGCAATATCTGATGGTGATTAATAATGTTATTCGGTATTTTAACAAAAGTTTCATCACAGTGAAGATATTTTTAAATGCTTCATGGAGAAAGAAGAGGCGCCATGAGTAGTGTTCTTTTATCATGTTAGTTCGGATTTCTCCCGATAGGTGTACGTATTTTGAATATCGACGGGAAAGCCAAAATTCCAATCGTTTCAGCATATAGTAACAATACCATACCACAATTATCTCCCGATTCATAATAAATTAATCACCAGAAATTATCTCGGAACATCCGAGCTGTAAACGAAATCATTTTTCATTAGAAGCGAATAATACAGATTGAAACATTCAACCGTAAGTAAAAATATTTCCTAACGCTTTTGTAATTTTTTAAATTTCCCATTCGATCTCGATCTACCGAGAATTTCTCGATGTTGACGAAAACTCCGACTCCGAAAACTTGATTTTTCGCGATTTGACAGATGAACGAATAATTCTCGGAGCCTGCCACCAAATGGCTGTCTGTGGAACGGTTCCGTGTGGCTGTACAACGATGCGAGCAACTTTGATAAAACGAATGCTGTGGTTAACTCGAGCACAGAGAGCAGCGTATGTGCGGCAGTTTTTCTCCAACTCGATAAATTCGTCGTTGTCGAGGACAGCGGAGTTCTGCAGATTTTGCAGGTTACTCGCAACCCTGCAGGTCAATCGAAGCACATTCAATGCCGCGGCTATACCTGCAACACGACGACGCTATATTATTAAGCGCCTTTGCTTTCGGAAACAAATCTCGCGTCGTTACCGCGAGAATTGATCGTCAGTGAGATCATTAAATCCAATATTCGTCCCTATGTTTATCGATTATCGCCCGCGTTTATCACAAATTCCCGAAATGCTATCGCTTCTCATTTTTTCCCATTTCTCCGCTGAGTCTCAAGTGTTTTTTTCTTGGTGTTTAAGCATAAAAGTTTAGCGGAGCCTTCTTTCAAAAGTGCCCACAGCAAAATAATCAGTTGCGTCGACACGAAACGAAGAAGCAACAACCTTTTTTTTTCCCCGGGGCTCAACTGCGAAGCTTTATCTGGGACGGAGACAAGAGTTGCCGGCGCAGGGTCAGTCTCCAAAATGGACTTTCCAGCTATTTCGCTTGATCGCACAGTAATCTGTTTTGTTTTGTTTTTTACTCTAGTTGTATATTTGCATAGCACGAACCAGTTGCTGGCTCTTGCTTAGCGTCTGATCGACAACCACACTCTAGTCGTTGGGTGCGTCGATGGCGGCGTGACTTTGATCGACATTCGGAATCTTTGTGACGCATTCCAATCCTTTTGAGAAGCCTGTTCTCAGGATCAACTTCAATCCGAAAAGGTAAATTTTTATTGCTGCTATTATTTTAGTTACAAAATCTCGATTCTCTGCATTGACAATTTTTATAGGATTCGTTTTCAATTTAATTGAATAATTTTTTCTCTAAGAAATTCCATTTTTTGTTGGTATAAATTTATCCTCAATCGAAATTAAAACCTGCTATTATCACTCGAGATGCTGCCCAAAAAGCTGTCTTTGGTGCTGGATATCCCAGTCTTCCTGTTTTAACGGTCGCAGAATTTTACGAACAACGAGTCAAGGATGGAGAGTGAGTGCCAACCAACAGTCTAAATATTAATCGTTTTTTATTATCAAGACCCGTCATTTAACTGGAATAATTGGTTATATTTCAACGCAGTTGGCCTGACCTATCAAAGGCCAACACGAAACCCGCTCAATCCTTCCAGAGCAGCTCAGGCTCTGCTGCGGCGGGACACCCGGAAGAAGATCGTGAAGACATCGAAACGGAGGATTTAATGGAAAACGACGACCCGGAATATTTAGCTGGAAAACGAGCGATGGACGAATGGACGAGCAAGCCTCATACTTTGGAACCTGTACAAAATAATTCTGCGCTTCTTATTATTCCGGCATCAAGAGAATTTCGAAGCCATCAATTTTCTCAATATCTTGCCCAAATTATTAAACTCCGAAATGGAAGAATTTTCATTTTTATCTAACGATCCACAGTATATTACAGTTTTTACCATAAATCGTGACATTCCTAGTTTACGAGTCAACAAAAAACAGAAAACATACTCAAAATTTCATGCTATTTTTTCCCTCAGCCGCGTTACCAAAATTGTCAATTTTCTTAGCTTCCTTTAGGCAATAATATTTTTTCGCATATGTTGTAATGTAACTGTACCGTAGAAAATAGAAACAGCATTAAAACCACTTTATAAACGCAAACCTAACTCAGTTGTCGATTATTTTTGGAAAAGTATTGAAACTTCTAGTCAAAACGGAAATGACGATAATTTTTTTTCTCACTTCAACATGGAAAACTGAATTTCAATTGAAACAATATAGCAATATTTCGAAAACATTTTATGAGAATAAAAGGAATAGTTGAGCTCATGTGAAATCGGCGCCGCGTGGTGAATAATTGAGGAGCTGTAATTGCGATAAAAATTACGATAAAATTCAATTTTACTTTTTCGTGAAATATCGTTCCTTCTTGTGATGACAATGAAGAACCACCGAGCCGTGAGCAAGTAGAGGCTACACATACTTCATTCATTTACCATCGTACGTTGAGTAATTTGAGTGTGAGACTTGATCTTTTATACAAGTGAATTGGAGCTGCTACTGATCTTTCCAGCCTTTTTTGTAAAAAAAAGTCAAAGCGAGACGTTAAAATTAGCGTTATTTTTAGTAAGTAGTGCTGTCGGTTTCAGAATTTAATGAAATTTGGTACAGCAGTAAATTATAATAAGAGAAGAATTCGGTAAAATTTTGAACAGGATACAGAAAAGTCGAAAAAAAATATTCGTAATGTTAGTATTATGCATTTAACATTGAGTTTTATGATAAATCTCAGTTTTCATTGTATTTGACAATGAATTCTTATCAATTCTCAGAAGGAATTACAGTTTCCGTTGTAAAGTACAATGAAATGTATAAAATTAATATGAAATTCATTCATGAAATTACCAATTCGAATTTTTTTTTCTGGTTCTCTGTAATCTCTTGAAAATTTAACTGGATCTTTGTCTCACGATGATCCACAACTGTATACATTTTTATTAAATTCTGAACGTTAATTGTAAAACCTACAGTTAAAAAATGAGACCGATGATTCGAGGGATTTTTGCATGGAAATGAAGATCGGCTGAGGAAACGCATGGAGTGTTTTTTTTTTTTTTCAGTTGAAACGTTTGCAAGAGCAAAGTCACATTCCCTTATGGTTCAAATATTTTTAATAGTCCATGCAACGTCGATTTGTACGCGATTGCCGTACACCATGGCAAATAATAATAATTCAGTATTTTCGATCGTTTATTTCAGCAATAATTCTTAAAATTAAAAAATCATTGACAATCCGTCGAATGACAATAGAGACAAGGAATGAAACATGGGACACGATGATAAGATACGAAAAATCTAATAGTCGTCATCGTCGTTGTCGAAGACGCGACGCAGCAGTTTTATTATAGGCAAAAAGATGGTACCGAGGAGGTGAAAAAAGGGGAGAAAGTTTGGGCGGAAGCTGCTTCGTTGATAAATTTATCATCAGACTGATATTTTCAAGCTTTTGCCCGACTACTTACATCAATTAACATGATTATCAATGGTTATGTACAATTTACCATTCGTTTAAAGTTTGTCGTTCAGTTTAATCGCGTCGCGGTTATGCATTTTATGCTGAAATCACAACTAGCGAGACTGGAGATAACCAGCGTGTGTCGCCAGTGTAGTCATTCATTCTCTATTTCATAATAATAATAATAATAAGAATAATACAAAGATACAATATAAATATTATTATGCTGTCAAGAGAGGCAGTGGCTCAGTGGTAACGAGCCCGGCTCTCACACAGTGGGCCCCGGGTTCGATTCCCGCCGACACCAATGGATTTTTCTAAGTGTCCCAAGCTGTACTCTCTGTGGTTCGGAACCCACGTAAAATAGTAGGTCCATGTGTGCGTAGTGGAGAGGAGACGAATGGGGAAGTGTGAATGGTGGAAAAGGGATGAGAGAAAAAAGGTGGAACGGGATGAAAGAAGGGGTACGGGAGGCACACCATGTACAAACCCGCCAAGGGTATGCATGTAAAACTCCACTACATACATACATATTATTATGCTGTCTATAGTATTGATGCCTTTTCCGAATGCTCTTTGTAAAATAGTATGCTGCTTCCTTCCTTTTTTCTCCCCAAAAGTATTTAAAGTTTCTTTATATCGTTATTTGTTTTCTTAATTTTATTTTCGTTTACGCGATCTTGAGATGAATCAGAGGCCTTTATTTTCTCACACCAAACTCGACTGCGTCGTCGCCCGTTATTTCTCCGTACTGCCAGATCAGCCGATGATTCTTCTCAGTATCTTGCAGAGGTGCTCGATACTCGCTCAGCAGAGGATCAAGAAAAAAAACGTCATGAGCCAAAGCGGAAGGAAAAAAAAACTGCTTTCGCTTGCTTCGGGACAACGTTGAATCACTGGAATGCAAGGAAAATCGGGTTTTTCTTGAGCATATCTCGAGGTTCTGGTTCTATAGTTGGGACGATAAATCGATCATTTTTTATGATAAAAAGACAAAATCAGTCCGAAAATGATAATTTTTCGTTGGACGCTGCAAACCTCAGTGTCCTTGCTACGAGGAGTTCAACATTCTTACCAATTTGGCCGAACTCCTTCTGTCTTTTTTCTCGACAAGGAGGTATCCTTCCGAGACGAGACTCTTGACGAGATCGTCCTTGGTCGATGCGTCCAATACCGTGGCAGCAGGAATACCGTTGAGTTTTTATTTATTCAACGTTCGAGAGCAAAGTCTTGACCTCTAGATATTCCTGGAGCGCCGTTATCGCCGCTCTCTTGTCATCGTTCTGCGGCGAATAAGAAAGAGCGATAAGCATCGATTGATGCGTAGGTTGACGAGAAAAAAAGTGGGCCGGACTGAGGGAAACTCACGTCTTCCAGAAGTTCGACAAAAGCGATAATGTGCTCGTGGGCGTTTGGTTTGTCAGCGGCGAATTCAGCGGGCAGAGGTGCCACTCTCGTTACGTTATCGAGTTCCCTGTTGCCATAATCCATGTAGAAAACGCTGACGTTGCTACCAGAGATTTTCTCGACCTTAGCGCGATACCACTGATCGTCTCCGGTGAACATTGCCGCCACGAGCTTCTCTCTCTTGGGATTGTAGACAGAGAGAAAAAGAGCCTCGGTTATTTCGGAAACTACGACTTCGCGGTAATCGACTTTGCGCTCGGTCGCTTCTTTTTCTCCCTCGATCTGTTCCATTTCGGTGTCGACCTGTACGCGGTCATTGCAAAAAAAAAACGTGACGATTGTAAAAAATGAAAAATGGTTCGTGTGGTGCGTTCGAGATGCTTGAAACTTACGTTCAATTTCGGAGTTTTTCGTTTTTTCGCGTGAAGACCATGCTGCGATTTTTCGGCCTTGCTGGTTGTATCGTCGTTGATCGTCGTTTTGCCAGTATCTCACGACCGTTGCCAGGCCTTTTGACACCATTGCTTCGGCGATGTTGCGACAAATATTATAAATAAATTATTATATATTAGGCAAACTAAAACAAAAATAAATAAATAACAAACTACTATCGATTGACACGAACAGGTTATGGCTGATACGTCCCGAGAGCCGAGAGTGAGAATACTGAATCGCTGGGTTCACGGAGCGGCGTGAACATAGCCAAATCACACCGCACAATATTGCGCGCATCGAGTAAGCGATATCAAGAGAGACTGTGTAAACCAGGAAAATTGATCGACTTATCGTGTTTTGCGTAAATAAAACAATCAAAAATAATAATTGTTATATTTATCTGCTAACTGTACAGAACTAGGTTTTTTTATTTTTCGCCACCACTTGTTACTGCTGGCATCCTGGCGACAACACAGGTGCTTACAATGAGCAGTGCCATCTAGTGCGCAAAAAAAAAAGTTGGTCCATCCAGAAATATGTGGGAAAAACTGATTTCGCAAAATGCCACCGCACGACGAGATCTTTCCATTTCCAAAAATCATTCGATCGAACAACAGCTGGGGAAGCACCACGTGAGTTTTATTATTAATTCCTTTTTTCGCATGTTGTTTTCGTGGCATGATTTTATCGTTTTTATTGTAAAGTACGGTTCTCCTTATATTTTATAATTCGTTGTTGCGTTTTTATCATAAGTTTTCCTTTATTTTTCAGAAACAAAAAAAAAAATGGCTGCAAATGAAAGTGCCAGGAACAATGGACCGCCACCTGCTGATGGCCCGCCGATGGCCGTCGATCCACCTCAACCTGCGCCTCTGCTACGAGAGGATGGTGGGCACCGTGGACCACCGCAGGCCGTCGATCCATCTCAACGTCCACCTCTACTACAAGAAGATGGTGGGCACGGTCCACCGGAGGAGGTCGTAGAGCGAAGGAATAACCGTAAGTAAAAAAAAAAACAGAAATAACCAGGCTATCAAGAGACTCGGCAGAGTCTCGGGACAAGTACATTTGACAGCTGTGCGTCGTCTGCTTGTCCCGAGCGCTCGCCG
>JBAJMU010000026.1:12540-33014 GCA_037952995.1 Hyposoter didymator
TTGCAATGATTAGGGGATTTGGCGAGAGGTAGTGGGAGCTCTGACAGGCGTGACAAGCGAGGCGTGTCGATGGGCCGTCTTGCTTGCGTCTAGCTGGTGAGACGTACGTCGAAGGTAGGACAAGGTCTCACGATAATGAGGTGTGTCTTATTTTCGATGGCCGAAAAGGCGACGCTCTGCTCTCGGCAACGAGAGTAAGGCCGAGCACTCGCCCCCCTATGTCAACGGTATGGGTCGTTCCGTTACAATTTATGTACATCCTTTTTCATCAAATTAATTAAATTTCATTAATCTAATTGAGGATAACAATTTATTGTTTGTTTACAGGAGGTGCATAATAAGGAGGCAACTGCCACTAATCGAAAGATAAATAAGAAAAACGAATTTATTATTTAACAAAATATGATTATAATAAACATAAAAAGTATAATTTGTTTTAAGTATATAATTCCTCATTCATCCTTTCCTCAATTCTGTTTGTCTCGCATCTTTATTTTCTCGTTTCTTTCTCATCAGTTTATCCGTCGCTCGTCAGGCCTCACATCCCGCGTAGATATTTGAAAAATCGAACTTCGATTCGGTACTAACATTCGAACTTTAAAAAAATGTTTTTTTTTTTCAATTCTACGATCGAGACGCATTTATTCGCAGAATATTTGTGACACGTGAAACTCGATCAACGTCGTCTATGCTGAAAAAGTTTGATGATTGTGAATTATATTTGTCGCCCACTTGGACCCTGGTGGAGTCTGTAGTTCCCGTTGATGATGCAAAAATCGTATTAATGAATTAACAAATTGTTTGAAGAAAAAAGTGCCAAGAATAATTTTTATTCACGTAGAAATTAATTCAAAATTTTTGTTTAACTTTGTGTCAAATGTAATGCTTGGATTATTTTCATAAAACTCACATTCTACTTTGCTTTACTGTCAAATTATTCGAACGATTCGATATTATTCGAAGTATTATGCGAAAACCTTGTAACCTTGTATTATAATCGAGTATTGGATTCTCAGGCATAACGAGAGTCTCGGAAATTGTATTGCAATTACCGTTTATGACGGTAATTCTCGTCAACTCGAGTCCCTGAGTCGTGTACGACATTTCACAGTCAAGGGCAAACACCTTGTTCCTCGGCCGGTGAATCTACGAACAAGAAAAAAAAATTTCAAATGAAATAAACAAGTTTCCATAAAAATTAAAAAAGCTGATTTCCTGTGCTCATTACTTACGCAGTAGCCGTAAACTGTTATTGCTCTCCGAAGAACCCGAACGATCAATTTTCCATGAAAAAGTGTTGTCAGCGGTGCGAGCAGAGAGACTCAATCTCGTTGGTAGTCTTTCCGCAGGATTTTGGTTGGTTTCGCCGGAGCTCGATGCTGCTGTCGGTTGTCTGGACAAGCCAAGAAGATCCTCGCATCTCGACTGCGGCTGCAGTAGATGTGGTTGATCGGCAAGCGGAAGAGCTTCGCTTACGACTGGGCGCAGAGGGATCGAGGGGTGAAAAGGCAGGAACGGATGTTTCTTTCCTGCCTTTTTTAGTTGAGCTAGTGCCTCCGGGTAACCTGCGGACTAGAACTTGCAGTAAATCAGGAGACAGGGCGTCAGTTGGACCCAGAGCAACTCCGCTACTGTGTCAACTGTACCCTGCACCGCTATGCTAAACCATAGCGCTGCGCAGTACAGTTGACACAGTAGAGGAGTTGCTCTAGGTCCAACTGACACCCTGTGAAATCTGGATAACCTACAAAATCTGTTCCATGGTTGAAATTGATTATAAAAAAGGAAAAAGAAATTTTACCTGATTGTTGAGTTGTCAGGGGCTCGGACTCTCATGTTCTGGTGTTCGTAGAATTCGACGACAAGCCGGTGCCTGAAAGGATCAGAATGATTAATGAGTCTCTGTGGCGATTGGAATAAACAGGCAAAAGTAATTCAACGAGTAGGAAAAATCTGCTTACCGGATTAAGTCATTATTGAAATGCTCGCTATACGCCAGGATTTTGATTCCCGTTGTAACGAGATCATCAAACTTGACCGAAACATAACCGCTTGCTATAATACAGCGATACAGCCGATGACAGGTACACTGAGCTACTGACCTATATACTAGCCAATACCTGGCAACGAAATTCGTGATTGGTCACGACTGAGATCTTTTCGATGGTCGTTCTCACATGAATATAACAAACAAACAGTGCAGCGAGCGGTCGAAAAACGTCAGCTGATCGCGGTTTATATTTTCTGTTTAATTAGCGAAAAGTGTTTCACTTCGTTAATAAACACTTCGAAAATCGGAAATGTAAAACCGAAAAAAAGCAGTGCAGACAATCGGATGAAAAATGTCGGCTGATCGCGGTTATCGACGAAAAGTTTTCCTTGTTATTTTGGGTTGTTTTATTATAAAAATGTGATAAAATATCGTCTGTACAGTTGGATGCTGTACCAAACGATGAAAATGACTAACAAACAAATCAAATATCGAGCTGTTTTCGTCGTCGAACAGCGATTGACAGTCGGTAGAGATTTCGACACTAAAAGCGAGGTTATGTTTTAGTATACTTCGCGCTGTCCAATCGACCTTTTTCCGCTGTTTTTTCTCCACATTTTCTTGTGCATTTATCATCGTTTTTTGCTCCTTATATTTACCAGTATATTTATTTAGCAGTAGTTTTTCTCTCTAAATCGTAATCTTTGCCAGTAGTTTTTTCTCCTCGAAACATTTGCCAGTAGTTTTTTTCTCCTGAAATTGCATTCCCGGTCGGGAATTAGGTTAATTAAACGATACCCGGTGGTTCGTCCTCCACAACCGATTCGTGACAAGCTCAGTCTCGTCTTCGAATTCCGAGATGGGTCGAACGAAACTGTCAAAACTTAGTGCACCGACGGGACGCTTTACGAGACTCCATTCAACGTTTCCTACGCTACTTCCATGTCGGATCTTCGTCTGGAAGAGGCCAAAGACCCCGACCGCTCCAAAAGAACCGCCAGGAAAAATATCCAGGATCCCCGCAAGGGAACACCCAAACAACGGCCCATGCGACACGATCAACGCCGATGAAGTTGTTGACAGTTCCACCGAAGAAGGCAAATGCGATGCGAGGGGTGTCGACGAAGAAGGTTCGCTCTTCCCATGTGATTCATCGTCCCTTTTTCTGTCAATTTCTCATTTACCTTCAATTTATATTCAGGGAAAGTCATCACGTTCGACGGCGAAGGACGACGGGGAAAAACCAAATGCGAAATATTTTTCAACGGCAAGGAGCAAAATGCGGCTTATTTTGCTCTGTAGGGATGCCTTAGGAGACTCCGTTCAACGTTTCCTCCCTCGCTTCCATATCAGACCGAGAAAGCTGCCGCCAGTTCTACCGAAACAAATGCGATGCAAGGAACGTCGACGAAGAAGGTTCGCTCTTCCCAGGTGATTCATCGTCCCTTTTTCTTTGAATTCTCATTTAACGTTGTTTTTGTGTATTTTTGGAAACATCATTCCCCACGTCACGTGCCGACGACGAAAAAATCTGAATTTAAAGCCTAATTTCCATATTTTTCGATAATTTAACATTTTTGTGATAATAAATTGTAAATATTTTTCGTTTCCTTTTAACATTTTTTGCCAAAGTTTAACATTTTACGCTAAATTTCAACATTTCTCGGTAAATTTCGGCGTTTTTCGTTAAATTTTAATATTTTTTGTTAATTTCACATAAAAATGACTATGTACTTGCTCGAATTTCCTCAGACGAACGATTTGCTACTTTCCCTGAATCTTTATAGTAAAATTTCAATTGTGGGCAAAAATAAATCTTGAGATCTTTCGATACGACGAAAAATTCATATCCCATTCATTATTTTAAAAATTAACGTACTTTTCTGCCTATTTTTCTCTTTGCTACAAAAAATCATCAGTTTTCGGTGTTTCTGAACGATGCAAACTTCATTTTGGCGGGAAATTACTTTGATGATTTCCGAATCCATTCATGTTATCTTCATCTTTATCCATTTTTATTGTAGGCGACCCAAACCACTGATAGGACAACTCATGAGAATCCACGTTGTAAAAATTTTGGAGTATCTTTAGTGATATTTATTTGACAAGTTATCCGTGTATTCGCTCATTCGCATTAAATTTTACATTCCAAGACACATGAAACAATTCACGCTTCTCACACACTCACACACACTCTGACGCTTTTCTTTTTAACATGCTTTGGAGTACAGTTCTCGTTTTTAATTTTTTATTTTTTTTGTTTGCGCTGTTTAATATTTATCAGATGAAAATGGGAATTGAGACTTATCTCTATTGTTGTTCGAAAATCCCTCGGTGGCTCTTGCCCTGGGACTTGGATCCGGCGTCGGAGGTGGTGGAGATTCCACGAGGTAAGACGACTGGCCAGTCCCTTCTAACGATCGTTTATTGATTTGTGTTGTCACCCGTTTCCTTCGACGTCCCAGAGCGAAGAGAAGGAACGATGAGCCAGCGAGGACGAGCTCGCTCGCAAATTTCATGTTTGGAGGGGATATAGCCGAAAAGGAGTGAGAGAACATGCGTACCAGGGATCGAGAGATCGATATGGATCATACGCATGTCCTTCTCATCGGCGCAAATATTTAAATAGCAAAAAGGCTTCTTACAACGTTGTCACACCAAAGGCACCAGTTTGCATGACCCCCAATCCACGCGTCCAACTAGCGCCAGCGCCTCGTCCTATTTTCGTTAAAGGGTGCGACGAGCCAATCAAACTTCCTCAGAGTGCATATTGGCTGCTGGGATTACCGTATCCTTTCTCATTTTTCAGTTTTTGCCAAGCCAATTCGACGAGTCGAATAATTCGTCATTTCGTCCCACCCAAAATTAAAACTTTCACAATCTGAGGAATGATAGAGCAAAGAGGCAACATGTGGGAGAGACATCGATCCTTAACGTTTTTTTCGATGCAGTACGTTTATTATATGGGAGAAAAGAGACCGTACGTGCTGATATCCCACGGTCGTTTGTTAGCCGGAATGTACGGAATAAGCAAAGTGTTGGCTTATCGAATGTTCAACTTGTCAATTTTCCAGTCCACAGTCTCGTTCTGATATTGGACGTCGTTGGTGAGTTCGCCATGATGCTCGTTGGTACACGAAGTAGAACATTTGGTCTTGGCTTCCTGCACGTTATTCTCTTCACGCCGTTCTCGTTCGTTTGTTGGTTCCGCCTTGCGTACGAAGCTTTTGAGTAAGTTCTTAAAATGCCTATAATTTCGATTATTAGAATGATTTGACATCATTTTACAAATCCGTTTCCGCCAAAAATCTTTAATTTATTTCCACTCTTCGGCTCTTTTGTGAGAAATTTCGCTAAATTTGTAATTTTCGGTCAATTTTCATTGTTATTGTTGAAACATTACAGCGGTATCATCACGGCCATAAACATTTTCGACTTCGGTGGCGCAGGTGCAATCAGTTAAACGAGAGACACTCGCGTCTTCTATACAGAATAGAAAAGTCGAGCTTGTGACGATAAACAGAAGTGAGATCGAGAGCGAGGAACGTTCGAGAAGCATCACCCTCATTTCACGTTTGTCAAGGACTCATGGATTCTCTCGTCAGTGCTCATCCCATAGCTCACGTTTTAAGGGATTACGTTGTTTTCAAAATCGTCCCTATGCTCAATCCAGACGGCGTTTTTCTCGGTAATTATCGGTAAGAAAATTCCGAATAACTATTCTGGATCCTCGATTTATTTCTATACGATTTTGAAGTTCGCCTCGTTGAAATGCAACGAAAACTCATTGTTTGTCAAGGCAGAGCGCAAATTTTCATCCAGTATTTGACAAAAATAGTTCCACAACCTTTTTTGCTATTCAAAAATCGAATTAGCCAAAAAAAAAAATGGAAAAAGTTCATTAATTATCAAAATAATTAATAAAAAATATATTCTTCTTTGTTTTTGGACGATTCGAATTTCAGTGTCGTACGAAAACGATGTTGAAGTTCGCATCGTTGAAATGCAACGGAAACTCATTATTTTTCAAAGCAGGTTGCAAAATTTTCATTCAGTATTTGTCAAAAATAGTTGCACAGCCTTTTTTGCTATTTAAAAATTGAATTCCCTAGAAAAAACTGGAGAAAGTTCATTAATTTTCAAAATATTGATTAAAAAATATATATTTTTCGTTCTACTCCACCGAGGGACATTTAAGTATTATTCACTTTTATTTCACGTCCGGTGTTTTTCTCAGACTCTAAATTTTTTGACCCAACAGATAGACACTCATGGGCATGGATTTAAATCGCGCCTGGAATCGCATTTCCGACTGGATTCATCCGACCCTCTCGGCGACCAAAACATTGCTCGAAAATCTTGATATAAATATCAAAGAACCTTTCGACTGTGTGCTCGATCTTCACGCTCACACCAACGCCGGTGGCCTTTTCGTTTGTGGCAATACATACGGCGATGTTTAAAGGTAATTTTTTCCCATGAAATTCGAAAAGAATCAGTGGGAAATAAAATTTTCGATAAATCGGAAAGATGTACGAGCAAAAAAAAGTTCGCGACGTTGGAGTCCAACAAAAAATACGTTTTTTTTATTAATCGTTCGTTCCATTTCAATTTTCGTTGGATTTTGCGTTTGGATCCTCGAAAATATATCTTTTTAACGTCCTGACCAAATATCGAATAAGAATCTCGAGATCTGGCTCAAGAAAAAACAGAATTTCGTTGCGTTCCAACGATGCAACCTTCAGGATCCAGAATTTTTATGAAACTCAAGCTGGCGACGTTGGAGTCGAACGAAAAATACTTTTTTTTCTATAATTCGTTCGTTAAATTTCCAAAACCATGGGAATTTCCATACCGATTTTGTGTTTGGATCCTAAAAAAATATCGTTTTATAGTCCTGACTAAATATCGGATAATAATCTCGAAATCTGGCTCAAGAAAAAACAGAATTTCGTTGCATTGCGACAATCCAAACTTGAATATCCCGTCGTCGACTCTCCTAAATTTATAGTTAATAAAATGTTCGAAAAAATTCTTTGATAAGCACTAATTGGTGGCTGTTAGCCCATCAGGTACAAGAGACACATCGTTCTGCCAAAAGAATTTTCATAATTTGTGCTTTTTTTCCGCCAATTCGGAAACGAATTCAGGATTTTGGATACGAATTCAGAACCAGTTTTTTCAATTGATAATGAAATTACATGTGGAAATCTTTGGTTAATAAACAAAAAAAAAATAAAAAAAATAGTTGGAAACGTGAAAAACAAAAAATAATTGCATTTTTTTTGTTTTTTAAACAGAATACAGAAATTCTTATAGTATTGACGACGCATTTGGCTCATATATCGAATAATTTTTCACCCAGATTCATCGCAAGTACCGAGCTTTGAGGGCAAGTGTATCGAAAGCCCAGCAGAAATTCACAACGACGTTTTGACGAAACGAGTACGTGCAATACGCAGCGGGTAACGTGGCAGCGAGCGCAGTACGGAATCAAATGGCAAATGCGAATGAGCCGCGTTATTGAAGTCGCAAAGAGTTTTGACGCAACGTAAGCGGTGAACAGGAATGAAAAAGAAACAAAACGAACGAAAATAATGAAAGAATAATGGAACGAAAATGAGAAAGAAAGAAAAAACTGCACGAGGATTGGACGAAAAATTACAAATGTAATTGAATGAATGAATGAATTTGAGTTTTTTACCGGGCGCTCAGTCCTGATGGACCATTGTGCCCGAGCCCTAAGCAGAGGGCATCTCTTGTCAGGAGGTGTCAGGGAGTACGAGCGTCCTCCGTGAGGCGCAGAAGCCTGCCCCACTCCCTTAGCCTTCCTGCGTCGATTGAGCGGGACCGGAAGGCCGCGAATCCGAAGCCTTTAGTCCCCTGTAACTCATCGCGATCGAGAACCGAGCCCTGAAGTCCTCGTTACCGAAGCTCTTCTAGTCCCTTGTAACTCGTCACGATCGAGAACTGGGGCCCGAAGACCTCGGTGCGGAGCCCCTCCGGTCCTTTTTCACTCATTATATGGTGCAGCGGAGTTTGCACCGTTTTTTGGCAGAAACTGCCTTTTTTGCGGCTGCAGCCGACTTAAACTTTAACTGTATCGCATTTGCCGAGGGCGAAGGAAAACTGCAGAAAACCTTGCCGATACAACCGGTCCCGGGTACGTCTCGCCGAGTCAGAGGAACGTAAACATGGACTACAGCCACACACATGCCGCCAACACTCGTACTTGCGGTACTTGTGCCAGCGACACACGTGCGTCAGCCACGCCCATATTTTATTCTCTCCGACCGGGAATCGAACCCGGGCCCTCCCGATGCTCTGGTTAAGAAGCAAGCACGCTAGCCACTAGACCAGAGCACCGGTTACAAATGTAATTAAAACACATCAGGATTGACGAATTATAAATACGAGGAAGCGCTAATTATTCAGGTCTGACAAGTCCGATTTTATTCGAGCCCGAAAAATACGCATGTCTGGTTCATGTATCGGCTTAATTTTTTTTTCGTCGAACGCGCCTTTTATATTGTTATGTAGAAATTTATCCTCAAAAAAAAATCGTTTCGCTCTGCTCAAGAAAAAAACAGAATGTAAAAAAATTGATTCTAGGAATGGATCGAATGTTTTTACAGAAATGTTGAAGCATTTTGAATTATTCAATGAGTTATTGACAAAATTGAAAAAAATAACTGTTGATATTATTCAAAAACGTTGAATTAAGCAGCTTTTTCGGTTTTTTTTTTTCATTTTTGCGGGTAGAAAAATTAATTGTAGGAATGAAGTGAAATAGCAGAAAAAACTGGCAAAGAATTGTCAGTCGATAGGATAGAATTTAAAAATATTATTCAACAAGTTATTAAAAAATTGGAAAAAAAACTATCGATAATTATTTGAAAACGTTGAATTGAGCAGCTTTTGTTGGTTTCTTTGAATTCAGGTTTCCAGACGAGTGAATTACTCGAGATGCAAATGAAGAATTTTCGATTTGTTGCTTTTAGATGAAAGTCCACGTCGTTCGAGCAATCGTGGAGTGAGAAATTCGCGTCGTCGTTCGCTTCGACGATCTTCCGAGAGGTCCACATTTCCCCAGTCCGTATACAACGACGAGAGCCTCAGGAATCCGAGAGTTTCGCTTCTCGATGTGTCGCGACTTTTGCACAACGCCCAGACCGTCAACTTCCGTACGGTAATGAGAAAAAAAAACATTAAATAACTAAAAATATTCGATAACTAACAATATTTCCACACTGGTTCGAATTTTCATCGAAAAAAGTGAAATTTTAATGAAAAATTGAATTCGCAGTAACTGGACGCTTCGAGCGAAATGGAGCGCGGGTCTCCGAGAGTGTCGCCCGAACGACCTTCAACGCCGGAGAAGAATTCGTCGGTAGATTCGACGGATAAATCAGCTGCAAGTTCGGTTTCGAAAACAAAGAGTGAATATTCGTCGGTGCGACAAGATTCGGAGGATCCGTTGGAGGGACTGAGCTGGTTATTGAACGATTCGGAAACCGCGACGCCGATGAGGGACGGAGATTCCGAGGAATATCGAAATGAGGAGGGCGACGACAACGACGATACGCGTACGGACTTGAATGTGCCAATGTTCGTAACGCGAAAACGTGGAAGTCGCTACAACGACAAGGAGGACTTTACGCTTTTCTTCCGTAAAGCGCCGCTCGAAAATTATCATTTCGGTCCAGACGATCTCGTTTTTCCAGTTATCGAAAGCCATTGCAAAAGCAGCACCCAAGTCCAAGTTCCTGAACCGGAAATAATCTTGCGGATTGCAGAAAATTATTCGATTTTATTTCGTCCCTTATCGATCAATTTTTCCGTACTTTTTTTTCGAGTTAAAAAAAAAGCGTAAATGTCAAAATGCATATTGAACCGATCGAAAGTCCCTCGGTGACCATCAAGCCGAGCCCCAAGCTCGTAAAGTTTGTCGTGAAAAATGTGAAAAAACTCGAAAATGCCTTGAACAACATTATTTCGAAAAAAAAATTTGCTACCGTTTTTCTTATCGGTTTGAATATGAGAATAGCAAAATTTTCGAAGTCTGGATTATCGAAATTCGTTTTGAAATGGGCAAAAATCCGAGAAAGTTTTTTTTTTTTTATATGAAAACACAAAAAAAAGTAAAATTTTTGGAAACTCGATTCGTCAAATTGATGTTCAAAAGAAAAGAAAATGGAAATACGTTTTTTTTTCGAAATAAAATAAATTTTTTTCGAAATAAAATAAATTTTAGAAAGTTCTAACGAAATTTGGTTAATTCTTTTT
Source organism: Hyposoter didymator (assembly GCA_037952995.1). Taxonomy (NCBI): domain Eukaryota; kingdom Metazoa; phylum Arthropoda; class Insecta; order Hymenoptera; family Ichneumonidae; genus Hyposoter; species Hyposoter didymator. The sequence goes on from JBAJMU010000026.1 coordinate 22,817, forward strand.
CTTTTTCACGATGAATCAACTAAACCGTCAACTGATCGCCGTCGCCCAGTTCGTTATTTCGGTTTTTGCTGGTTTCGCATTTGGATTCATCGGAATGGAATTGCTGATAGGAAATTTCGATTTTGGATTGAGACTCTTGCGCGGAATCCCTTATGCGCCCTTAGCCTTGGCTAACAAATTGAAATAGCCAGTTACACCAAGTTGCACCACGAGTGGTATTTTAATTTGTTCAAAAATGTGACCCCTGTCCGCGAGCAGTTTTGCAGGTTTGTTAGCACAAATTATGATAATTGCGACTGGATCGATTGTCGGCTGAATAAAATGGAAAGAAAAGTTAAAAAATTTCATCGATCGTGATTCTACGCGAAGAAACAAAGTCGTCGAATTCACGGATGTTTGTCATTAAGGAAAAAAATTTGAAATGCGATAAAATTGTGCAATTTTCATGCATTTTTCATAAACGAATCTGGTGGATTGCTAAAATAACGAAGCAGTTAAGGAATTCGTATAAATAAGGAAAAAATGGAGTAAAGTTTTGTTTGCCAATACATTTTTTTAATGCAATAATAAATGGCCTGATGGCCATGCGTCAAAGAACTTTTCTTCGATCGACGATCATTCAGTGAATAATTAAATTGTAATAAATAATTAAAACTAATTTTAAGTTTTGTTGTCAGCGTCGCTGTCGCTTTTGGTGTTTGAGTCGCTGATGTTTCCAGAATTCAATTTTCCGTTCGGCTTCGAGTTTGTCTCGCTTCCTGACAAATTCTTATTCTTATTTTCCGACTGGTCGCTGTCCGACTCGCTGTCACTGTGCGAATCCGTCGACGTTCTGCTGTTGTTCGATTATACTTTGCAGCCATCAACTCTTTGAACTGCTGAACTGTTATTTTTCGTGGCATTGTTGCTTTCAGGAATTCCCGAGTCTCGTTCGTCTGTGCCCATTCTCGAAACACGAAAACTAGGTTAGGTTAATCGCGTCAAACATCCGCCGAAAAAACTATACGAACGCGACAATACAAAATATTGTCTAGCATCGATTGCACTATAATTTTTCATTGATTAAATCGTACAAACGACACACGGAAATGAGGTTAGGTTAATCGCGTCAAAGATCCGACGAAAAAACTATTCGAACACGACACTACGAATAAAATATTGTTCAGCATCGATCGAAGAAACGATTCATTGATTAAGCACTTTAATTTAGGCACTTTATTATAGCAAGGGTTCCGGATAAACGTCGATTATTATTCTTTTTCTCCGATTCTCGAATATTAACGTTTTATTGAATATCGCGGTTTATATATACACTAGTAAGGAAAGACCCAGCTGATTCATCACTCGTAACGCTTTAACCAAAACTTTTCGTCGAATGGTAACACATGAGAATGGCGTCAGTCGCGACCAATCAGAAACGCGATGGCCACACGGGCCCTTTCTCTGTGTCGTATACATACACGCACGCACACTTCGATCATCGCATAATTTTGCCCGTGCAAAGTTTTTTCTCAACAATTACGGCATCGATCGGTATGTTTTATGGCTCAATCGAAGTGGGACAACTTAATTAGTGTCCAGTCCAATTTTTAGATCATGAGATTACCCCTGGGCTTCGTAATTAAAGAAAGTGTCTACCCCCACCGTCGAAATCGCTTTATTCAGAGATAATATACTCGGCCGAGGCTCGGGCAAGCAGACGACGCTGTCAAATGTACTTGTCCCGAGACTCTGCCGAGTCTCTTGATAAGATACTTAAGGTTAGGGCGGGTGAGCCTCCTCCAGCGTGTCACCCAAGGAAGCGACGAAAGGTGGCCAACAAATGGGCCGCAAACCCAGTCCACTGGTCGACAAACTTCCGTGCGAGTGGCGGGGCGCAAATGTCACGTCACAATACACTCTATATTTTATAACTCTTTTAATACTTACAGAATTTTATAAATTGTCTTTGCATGCCTTTTCCTTCTATACCCTGTCTTTTCTGCATGCTTCTCATTCGGCCTGCCTTTTAGCAACTGCAGGTCCCAACTCTATACTAGCATGTGATCATCTAGTCTCTAGCTATAAGTTTTGCCCCTATTGATTTTAGTTATACAATTGCATGTTTATATACCTTAGTTTACGTTTAAGTTCCGTCTACAGTGGCTTCAACTCCGTTTCGGAGTCTTGTAACTGAGTGTGTGCAAAAAACTCACGGATATAATTGAAAAACGGCCGAGTTATCGTTTCCGGTCGCACGCACACTCACCCTAATTGTCGTTTTCTTATATTGTCCTATCGTTGCTCGCCATAATGGTGCGCTGTATTTGTGGCAAGGGATTCGCGACAGGGGCGGGAATGCGTTCTCACATCTCTCGTCGGTACTGTAGAGGTGCCGCACCCGATGTCGAGAATCATTGTAACTTCTGCCGCGAAAACAACGTTGTGAGAACATTCCCGACTTATATAGGCCTTGGGCAGCACATTCGGCAGGCACACAATGCGGAATACAACCGAGAACTTGAGTACCAAGTAGAGAATCCGATTCGGAGCGCCTCACGGTGGTCCGAGGAAGAGTCGATACGCATGGCCAACTTGGAAATTGCGTATCAGGGCCGCTTCATCAACAAACATCTGACCTCTATTCTCACTGGGCGTACCGTCGAAGCCATTAAATCAAGGTACCGGCAGAGTGATTACGTGGAGCTTATTCAGGATCTAAGGCATGGGCAGCCTATCATCGCTGACATCGAGGAAGAGCTGCTAGATGGCAGGACTGAGGCAACTGGGGCTACCAGCCCAGCAGCGGGAGCTCAACAACAGGCCCCTCTTGATCTATCAATGGGCAGAACTCCTAATAACTCTGTCGCAACCGAGAACTGTGTGTCCGTAGCGGATGCAGTGAGCGCTATCAATGCCTCCCTGTCGCAGAGCAGCCTTCAGAGTGCTCCTCCCGCGATCCCTGAATTCGTTAGTGAGCAGTGCGTCAGCGTCTCCGAAACCGTCAACGCCTCTAGACGTGCGGAATCTCGCGAGACGTCCCACTTCACCCACGACATCCTCAGCTCGACGGCCTGGCCCGAAAACCCCTCTCCGCCTATCAACAGGCGGTTGCGAGAATTCCGTGATGACGACGTGTCGGTTATTCACCAACCTGACAGGGTCACTCCCCCCCGCAGTGAGCCTTGCTCTGCGACCGAGATGCCGCTGAGACCTGTAGCGGAGACCCATTCCCCGCCGCAGGCGGCTCGCTGTCACGCGTGCAGTCATCCGGACAATCAGAATCCTGTGTCTGTTTTCCTTTCGTCACTCATAATCTCAGACGTGGCGTGGGGCGAGGCGGACAGGCGCATTATCGGTATCCTGACAAAGAACGGCTCATTGGTGTGGGCACTGGGCACGGACAAAGCGGCATGACCGGGTAGCAAATTTGATCAAGCAGGTTGCTAGCGGAAAAGGATGGGCCGTCGAGTGCGAACCACACATCCGTTGCTCGAATGGCCTCCCGAAGAAGGCTGACCTGGTTCTGTCTAGGGGAGACAGAGTCGTTGTTGTGGACGTTGCCGTCGCGTGGGAGGGCCCCAACCCTCTAGGTGCCACTTACCTCCACAAACAGGCAACCTATAATGGTCCTGAAATGATCTCTGCGCTTCAGCGCAGATATCCTGGAAAGAACATTTGAGTGGAAGCAATGGTGGTTGGCGCCAGGGGAATTTGGTGTCCCCAGAATGATACCCTGGTAGGCACTGTTGGGCTCCCGAAGACCGATGTTCGCAAAATTATAATTGCGACAGTGAACGGCAGCGTATTGGTCCACCGGGAATCTATGCGTTCTACTTACTTTCGGAGAGGGAGCTAAAACAAACTACCAGAGTCGCGTGAAATTGCATATATATACAGCGTCTGAGAGTAACAGCATTGGCAGTATGAAGGGAAAGATCACCTTTTGTTCAGTTTTACGATTTGTCAATGCATGATTTTGAGAAATTTTAAATTTTTGTTTTTACAATTTGCCAATGGGTGGCAGTGATTCAGCCCAACATACAGGCCCCGCACGGGCTGCCTTATACGTATAGCCAAATGCCTCGTCATCTAATTAGCGACGCGCATGAATGGATTAACGAGATTCCCTCAGTCCCTATCTACTCCCCCCCATGGTGTACCGCCTTGTCGGGGCGGGGGGGCTTGTGTGTCGCGAGGACCCTTGGAGCTGTGCCGGCGGGGGCTTCGGCCCCTGGCAGGTTCAACCATGCCGGATTGGTCCAAGGTGAGCGGCCAGACTAAGTGTGCACCAAATCCTACGGGGTCATCGATTTGTCGGTGATCAGGGCTTGGCGTCCCTGGGGCCCGAGCTGGGGTCGGATGAGCGCCATCCGTCTCCTAATTCCGTAGCCTCTGCCGCCGCTTCAACGACCCTCGCAAGGCGTGGCGTGGGAACATTGCAGCCCTCGGAGAGCGGAGGCCTTGGCTTAACTTCCCGGGCCGCGAGGAAACAACCTCTATAAAAAATTCTCAATCCTAAGTTCTGGTTCGCGGCGATAGGATGTATGGCCGACGAGTAGAGCTCAGTCTTTAGCGACCAACTTCGGGGCACCTGGGAGCACCCCGTCGTATATATCCCTTATTCGTGCTAAGGCGGCTCTGGCGGGGTGGACACCTGTTTCCGACCATACTCGTGGGATCAAAAATGGAATCTGAAACTAAAAACAAAACAAACAAACAAAAACGAAACCCAAAACCGAAATCGAAAAAGCTATTGGAGAAAGAAACTGAAATGGAGATGGCGACTGACGCGATTGAGAGCATCGATGTTCCGCTGCCACCCAGTCCGACCGGGAGCCGCTCAAATCGACACAAGCGAAAGCAGCCACCCCCACCTACTGCGAAGGTGTATTCGGACAATTCGTCGGATTTTGAGGAGGTTATACGAAATAAAAATAAAAAGAAGCGACATCTATCACCCGATGATCCCATTTCAACCGACGAAGAAAGCCCGCAGGCTGATCTACACACGTCTCTTCCTCTCACCGACGATGTCCTTTACGAACTTCGAGAGAGCCTGGAAAACTTCATGACGAACGAGGCAAACAAGATCCCTGTAAACAGTATGCGATTTATCCTGAGCAAATGGCGCACCCTGGACCGGCACCTGCGACAACAAAAAGAGATGATCAACCAGCTGAAAGCGGAGAATGGAAAGCTAAAGGAGGCCCTAACTCGTAAGGATCTGGATACCCCGTTCCGAACTATGTCGTATGCGACCGCACTAGCTGGCGATCGTGCTGACCATCCCCCGGAGCCAGGACCAGCGCGAGCTCCATATGTGCCTGCCAGACGGAAGGAGAACTACGAGACAGTCATCATACGCCCTGATACGGAGGAAGACAAACGGACCAGCGACAAAATCCACAACAGGCTGAAAAACGTATTGGAAGGAGAGAAAAACAATTTATTGTAACGGAACGACCCATACCGTTGACATAGGGGGGCGAGTGCTCGGCCTTACTCTCGTTGCCAAGAGTAGAGCGTCGCCTTTTCGGCCATCGAAAACAAGACACACCTCATTATCGTGAGACCTTGTCCTACCTTCGACGTACGTCTCACCAGCTAGACGCAAGCAAGACGGCCCATCGACACGCCTCGCTTGTCACGCCTGTCAGAGCTCCCACTACCTCTCGCCAAATCCCCTAATCATTGCAATAAACGGAAACCAGAAGCAAGAACACGAGAAGATGACAACTTGATCCCGGTGGTCACACCACCTGACCTATTTCCCACCGGTCACCACACCAAGTACCGTGGTAGGGAAGCTTCTCCTCTCGCCTCGTTTCTCTATTTAAGATCGTGCAGCGAGAGCTCTCGATCATTATTCGACACAACTCTCCAAAACTCCTAATATCGTGAGTAACACTCTTCGGATAATGGACTTATAAAAATTATCAAGTCGGACTCCTCCAATCAACTCGAGTTCGCGGTTAGGGAACTAATCCTGGGCAAGGTACCTGCATTGCGCTGGTTTTCCAACCTCAGGATTAGCGAGTATTCTGGTGATCATAGGTAGGACTTCCGCGATTTTATTCGTTAAATTCACGCGATGGCAACGACTCTAAGATCCGTCGGTTTGACCCTGTCTATTTTCTCTAGAAAACTCCACACCTCGCGAATAACGAGTCGGGAATCGACAAATTAATTGAGACACCAGCTTCTCTGGTGCATAGGACGTGTGTCCTCAGCAAGCACACGTGCCGCGAAACCTCAACATATTTCGCAACCGCTATGAGAATCAATCGGTCCAAAGACCACGATTAATTCGCCACTTTGCTCGTCGGCTTCACTGACGTTTCGTACGTTCGCAGCGGCACTCGAACGTCCAGCTAGGATAAATAAATCATTTCTTTGCGCCCGCCTAAAGATCGAACGGGAATTATAATAATTCGCGTTTATCGAATTTTTACGTCAGCTTCTCTGGCGCATAGCACGCTTGCACTCGGCAAGCAAGCGAGCAGCTGAGGGACAACTCAGTATCCGCCGTGAGAATCAAACAATTCGAAGAATTATTTGATTCGATTTGCCCGCCAGCTTCTCTGGCGTTTGACGTCTGTTTTCTTCCTTCACTCTTTGCTTCTCACGATCCCTTTTCATATGCAACCACGAGCAATAGTCTAAACAATTTTTATCAAGCTTCAATTTTATTATTCGCTGCATTTTAACTCCAATCAATTACATTTCAAGAAATAATCACGCCTCGCAACAATTTTACAAATTCGACGCTTCTCGTCAATACGGTCATAAATCACCGAGCGTTTGCTCGGCTCGTGACGTCACACGCACCTTACGTGTGTGTGCGCTCGAGACACGGACAGGCGGTCAAGCGAGACTCCGTCTCCTTCTTGCTATCCTGATCCTTTCCAAAATCTTTGACCATCAATAATATCTAATTCCCGATTAATTACTCCACAAATTCCCTAATTGCTGAATAACACCGCACAGGGCTTCACCCGCTTTCAATATTATTATTGCATTTTAAAATACTGTTTATTTCAATAATTTGTAATTTTCTTTCAGCAGCGATCTCTCTCACGTTCTCAGGAACGCCAATGATGAAGGGTCGTACACGTCATTCATGACGACACGCACACATCACCCTGAGGCAACGCATAACTCCCTAGGAGTTACGCATCCAAGAGAGACGCTGCATTCACGAGTCGCTTATCCTCTTTATATTCTAACATTAAAATATTCTTTCCGCTCATCCCATCTCTAACAAGGAATCCCACTCGAGTCCGAATCCCGTTTCTATCGGAAGGAGGCGGAAAATCGCCTCCCCGCAAAGTCGAAACGTTTCATTATGTGTCCGGAACATGAGGAAGCTTCGCAACAATGGAGTCCTGATTGAGGTCAGAAGCAAAGCGAACGTCGACACGATAAAGGGCTGTGATCTCAGCGGTGCGGGACTCAAACCGGTCGATCCAAGGCGAATAGACCCGAGTATCCTCATCTACGATGTCGACAAGTCGATGACACCGGAAGAGCCAAGAGCAGAGTTCTTCGCAAAGAACTGTGATGCCTTCTCCGAAGAAGAGGTGAGCGATCTCCGCAAGTCTGTAGCTTTCAGATCTAGCTTCCCAGTAAAGGCTAACCCGCAAAGCGTCAACTGGATTGTCCAGCTCCCAGTGAGACTATTTATACACGTGATGAACAGTGGTCGCCTCTACATGGGGTGGAAATCGCATAGGGTGAAGGAGTTCATCAACGTCACGCGCTGCTTCAAATGTATAGGGTACGAACATGTCGCTAAGCACTGCTCTCACGAGAAGCAGATCTGCGAATCGTGTGGCTCAACGGAACACGTAAGAGAAAACTGCGAAAAGAGAAACGAGCCAAACTGTGCCAACTGCACTCGTGCACGGCGGAGAGAAAGCAACCACTCGTCAAGAGACGTGAACTGTCCGGAGTACATCAGAGCCATCGAGATCTATAAATCCAAGATCCAATGGAGCTAAAAATAGGGCAGATTAACGCGCAACGTTCCAGGGCAGCGGCTGCTGAGCTGAGGCAAATATACAACGACATGGGCTTCGATATTATGTGTCTCCAGGAGCCCTACTGCGTGGCTGGTAAAGCGATCGGATACAATGCCCCGGATGCTCAAGTCTTCTACCCGAACACAGAAAACGTATGGGTCGCGACAGTCGTCCGGAACCGAGAAATGGATGTCTTCCAAATGACATCCGGAAACAGTGGACATATATTGTGCCTGGATATTCGCAGCCTCCTGACGCAATTTTACCTCATTAACATCTATTGCCAATACTCGCTGCCACTCGAGCAGTTTATCGATGAGCTTGAGACTCTACTCCGTCGACTTGATTTGCCTCGAGTCGTAATATATGCAGATTCGAACTACAAATCCAGCATGTGGTTCTCCGGAGAGACAAATGCCAATGGCCAACTACTCGAAGAATTCATCGCCCAGCATAACCTTATCATCCTCAACAGACAGTCCGAGCTAACAACTTACTCTTCCACGCATGGTCAGTCTAATATCGACATAACCCTGTGCAGTCGAGCTCTATGCATGCTCGTCAGAAGCTGGGAGGTCAGCGATGCTTCGGCTTCCTCTGACCACTGCCTTATAGTCATCAAGCTTCACAGTGACAACGAATTTGGGGATAGGCGTTCTTTCGAACGCACGAAGAATTTGAACATAAAGAAAGCAGACTGGGAAAAATTCCGGGAAACATTAAATAGGCTCGCGGGTCCCGACGCACTGGAAAACTGGTGTAACCTCGACGCTAATACAACTGCCCTACGGATTATGGATGCCATTACCGCTGCTTCCCAGCAATCGATCCCCTATAAGAAGACATCGAAGGAAAGCATACCATGGTGGTGTCCCGAGCTAACGCGACTAAGATCGCAAGCTGCGAGTGCTAGGAAACAGCTCTCAACCGCCCGTCGTCTACAGACGACCAATATTCAAAACTGCGAGGAATGGTATCGCCGTGTTTCGGGAGCGTACAAAAAGGAACTCAAAATGCGAAAACGACAGTCGTGGAGAAATTTCATCCAGGAGGTTGCAAATAGAAACCCTTCGGGCATCTTGCACAAGATTGCGAAGAAGAAATACGGAGTCTCGGGGTGCATCGGGGCCGTGAGGCCAACTCCCGACACTGTGACCGAGTCCTGCGAAGAATCTGCAAAAGTCCAACTCGAAAAATTCGCTCCCAGCGACCCTCCAGACAATCCAAATAATGGGCATGCAGAGGCTAGGGATATAATAGCGAACTACGTCAACTGCAACGTGGAACCGGACATAGCAACAGCGGAAATCGACTTAGCGGTAACATCTATGAAACTCGGCAGGGCAGTGGGGGCAGACGTGATCCCACCGGAGGTCATCAAGATGACCTGGAAATATAGCCAGCCAATCCTGCTCGAACTGTTCAATAAATGCCTTAGAGATGGTGTATTCCCAACGATCTGGAAATGTGCAAAGCTAGTTGTGATCCCAAAGCCTCGACACTTCGACTTAGAACAAACATCCGCCTTCCGACCAATCTCGCTTCTCCCATCCGTGAGTAAAGTATTCGAAAGGATAATTGTCTCCCGCGTCCAAAGACAGTATGAGGAAAAGAACGCCAAGTATTAAAAAAGAATTGAAATCATTTCTTCAAGAGCCAAGCAAAAAAAAACTAGCCACGACAGAAACTTGGGGTGCATGGTTAAGAAAATAAGCATTATCAGGCAGAGGATTATGTCCATGGCGAATTTCCCGGGCTTATTTTCTTAACCAAGCACCCCAAGTTTCTGTCGTGGCTAGTTTTTTTTTGCTTGGCTCTGGAAGAAATTATTTCAATTCTTTTTTAATACTTGGCGTTCTTTTTTTACTTTTGCAAAGTAATTTTATTCAGATTTCATTTCTTTTTGCGAGTTTAAATTTTTCAGCGCGGGCCGCGAAAGCGGTAAAGGGAGAGAGACAGCGCTATAGGCGCGGCAGCGGTAGAGGGAAAGAGAGGCTCGACGATATAGTCTGTCTCTCTCGCACAGTGGCGCGCGAAGAGTGGGGATACCGCGTTCAGCGGAGCGCGTGACGTCACAGCTCGAAAATGTCCACCAGGCACGTAAGGGCGTATTTCCAAGCGCCTGCGCACGAAACTTACGCCCTTCTGACTGTGAGACAGAAAAGCGTCCCGGATCGCGCGACCAAAATCTTCAA
>JBAJMU010000026.1:57517-69386 GCA_037952995.1 Hyposoter didymator
GCGGGTAAACGGCGGGAGTAACTATGACTCTCTTAAGGAGGACGGACGTGTGTAAAATCGCTCCGTGAATAAATGGCTGAAAAAGTGGTGTAGACTGTGCGTGCAATATACCAATGGTGCCTAAAGTGTTCGTCTAGTGGCTGGCTTTATAATGTGATAATTCGTTTGTGCAATTTATATGTTTTTCGTTGTTAAAAGTGCAGAAAACATTCAGTGCCAACAGTGACCGAAAGTGCCGAGTCAGCTGTGAGCGCCGGCCATATTGGCCAGCAGCGCCTGTTGCCAACCGCGGCCGTTGGTGGTACTCCGTCCTTGGTGGGGCGGTCTGCCGGTAGCACCTGACAGTCGGTAACATACCATCGTCGGGCACGTGTTGCCACCGCTAACGTGCTACTGTCGGCGAGTACGACTATCATCGACGTACGATCGAGTGACCCGCGGTTATCTTCTGTGGAATGTTTTATTCTTCTTTGTTCGCTCCGCGCTTTGTTTCTGTCTTTTGTTTGTTCCGCGTCTCCGTTCGTGCGAAGCAATGCGCGTCGATTTTGTGTTCGTGTAAACTAAGCAATGCGCGTCGATCTTACGTATGTTTAAGTGAAGCAATGCGCGTCAAATTCGCGTACGTCTAAGCGAAGCAATGCGCGTCAAATTCGTGTACATCTAAGCGAAGCAATGCGCGTCGGGACTTAAGAAATTTTTCTTGCTTCGCTACTCTAAGTGCGCGTGCACACTATTGTGCCTTAAAGCAATGCGCGTCGATTTTTCGTTCGTGTAAGTGAAGCAATAAGCGTCAATCTCGCGTCTGTTTAAGCGAACCAATGCGCGTCGGGACTTAGAAACTTCTCGCTCTTCGCTCCGTTGTGTTTCTGCTGTGCTACGCCCACTGGGGCGATTTGATCTCCGCCTAAAACAACCAATGCGCGTCAAACCGGTTTCCTTCTACGATCGTGATGCGAAATTTTAACAACTGACCCTCGTCCGTCCCATCTTATCCATTGACCATCCTATCCATCGACCATCTTATCCGTTGACCATCTTATCCATTGACCTATAAATAATTTTTTTTTTTTTTNTTTTTTTTTTTAATCCTGTGACACCTTCCACAAACTGACCGCGATTCACCCATCACCTTGACGCTTTATTCTTCGACCCATTAACCATCCTGACTTTTACTCTTAAACAACAAACCCGTCTCACTTTATACTGACGACATCACGATCGTACCCGCGAAGCTGGAACCAGCCGACGAGCCGACGAGCACCGACGAAGAAGAAGAAGTCCAGACACCCTGTGCTGCCAGAAAGCAACTAGAAAGGAGAAGGTCAAATCAGTGATCCAAACGCCTCGAGCGTTGGCTCTCTTCGAGGATGGAGGATGAGACCTTGAACGTACCAGCCGGGCCACCTGGCTCTCCTCAACCATCGCCCCACACCGACGTCGGGGGCACCGGTGTAGCCGACCCCATCATCAGGATCTCGGAGTCGGTCAGCGATACTCCTATTGCCAGAGCACTCCTGGGCAAGAGGCGTAAGATCCAGTCTCCTAGCGAGAGCTTCGCAAGGCTACTGTCCAGATCGACACGGTTGGACACCACGAAACTTGAGAACTCAATGACCAAGTCAGTAGCAGCCATCAGGGAGGCGACAGCAGGCATCAAGGCCTCGGACAAAATCAAGGTAATCGCCGACAACATCTGGGCTATTACCACCTCGTTCCACCGGATCATCACCGCGCATAAGGAGCTCCTACGGGAAAGGTCTGCCATCAAAGCAACGGTCGAGCAGCTGAACCAGGACATGTCAGTGAGAATTGATGAACAGCTCTCCAACTGGAAGGCGACCATGGAGGCATCGCTCGCGGGTCTGATCGCCGAGCAGGCGCAACGAGCCATTAGCGAGGCCCTCATCGAGTCAGTGGCCAAGAGAGTGAGCGAGGATACGAGGACAGCGGTGGACACAGCCCTAGCGAGCAGACAGAGAAGCGAGGACGACCGGATGTCTAAGTCTATCAACGTCGAAGTGAAATCTCTTGGGGACAGGATGGTTGGAGAAGTCAGGGAAGCCGTTCGTGCCGAGACCAAATCCTCGGTAGCCCAAGGCCTGACCTCGTACGCATCGGTAGCTGGAAACTGGTCCGAAATGAGGGGACGGCAACGTCAGGAAACTGTCAGAGTGCCACAGGGACCGGAGGTACCCGTCGACGACAATATAAATTTCGCCATTCTCCCTGCCGAGTCACATCGGGCCAAGTACCTGAACTCAGATAGGACGAAACAAGCGGCAATAAAAATCATTAAGCCGGCTGAGTATAACCTCCAAGTCGCCAAGGTCAACCGGATCCCTGGGGCAGGGATAAGAATCAGCGCGAGGTCAGTCAACCTTGAAAAGCTACGGGCGTCTGCCGGTCTGGCTGAAGCCGGCCTAATAGTAAAGGACAATGTGAAACTCAACCCAAGGATCGCGATTCACGGAATACCTTCCGAGATGAAGGAAGACGAGCTCCTCGAAAGCCTCAGCAAAGACAACAACTTCGGCAGCCAGGACTCCCTGAAGGCCGTGTTCCAATTCAACGCGGCTGGGAGAAGGACCACGTCTTGGGTTATTGAGCTCGCGGCGAGCGACCGGCTCAAACTAATCGAACAGGACCGAGCCTATGTAGGCTGGCTTTCGTGCCGTTTCAACGACCACGTACGAGTTCTACAGTGCTTCCGCTGCCTTGGGTTTGGTCACTTGTCAACGAACTGCAACGAACCCGAAACCTGCCATCACTGCGCCGGCAACCACCGGAGCAGCAACTGTAGCCACGCCGCGGATAGGCCAACGTGCTTCAACTGCCGCGAGGCTGGTCTCGGTAATACGGCGCACTCAGCAAGGGACACAGAAAAATGCCCAATTCTGATACGCAAGGTCAAAGAGAAGGTTACAAACACCAACTATGCCTGAGTTAACATCTACAGCCGGAGAGCCGAATCGGGGTCACACAACTAGGAGGGACATCTCTGACCTAGGGCAAAGCCAGTCAAGGGCCACCAGGCGGAACTGGGTGGTAGAGGCAGGAACTGACATCCCGCCGGAGCCTGAAAGGGCGCCCCCACCTCAACCCGTACATCAATCCGGTCGCGGCGCACGCGATATGACAAATAATCGTCACCAAAGGAGCCCTCGGGCTCCGGTGCTCCCAACGAGCACACAATTCACCGCAGACAATCTAAACCTGCAGAGTTCAAGGAGTAGGGAAGATGCCGCTGCATCATCCCGCGGTGAACCCTCTACACCCTACACACCCATCACCACACACACAAACAACAACACATGCGCAGATCCACCACCAGATCCACCACCGGATTCACCACCTCTTGAGACTGGGAGCATCGTGGGCCTTCAGTGTCCCAACTGCGACCGAGCCTTTACGTCTAAGATCGGCCTCGGCGTTCACCGCAAGAGTGCCCACCCAGCAGAGTACAACAGCGGAATCACCACAGTGAGGTCCATGCCAAGATGGAACCCGGAGGAGATCCGGCTTATGGCCTGGGAGGAAGCCATGCCCCCCCCCGGAACGGTGAACATCGCCCGCTACCTCGAGACCAGACTTGGCAGGACAAGATCGTTTGAGGCCATTAAGGGCATGAAGCGCATGCCGAAGTACAGGGAGGCATTACGGGAGGTCCGTATGGTGATCGAAGCGAGGCAACAGGAGACCCCTGAGCTCTTGGTGGAGGAGAGTGCTGACGACAGCATTAGCGACGACAACAACGCCACCATCCCAAGAGAACGGCCCGGAGCAGGAGCTCCAGCCGCCGACATTCGACCCGCCTCTGGGGGTGCCGATGTCAACGAGGCTCTTGCAGTATACCTGTCTGAAGCCGTGGCCAACGAACTGCTAAACGACGAGCCCCTCCTGCAAAGAGCGATTGATTGCGCCAATAACGGAAGAGACCCCAGTGCTCTCCTGGTCCAGTGGAGCATTGACCGTCTGCCACCGGCCAGACCACCACGGGCTCAGAGAGGACAGCGCGGCAGAGAGGACACGAACACGTCCAGGGCCGTGAGGAGGCGTGCAGAGTACGCTGAAGTCCAGACCCTATGGCGTAAGAACCAAGCAAAGGCGGCCCGGAAGATCCTTGACGGAGACGCAGACAGTACCAACTGCCTGCCCATGGACCAACAGGAGCGTTACTGGCGCCAAATCATCGAAGAAGCTCCGCCACCGAGAGATGAGCAGTGGCCCGCACGTGAAGGCCACGGTGATGAACATCATGCTGAGAAGTGGGAGGGTCCCGGAGACCTGGAGAAACTCCAGAACCGTCCTCATTCCGAAACGCACAAATGCCGATGACCCCTCTCTGTACAGGCCAATCGCCATCGCCTCTGTCATACTCAGACACCTGCACAAAATCATAGCCAGACGCGTCTCCGCCGGAGCCCCATTTGATCCCCGCCAACGGGCGTTCATCGAGGCAGACGGTGTCGCCGAGAGCATAGCGGTCATGGCGGCCGTAATCGGTGAAGCCAGGAGGAGCCTCACACCACTGCACATGGCAATCCTAGACGTGCGCAAGGCCTTCGACACAGTCGACCACGAGGGCATCTTCCACGTTCTCGACGAATGCGGCATGCCACAGGAGATGATCCAGTACGTGAGACATCTCTATACCAACTCATCCACTGTACTGGAGGTCGCTGGGCAACGTTCGGCGGAAATTAAGGCAGCGAGGGGGGTCCGCCAAGGCGACCCTCTGTCACCGGTCCTCTTCAACCTCGTCATTGACCAGGTCCTGAAGGAACTGCTCCCGATTGTCGGAGTCAACCTGGAGGGTGTTAACATCAACGCATTGGCGTTTGCAGACGACCTGGTCCTCCTAGCATCCACCGCACCAGGACTCCAGCGATCTCTCGATGCTGTCCACCGGGCACTTGGCCGATTTGGACTTGAGGTCATGGCTACCAAGTGCTCCGCCCTCTCCATGATACCTTCTGGCCGAGAGAAGAAGATTAAGATCATCACCGAAAGCCTCTTCCACGTAGGCGTACACCGGATCCCGCAGACAACATCGTGCGAGAAGTGGAAGTACCTGGGGATCACGTTCGACTGTCGCGGCCTTATGGTCTCGACGGTCGACCTCCGCGACCAGCTGGCACGTATCAAGAGAGCCCCGCTAAAGCCCCAGCAGAAGCTAAGAATTCTGACGGCATACCTTCTGCCGCGAATGACCCACACCATGGTCCTTGGGAGAACCAACCACGGAGACCTGCGCCGGCTGGACAAACAGGTGAGAAGCGCAGTGCGAGCTTGGACGAGATTGCCGAAAGACTGCCCCATAGCGTTTTTCCACGCTCCGGTGAAGGACGGTGGACTGGGCATCCCATCACTCGCCACTAGCACACCGGAGCTGAAGCTGAGACGTTTGCTCAGCCTGGAACGGTCTGCCCTCCCGCAGGCTGGAGCTGCATCACGCAGCCACTTCGCGGTGGCAACCAGGAGACGGTGCGCGGCCACCTCCATCAGGAGCAAAGACTGGGCCGGCAAGCTGCATCACTCGGTTGACGGATTTGAGCTCCGTGAGGTACATAAGTCCAACCTCTCTAGTCAATGGATCCGCGACGACTTTATGCGGATCCCCGCCAGAGAATGGATCGAAGACGTGCGGGTGAGGATCAACGCCCTTCCTTCGGTCATGCGGACGTCGAGAGGATCGCGGCGAGCCCAACAGAACGTGAACTGTCGAGCAGGATGTGGTGTACCAGAAACGACCTCGCACATCATCCAGCAATGCCATCGTACGCACGGGGGCCGCATCCGCCGGCACGACAACATCGTCAGCACAGTTGCCACGGCCCTCAGGAGAAAGGGAGCGGATGTCAAAGTTGAGGAGATATTCAACACCTCGGAAGGGCGAAGGAAGCCGGATCTGGTCATCCGCTTAGGGGAGCGAGTCGTCGTCTTGGACTGCCAGATCGTCTCCGGGGGGCGACCCCTCTCCGAGACCTACGAGCAGAAGCGGAGGTATTACGCAGACAACGTGGACTTGGTCCAGTCAGTCGCAGCGGCTCATAACGTGGAGCCTGCCAGATTGGAGTTCGGTGCCATTACGATCTCGTGGCGTGGAGTGTGGGCCAAAGAGTCCGACGCCATCCTCAGGTCCCTCGGCCTACCGGTGGCGTCGATGGCGGGCCTTACCACCAGGGTCCTGCAAGGCTCACACCTAAACTTCGCGAGATGGAACCAGATGACCACTATGGTGTGAACACCGGCAAACACCGCACCCCCTAGTCGTGTCAGGAAGGAAGGAAGGAAGGAAGGAAGGAAGGAAGGAAGAAAGGAAGGCCCGAACTAATGGGCGACTGCCCAGTCTCTCGCGGTGCCCCTCTGGCCCCACGACGCACCCTCGCAGGCCCCTCCGTCAACCGTGGCCGCTGTCCAACCGAAGCCGAACGCACCCACCCTTCCGTCCCCCTGGCCCCAAATCTCGCTGGTCCTCCTTCTCGCGCCCAAATGCAATTATCTAGCAATCATAATACCAAAAGTTAACGACATAGTCATAATAAGCTAGTCAGTGTCACGTGCCACCCAGTCCCCCATTCGCGCCCAAATGCAATTACCTATCAATGAGAATGCCGTAAGTCAGCGACACAGTGATAATTAGGACGACGATTGCGGGGTTACCCCATTTGGCTTAGTGTAAATATTGATGTGACACTCCACAGTTAGCTATTGTCGAATTATATAAGTATAGGTGAACTAAGTATAGCGCATAAGTATAAGTAAACTTTATATAGTATATGTAACGAAGTGATTTTTACTGCGTATCTACAACACTGATTGAGAACTGCGTAACAAACAGACACACAAACATACACTACACACCACACTCACACTACACTGCGTCGACAATGTCAACCCACTTTATGTAACCTGTCCGTGCAGGACAAAACACGGAGAACAAATAAAATAGCCAAATGCCTCGTCATCTAATTAGTGACGCGCATGAATGGATTAACGAGATTCCCTCTGTCCCTATCTACTCCCCCCCATGGTGTCCCGCCTCGTCGGGGCGGGGGGGCTTGTGTGTCGCGAGGACCCTTGGAGCTGTGCCGGCGGGGGCTCCGGCCCCTGCCAGGTTCAACCATGCCGGATTGGTCCAAGGTGAGCGGCCAGACTAAGTGTGCACCAAAACCCTACGGGGTCGCCGATTCGTCGGTGATCAGGGCTTGGCGTCCCTGGGGCTCGAGCTGGGGTCGGATGAGCGCCATCCGTCTCCTAATTCCGTAGCCTCTGCTGCCGCTTCAACGACCCTCGCAAGGCGTGGCGTGGGAACGTTGCGGCCCTCGGAGAGCGGAGGCCTTGGCTTCACCGCCCGGGCCGCAAGGAAATAACCTCTATAAAAAATCCTCAATCCTAAGTTCTGGTTCGCAGCGATGGGATGAATGGCTGACGAGTAGAGTTCAGTTTTTAGCGACCAACTTCGGGGCACCTGGGAGCACCCCGTCGTATATATCCCTTACCTGTGCTAAGGCGGCTCTGGCGAGGCGGACACATATTTCCGACCATACTCGTGGGATCAAAAATGGAATCTGAAACTAAAAACAAAACAAACAAACAAAAACAAAAACCAAAACCGAAATGTGAAAAGCTATTGGAGAAAGAAGGTGAAATGGAGAAGGCGACTGTCGCGATTGAGAGCATCGATGTTCCGCTGCCTCCCAGCCCGACCGAGAGCCGCTTAAATCGACAAAAGCGAAAGCAGCCACCCCCACCTACTGCGAAGATGTATTCGGACAACTCGTCGGAATTTGAGGAGGTTGTACGAAAGAAAAATAAAAAGAAGCGACATTTATCACCCGATGAGCCAATGTCAACTGACGAAGAAAGCCCGCAGGCTGATCCACAAACGTCTCCTCCTCTCACCGACGAATTCCTTTTCGAAGTTCGAGAGAGCCTGGAAAACTTTATGACGAACGAGGCAAACAAGATCCCTGTTAACGGTATGCGATTTATCCTGAGCAAGTGGCGTGCCCTGGAGAGGCATCTCAGAAATCAAAAGGAGACGATAAACCAACTGGAAGCGGCGAATGAAAAATACAAGGCAGACCTGACCAGACTGGACTCGGCTATCCCTCCTCGATCTAAGTCGTATGCGACAGCCTTAGCTGGTGCCCGAGCTGGCAACTCCTCGGTGTTGAGACCAGAACCCGCTCCCTACGTGCCCACCAGGCAGAAGGAAAACTTCGAGACTGTGATCATACGTCCAGATAAAGAGGAAGACAAGAGAACCAGTGACGAAATTCACAACTTACTGAAAACTGTGCTCGAAGCTAAGAAAGGCAATTTACGTGTACGAAATATGAGAAAGCTTCGCAACAATGGGGTCTTGGTTGAAGTTAGAAGCAAAGCAGACGTCGACATGATAAAGGGGTGTGATCTCAGTGGTGCGGGACTAAAGCCGGTCGAACCAAGACGAATAGACCCGTGCATCCTAATCTTTGACGTTGACAAGTCAGTGAAACCGGAAGAGCTGAATGAAGAACTCTTCGCTAAGAACTGCGATGCCTTCTCCGAAGAAGAAGTGAACGATCTCCGCAGGTCCGTCGCATTCAGATCCAGCTTCCCAGTCAAGAGTAATCCCCAAAGCGTCAACTGGATTGTACAGCTACCGGCGAGACTTTTCCTCCATGTGATGAACAACGGACGTCTCTACATGGGGTGGAAATCACACAGGGTGAAAGAATTCGTTAACGTCACGCGCTGTTTCAAATGCCTTGGATTCGGACACGTTGCCAAACACTGCTCTCATGAGAAGCAAATCTGCGAATCGTGTGGCTCAACGGAGCATGTAAGAGAAAACTGCGAGAATAGAAACGAACCAAACTGCGCCAACTGCGTCCGCGCTCGGCGGAAAGAATGCAATCACTCGCCACGAGACCCGAACTGTCCGGAGTACATCAGAGCAGTCGAGATCTATAGATCCAAGATTCAATGGTGATAAGAATTGGGCAGATCAATGCGCAACGCTCTCGAGCCGCGGCTGCTGAGCTGAAGCAAATATATAATGAAATGTGCTTTGACATCATGTGCCTACAGGAGCCATACTGCGTTTCCGGGAAGGCCGTCGGTTACAATGCCCCTGACTCGCGAGTATTCCACCCGAATACTAATAACGTATGGGTTGCGACGATCGTCCGGAATCGAGAAATTGACGTATTCCAAATGGCAGCTGGTAATAGTGGACATATACTGTGCCTCGACATTCGCACCACCTCAATGCAGTTCTATCTCATCAATGTCTACTGCCAATACTCTCTACCCCTCGAGGGGTTTATCGACGAGCTCGAGACTCTACTCCATCGACTCGAGTCACCACGAGTCATGATCTGTGCGGATTCAAATTCCAAATCCAGCATGTGGTTTTCCGGAGAGACAAATGCCAATGGCCAATTGCTCGAAGAATTTATAGCCCAGCATAACCTTGTCATCCTGAATAGACCGTCCGAGCTAACTACCTATTTCTCCACACGGGGCCAGTCGAATATCGGTATAACTCTGTGCAGTCGTGCTCTCTGCATGCTGGCCGAGGGCTGGGAGATCAGTGATGTTTCGGCTTCTTCTGATAACTTCCTCATAGTCATCAGTCTTAATAGTGGAAGAGAACCGAGGGAGAGGCGTTCTTTCGGGCGGACGAAAATTCTAAACCTCAAGAAAGCAGACTGGGAAAAGTTCGGGGAAACCCTGAACAGACATGTCAACCTTGAAACAATAAATGAGTGGTGTGACCTTGATGCCAATACAGCTGCGCTGCGGATGCAGGACGCTATTACCCTCGTCTCTCAGCAAACGATCCCTTATAAGAAAGTAACGCAGAAGCGTGTACCATGGTGGTGCCCTGAGCTTACGCGACTAAGAACACAAGCCGCGCGTGCAAGGAAACAGCTCTCGACTGCCCGCCGCCTGCAGACGACCAATATCCAAAACTGTGAGGAGTGGTACCGCCGGGCATCTGGTGCGTACAAAAAAGAACTGAAAATGCGAAAACGCCAGTCATGGAAAAATTTCATCCACAGTGCTGCAGACAGAAACCCCTGGGGTATTTTGCACAAGATTGCGAAGAAAAAATACGGAGTGTCGGGGTGCATCGGAGCTATACGACTGACTCCTGACACCGTAACCGACTCCTGGAAGGAATCAGCAAGAGTTCTACTCGAGAAATTTTCTCCTAGCGACCCTCCTGACAACCCAAATGACGGCCACGCTGAGGCCAGAGACACTGTTGCGAATTATGTCAACTGCAATGTGGAACCGGACATAGAAATCGCAGAAATTGACTCAGCGATTAAAGCCATGAAACTCGGCAGAGCGGCGGGAGCAGATGCAATTCCACCGGAAATCATCAAGATGACTTGGAAACAAAATCAGGCCATCCTGTACAAGCTTTTCAATAACTGCCTAAGAGAAGGTGTATTTCCAACGATCTGGAAAAGCGCAAAGCTGGTTGTGATTCCAAAGCCCGGCCATACTGACCTTGAACAAAAATCCGCCTTCCGACCAATCTCGCTCCTCCCCTCAGTGAGCAAAGTTTTCGGAAGAATAATAGTCAACCGCGTCCAAAAACAATACGAGGAGTGCATGCTAGCTAGTGATAAGCAATACGGATTCCGACCGGGGCGTGGCACTGAGGATCCAGTCATGAAGTTCAAGGAGATAGTAACCACGGCTCGAAGCAAATATGTTGTTGCCCTATTCGTCGACATCCAGGGTGCCTTTGACTGCATCTGGTGGCCATTCGTGCTGGCACGTTTATGCAGGGCGCAGTGCAGCTCCGCCCTGATGGCAATTGTTAGGGACTACTTCACCAACCGTAAGCTGACCGTAACGAACCTCTCCGAAATGCAGGAACGCACGTTAGAGAGAGGCTGCCCACAGGGCTCCGTGATGGGCCCTGCATTCTGGAACTGGGGAATGGACTCCTTCCTGCAAGATTTCGAGGAACAAACAAGCACAAATGACGCCGAGGTGGTTGCATATGCCGACGATCTCGTCATTGCGATAAAGGGTTCTTCCCGACTGGTGCTGGAGAGGCGTGCTGTTGTGGTTGCCGGAATACTCGAAACATGGTGTAAATCAACGAAGCTCGAGATCTCTGTCTCCAAGACGAAGGCGGTGCTCATGAAGGGCAGCCTCGATGCGGAAAGAATGCCCAGGATAGTCATACAAGGTGGACGTGTTGGATATGAAAGTCGATACAAATATCTGGGTGTCTGGATCGAGAGAACGTTCACTTTCAGTTACCACACGAAAAATCTTCGAGAAAAACTCATGAGCTATATCATGACCATTGCGAGATTTGCTCACCACAACTGGGGCCTCAAACGACAAACCATACAGATATTATACCGTAGCGTCTGCATACCGATTGCGACATACTGCAGCACTGCGTGGCTCGAGAAGGCCACAAACGTCTTCCCCACCCGCAGGCTGCTTGCCACGCAAAGGGCCATCCTCCTGATAATGACAGAGCCTATAGAACAACTTCTACAGTTGCCCTCCAAACCATCACAGGGACCCTTCCCCTTGATCTCGAGGTCGTACTTACGGGAATCACAAAGTGCATTCGGAAAAACAACAGTGTCACTTGGAAGGACTTTCGCTTTGTCGCAATGGAAAACCCTAATACGGTGAACACTACTGCAGAAATAAACAGAATAAGAGCACTTGTCATGCGCAAATGCCAGGACAGATGGGATGCCTCTGAAAATGGGAGATTAACGTACAAGTTCATTCCTTCCGTGGACTTCGCCGTAAGAAATCGGTGGTTCAAACCAAGCCGAGCCAGTATCAAAAGACGCGGTAGCGGCTCGACGCCAAGTATTAAAAATAA
>JBAJMU010000260.1:2172-14093 GCA_037952995.1 Hyposoter didymator
GACCTAGACAACGAAAACCATGGAGAAATATACCGAGACATCGAAAATCATGGAGAAATATACCTAGACAACAAAAACCATGGAGCCGTGGACCTAGACATCAAAAACCATAGAGAAATATACCTCGACATCGAAAACTATGCATAAATATACCTAGACAACGAAAACCATGGAGTAATATACCTAGACAACGAAAACCATGGAGAAATATACCTAGACAAAAAAAACCATGGAGAAATATACCTAGACAAAAAAAAACCATGGAGCCGTGGACCCAGACATCGAAAACCATGGAGCCGTCGACCTAGACATGGAAAACCATGGTACCTAGACAACGAAAACCATGCGGAAAGAGAGGCCCAATATACTCTGTCTCTCTCGCTCAGTGGCGCGTGAAGAGTGGGGATACTGCGTTCAGCGGAGCGGGTGACGTCACGGGTCGAAAATGTCCACCAGACTCGTAAGGGCGTATGTCCAAGCGCCTGCGCACGCAACTTACGCCTTTCTGACTGTGAGATCAGAAAGCGTCCCGGATCGTGCGACCAAAATGTTCAATATCAGATTTCTCTCGATTGGCTGAACGGATTCTGTTCTACCAAGGACCAAACGAAAGATGAAAAATCAAAGAAAATTCAAATCTAATATGAATTTTTTTGGTCGCGCCGTTTCTCCGTAAAACGATTCAAAGTTTCTGTGACGTCACGAAACCCATATTTTACTGTATATAAGAGTGCGGCCGGCTCGCGCTACGCTTTTTTTTAATACTTGGCGACGAGCCGCTGCCGCGTCTCTTGATTTCCGAAATATACAGGCACGGGAAGCTGCCAGCCACGTATCATATAGAAGTATTCGGTCATTTATGCAGCAGTGCAGGAAAAAACTGTATCCGCCGAGTCCTCGCACGATTCAATAATTCGTAGATCGACTCGCAAATCCTGAATATGCGAGAAATCTCGAATATAACAACGGTCGACTTTCTGTTACGTTAATAACAGATGATAGTGGTGCTCAACACGCTTTATTTCACGATGAAAACTTCGTGCGTGATGAAATGAGTCAAGTAACTCATTTGTTTATTGATGCGACGTTCCACTCGAGACCCCAAATTGATGAAGTTTATCAAGTACCGACTATTATGGGAATCAAGCTAAACCATGTAAGCATTCTTTTTTTTTGTCTTTTTTACTTAAGTATTTCGCGTTATTGAACTCTCTGGGAGTAAAGTGTCGCACCGCACGACTAAATAACCGAGCATTACCCTGTCTGATGGAGCTTTCTAAACCGCTCAATGCACTTTCCACGATTATTTGAATTATACAATGTTTATTTGAAGTCCATGACGACCGGGCGCTCTTAACGGAATGATAAATGAAAATTGTAATACAAAATGAAAAATTTAACAAGCGCGATTATGAAAAGATTATCCGAGCGTCCATGTGCGTCCATGCAAACGATAGATATCTTATGTCTTTAATGTTTATTGGTTTCTGTGTTTATTTTTCAGGACCGTAGGGTTTTCCTTTCGTATGGGCCGTAATGAGTAGGAAAACGCAAACGGCCTATGTTGCATGTCTACAAAATGTAAAAACCCGTATCCTGCATGCCAACACCATCAAAATTGCAATGACCGATTTTGAACGAGGCCTGCGAAACGCCATTGCGAAAATATTTCCAACCACTCTCACCACGGGATGCAATACTCACTACGACCGTGTAAGTATTGATGGATTTTGTGATGCTTAACGAAAAAAACATTTTCCAAAATGCAATGTCTGTGTAGATCGATCGAAATAAAAAAAAAACAGTTCGGGGATCGCAATTCTTGGAGTTGTCGAATAAAACAATGGACGGTGATTGAAGTTGGACCTCAATTCAACCATTAAAAAACTCAAAGTGAAAGAATTCAAATTTTAATAGCACAATATTCAGAAAAAGTGTTTACAGAGATCGGAATGCCTCGAGCGGATATATATAAAAGAAAAGCTAAGATGAGCAATACCAGAATATGCAGTTATTAGGCAGCTTAATTGAGATATTCTCACAAAATAAACAGCAGTAAAATTGACGGTTCATTGTCTCATTAACGAACTGTTGAGTACTGATTATCCCAAACTCACGTATTGCGTTTCAGGCGATATATAGAAAAGCCAAAGCCCTCGGTCTTCAACGGGTAATAAGATCGAAGGACGAGGCCAAAATATTTTTCAAAAAACTTTTGGCTCTGGCTTACTTGCCGGCGCATCTAATTGTGGAAAAATTCTGGTCACTGATCGAAAATTTATCGGCTGCCGTCATAACTCGGATGCAGCCATTGTGTGATTACTACGTTCGGTATTGGCTCGGCATCGTCACGGCGAAGGGCTTCTCTGTCTACGGGCTCAGCCGTCGGACAAATAATGTGATTGAATCTTATCATAGCCGACTTCAGCACAGGATGCAGACACGACCAGGACCATGGGACTTTGTTTGTAAGTATAACTCGTAGTTAAACATCACCCAGTTCACATGTACAATTGAGCGTAGCGTTTTGATTTTTTGAGATAATTAATTAGTTAAATGAAGCTTTATTATAAATTTCGATTGAATATAATCTAAAGCATGTTGATACTTTCTACTTGAAATTTCCCAAACCAATTAATGTTGATCATTCCTGTTTACCAACATCGAATGTAAAAAAAAAAACACTTATAAACTTTTGTTCCACAGAGAGGGTGCCCATCGTCATCGACGAAGACCGGCCGGTTGCCGTAGAAAGGGGGCTGCCGATCGTCATTGACGACGACCTGGCGTTTTTGAGGGACGAAAACTTGCCCATTGTCGTTGACGGAGATTTGCCAATGGCTATTCACGAAGACCAGCCAATGACTATTCACGAAGTCGAGCCAATCGCCGTTCATGAAGACGAGCCAATCACTATTCATGAAGACGAGCCAATCGTCATCGATGAAGATGAACCGATTGTCGTCGACGAAAACCAGCCCATCGTCATCGATGAGAACTCGTTGGCCTTCGAAGCTCATGGTGGATATTTAAAAATCATTTTTATATTCATTCTAACTGTGTTTATGGAATATGTGTATCTATGCGTAACTGCTTGTGAGCCGTTGTGTAATTTTTAATTTATTATAGCAGGTGCGGACCAAAGACAACCAAGGGGTGTGAGAGAAAATTCCTCGGCTCTGTCAACACATTGAGCTTCGAAAAAGCGAAAAAGAAACAGGCGGCGAAAAGGTTAGATAATGCGTTCAGGGAAACGAAGAGTGAGGAATGTACAATGATAATTTTGATAAATTACAGAAATGCGGCGACACGCGCTGGTTCGACGATGAGATGGAGCGATAAACGAGTCATCGCATTCCACGCTGGTCATGGGAGAACAAGGAACGGCCGAGAACCGTCCACGAACCTAAAATGACAATGGTAACAGGAGCATAGTTCATTTCCTATTGAGAATATAAGGTTGCTTAAAGGGGAATTCTAACTTTGCTGCACGAAATATGGGGTCTTGTTGTGTCAAAGATTTGCGTATCATCGGAAGTATATGAAAAAATAGGAAACTAATGAAATACATAAAAGGAAAGCAAAAATTACATTTTGAATAACAGAGGCACTTAAAATAGAGGTCGGTCGATGATTAAGAGAGAACAGCGATTTTTGCTGGTAGCGAGCAGCAAAAAAATAGTACAACGCTTTGAAATAAAGAAAACGCATACTCGGGTCAGCGGGACGTGAGGGTGATGGAATCATCATCAGAATACCAAAAATAACAATAGACAATACAAGAAAAGTGAGAGGCATAGAGAGGATGAAAATAACAATAACAGTAGCGATTAAAAAAATGGGAAATAGTAAAAGTTGAATTTGGAATAAGAGAGGCAGGAAAAGTCAAGTTTCGGGAATGACTCAAACAGGACAACTATTTCAGGTAGTAGGAAAGGAAAGAGATTGCATTGTTTGAAGTAGGTAAAGCACGTATTGAGGTAAACTGGGTACGGCGTGACGACATCGGCATTAGCAATCGGGAAATAACAATAAAGAACATTAGAAAAGTAAGAGACAACGGCAGGGTGGAAAGAACAAAAATAAAACGGAAAGAGAATACACTTATCGAACTGGAAAAAGCACGCCATAAGGTGAACTGGGTTGGGGGGCGACGGAACATTATCAGCGATGGGAAAATGATTTCAAAGAATATTAGAAAAGTAAGATTCAACAGCCAACTGGAGAAAACAACAAGAAAAGCGTATGGGAAATGGGAAATGGTGACAGGAACGATGTTATAATACAATTTTGACTAAAAGAGGCAGCAAAAATGTAGATTCGCGAATCACTCAAACGGGAAAACTATTTCGCCTGATGGGAACGGAAACGAATACACTAATCAAAGTGGAAAAGCACGCTAAAAGGTGAACTGGGTTGGGGGGCGACGGAACATCATCAGCGATGGGAAAATAATTTCAAAGAATATTAGAAAAGTAAGAGTCAACGGCAGGGGGGCGGGGGGAAGAAAAAGAAGAAAAGCAAATGAAAAGTTGGAAACAGTGACAGCAACAGCGTAATAATAAAATTTTGAATAAGAGAGGCAGCAAAAACGTAGGTTCGCGAATCACTCAAACGGGAAAACTATTTCGCCCGATGGGAACGGAAAGGGGATACGCTTATCAAAGTGGAAAAAGCACGTCATAATGTGAACTGGGTTGGGGGCCGACGGAACATCATCAGCGATGAAAAAATAATTTCAAAGAATATTAGAAAAGTAAGAGTCAACGGCCGACAGGAGAAAAGAACAAGAAAAGCGTATGGGAAATGGGAAATAGTGACAGCAACAGCGTAATAAAGAAATTTTGATTAAGAGACAGCAAAAATGTTGGTTCGCGAATCACTCGAACGGGAAAACTATTTCGCCCGATGGGAACGGAAAGAGAATACACTTATCAAAGTGGAAAAGCACGCCATAAGGTGAACTGGGTTGGGGGGCGACGGAACATCATCAGCGATGGAAAAATAATTTCAAAGAATATTAGAAAAGTAAGAGTCAACGGCCGACTGGAGAAAACAACAAGAGAAGCGTATGGGAAATGGGAAATAGTGACAGCAACAGCGTAATAATGAAGTTTTGATTAAGAGACAGCAAAAATGTAGGTTCGCGAATCACTCGAACGGGAAAACTATTTCGCCCGATGGGAACGGAAAGAGAATACACTTATCAAAGTGGAAAAGCACGCTATAGAGTGAACT
Source organism: Hyposoter didymator (assembly GCA_037952995.1). Classification (NCBI taxonomy): domain Eukaryota; kingdom Metazoa; phylum Arthropoda; class Insecta; order Hymenoptera; family Ichneumonidae; genus Hyposoter; species Hyposoter didymator. The sequence goes on from JBAJMU010000260.1 coordinate 7,411, forward strand.
GGGTTGGGGGGCGACGGAACATCATCAGATCATCAAATACAACATTGAGGTGTTTGATTTTCGCAATGAGAGATGTATTACTAACGAAGTAGACTAATGTGACTCGGTTTGATAATCTCGAGCGGAAAAATGAACGAGTTAGAATTCTTCTGAAAACTAGTTTACGTTGAGTTGAAGAGACAGAAAAAATTTGGAAAAAGAAGGCCCCGGTTACAGGAATGCGGCAAAGTTTGAATTCGTTCAATTTTTTGTTAAATTCTTAATTTATTTTGAGCATCTTGCAAGTATACTTCTTCTCGCTATTATATTTCATTCATGCTGCACTATGGCAAGGGTCATTTCATGTCGATTAGAAGGTGTCTAACATTAATTAGTTAAACCAGGTCTTACATGCAATTGTCTTTTTGCTGATTTTAAATTAAAGGGCAACTTAATTCAAGGGGAACACGGATCTCATTTGATTCTTTTTCGCACAAGATGTTGGTTCGTAGTCATTTTTTCATGTGCAGAATCGCACTGTAAATGTCGATTATCTTTCACGTATCTCATCGTCGGACACCCGATCCGTTGGGCCGCTTCTCTTCGGAGTCAATGTGGCCCACGGTGAAGCCGGTGTTTGATTCAAGAATCAGCAACTCTTAGGGCCGCTTCTCTTCGGAGTTTATGTGGCCTATGGCGTAACTAATTCTTGTTTTATACGGTGGAGAAAAATGCGGCGTTCGCAGATTTTTCAAGGTCATAATCACAATTTATTTAGATTTATGACCAGGAGGCGCAAACATTTAATAACTTTTTCATATAGAACTTTAAATCGGGATAAGATAACCAGTTAGATTCGTATTACTGTCTAAAGAAGCGCATGGTAAATGTCGATCGTCTGTCACGTATCTCATAGTCGGACACCCGATCCGTTGGGCCGCTTCTCGTCGGAGTCAATGTGGCCCGCGGTGAAGCCGGTGTTTGATTCAAGTATTAGCGTCTCTTAGCGCCGCTTCTCTTCGGAGTTAAGGGGTCTGGCCACCCTGGCGGAGCGAAAAATGAACTTTTTTTAAAATAATTTATAAATTCGAAACTGTTGGCCGGAATATTTTGATTTATTACCTCAACATCATCAAGGGTTTCAACAGTAACAGTGTAAAATTTTATTTAAAAATATTAAAAATTGAGGCCGTGATGTCGGTTGCCGCGGAGGGCCTCCACACGATACCCGTTGTCCTGGTACCACCTGGTACTCGGTTGTGGTACATCAGAAATTAAAAAAAAATTCAGGTTATTACAATGTTGTGTGACTACAATGTAGCATAGCCTTTTTTTTCGACCATTATTTTTCTTTTTATTGATGTTTTGGCTTGAAAAATTTCAGCAATGAATGGAATTTTTCTTTTTTCGGCTCACCATAATTTTTCTAATGGTCGAAAAAAAACGGCTATGCTACATTGTAGTCACACAACATTGTAATAACCTGAATTTTTTTTTTTTAATTTCTGATGTACCACAACCGAGTACCAGGTGGTACCAGGACAACGGGTATCGTGTGGAGGGCCTCCGCGGCAACCGACATCACGGCCTGAATTTTTAATATTTTCAAATAAAATTTTACACTGTTACTGTTGAAACCCTTGATGATGTTGAGGTAATAAATCAAAATATTCTGGCCGATAGTTTCGAATTTGAAAATTATTTTAAAAAAAGTACATTTTTCGCTCCGCCAGGGTGGCCAGACCCCTTAATGTGGCCTATGGCGTAACAAATGCCTGTTTTATACGATACAGAGAAACGCGGGGTTTGAAGATTTCCTGAGTTCGAAGTTACGAGTACAACAAAGAGTCAAAGAAACACATATTTAGTCGAACATCGTGTTATTTTGGCACTTGAAAGGAAGGGCCCTCCTCACATTCACCAATTTACTCCACAGATTTGGCCAAATATTTGTTACTTTTATTGGTTCCTTGTCAAAATAGAGAATTTGCTAACAGCTGGGATTGTACTATGAACACTTTCAAAATTTGTATGAAGAGGATTTACGTAAACTTAATTCTATAAAGATAAACTCTCTGAAGTATGACTTCGATGCATGAGTGTTGTTCCAAAAGAAAACGAAGTAAGTTGATTGTAAATGCCTCATTTTCTGACACATCTTGAAACGTTTATGTCATTGTCACATATTCCATATATAACAATAGGCCTGTGTACTCCTTGTTACAATCAAGAGACGCGGTAGTGGCTCGACGCCAAGTATTAAAAGAAAAGCGTAGCGCGAGGCCTACCGCACTCTTATATACGCGGATGTGCCGGAAGTACGACGTCATTTTTTTTACAGAAAAGTGTGAAGTGTGCATGCTGGTGAAAGCAACGCACGTTTACTGGCCGTGTGGGCATTGTTGCGTCTGCTCCACATGTGGCGATCAACTCTGGGAAGAGTTCGAATATAAGATGTGTCCAATCTGCAGAACGGAAATCGCGGAGCCACCTCGACGATTATATACAGCGGTGGACTGTTGAAGAGCTCCGGCTTAAACCTTCATTATAAGCAAAAATATATGAAAACTATTGAAAATTTTTTTGTTTCTGTGTCGTCTACTCCTGTGAATATCCTACCGTATAATCCTTGAATACCTTAGTCACAAAATTTGAACAAATACTTGAATTTTCCATCCTCCAGGGCAATTCCAGGGGCCTTTGTCTCAGCGAAAAATTATCCATGAAGATAATTAATGCAATTATTTACGAGCTTTCAATTCCTTGTCGCTGATCTTTGCCCTGAGTAAATTAGTTTTTTTTATCGTTTTTGCACCGAAAAATTGTGGGCGCCAAAATTTCTGCAATGTTGTTTACCAAATAAATTTCAAGATGGGTAAAATTTATTCTGCTCGTTCCCCAATCGAATTGTACCTCTACCTCATAGAAGAGCTTAATTTAAAAAAACTGATCAGATCACATGACTAAAAAAAATATCTCGTCTAAATCCGCTCTATGATGAAGGTGGATTGTGATTTTCCTTTTTATCCATTAGAGACATGAATTTCAAGATTTCCACTAGGTCTTGCAGATAACTGATTCAAAGCTTCCGAATACTGTCATAAAGTTTCTTCTGCCATGATTTTTTCATGTGGACTCATTGCTTTCAAAATAAGCTTAAGTATTTAAAAAAAAATCGTTTCATCAGTCATTGCAACAATCGTACATAATATAATAATAAATTGCAGCTACCGCAAAATCAAAGATGCGTGATTGAAATATTGCTCGAGGAATTTTTCAAGACATCGTTGAAATGTAGATTTTTTCTAATCAATTATTGAGAAGTTTATTATTGGACATCAAAATATTAATGTTTTGTCGAATACGTGCTTGTTTTTGATGAATATTGCTTACATGCAAAACGTTTTTGGATCTTACTTGATGATGAAAAAACAGAGTGGTGTCGTTCACTGCATTCGCTTTTTCAACGTTCGCTATTTTGACGGTCGCCATTTCGCCGTTCGCTATTTCGACGTTCGTTATTTTGAACGTTCGATTTCGTGTACTTCGAACTCTTGGTCATTCGAAAAATTCAATTTCGCATTATTGACGCTATGCATTTTGATCCATCATTAAAAGAAGTGCTTGGTTTTTTGAATTTCGAAAATATCATATTCTTGCATTAGCATATTCTATGATATTTGCACTTGAAGTATAGATAACCAGAATACAATTTTTCAAATAGATGCGCCACCGAAGAAAAAATATTACACTAAAAATGCATTCAATTAAATGTACTATCCAGAATACGAATTCCTACTTTTTTACTTTTCGTTTATTTAATATTATGAATACTAAAATTTCGGATTAATAACTGTTCGACTTTTGGTTATTCGGAATATTGAGCCCCACCCGAAAAGAATGCTCTCACATTATCCTGTTTTTCACATGCGATATCGTCAAAGATGAAAATTTAATTTGGTCGTGCTTCACTAGGCGACACAACTTGTTCATGAGCGTTGAATGGAAAATAACCAATTCCCCGCACCGTTTTTAATAATTTTTCCAGTAGCCTATATTTCGGCTGTTTCAACCTCGAGCCTTATTGACAGCGCTGGCTATTGCTGCAGCGCCACCAGACAAAGCACCGGCCGCACTTAGGCCGGTGAAAATGGGTATTAAAAATGGTAGCAAATCGCCGGTCTTTCGGGGCACAGGGAGAATACGTGGAATGCGCACTTTGTGACCTTCGACACGGGCACGCGCGCCTTTCAATGCCGACACGACAGTTTGGTGTGTGTTACCACTATCAACCATCGCACTGCGCGCAGCCGAAATGACATTTTTCAAGCAAATCCCCAATGATTTTTTCGGGGTCCGCTTCCTCTCAATCACTCTTTTTTTTACTCCTCCAGATTTTATACCTGATCCGAGCTTCACCTTCGCCTTCATAATGTTCGTAACAGCCCACGCACTTGCTCTCTCACCAATGCTTGCGTCTCCGCGATGTTACACGTTGCCAGGCTTATTCGGCCAATGCTTTATCTGCCAAATGACTTGCTTCTAGATTTTCCGGATTTTTCGAATACGCAATATCATGTTGTTTACACGCAGCATCCAGCGGATTAATACCTGGATCACCTCGAGCAAGACGCTTAATCAACTTTGTGCCTGGACCACAATATTGATAACTCGGCAAATGTAGTTCTACGGGAAGTTTATTGATTAGGCTGTTGAAAATGCCTCTTCCTGAGACCATTGCCCCACGATAGTTATCGCTCAACTGGCTATTCGAAGCATTATAAAAACATATTTATATGGTTTTCCATGCAGTTACATGCGAGATGGCGTCCAAGAAACAAGTTTCGGGAGGAAAACTTCCGATATTGAATTTCGATGAATTTGTGACGGGTGGGGCTGGTGAGATGAAAAAGCGTCGTGGGAATTTACTACCAGACAGCATCCGAGCAGTGTTTTGTGGTCCATCAAATTGTGGGAAAAGAAATGCTTTACTCACCCTCTTAATCCATCCAAATGGCCTGAGATTTGAAAATATTTATCTCTATTCAAAGTCGTTGAAACTTCAGTGTTCCCAACCGTCACATAATTATAGTACATGTCACATAATTTGACTACTTGTACTATGTAACATTGGACCCGTACTATAACGCCTAAATGTACTAAAATTTCGTGTCCACTGCCTTCACACGTACATTTTTCCTTGTTCCGTCCGGTTTGCCTTCCTCATAATCCTCATCGATGTTTTGCTTCAATCTTTTTGTTTCCCTCCGATTTTCGAATTTTTTTCGATTTGACGATGAGTGCGTTTCGCTAAAAGTCCGCTACGCGGCTACGCTCAGGCGGCTCACGAGCACCATTTCCATTCGCCAAGGAAAAATAGAAAGTGCGATTTCGAGTATCCGAGCGTTGCGATTGGCTCAACTGGCTGCGCTGCCAGCGCGCTGCCGCTGCTCCCAAGTCTAACCTAACCTAACCCATATATCCCGCACCGGGGAGGGAGACACGACAGTTGATAATTAACCGTCGAAAGATTCTCGAAAACCGTGGCGTAAAGTAACACAGCACGATTGCAGTTCCCGCATTTATATCTTTTGAAGATACACGAGAACGAGTCAACGAGTGTCCAATTTAATTTAAGTTAATCATTGAAGAGTGATCAACGTAAAAATCGCAGCTGATCATAGACGTGGTCTATTTTTATTGTTTCGTGTAAGTCTCTGCATCGACCTTGATTGCTTCTTTATTTTTTGTGTCTGCATTTGTCGCGGCTCGCGGCTCGCCGTACCGGATAGTTGACACATAATAAAAGGATGTTTTCTATCAAAAATTTTGGAGATTGTGCGAACTATATTTTTTTTAGAATGACCTCTGACGACGATTCGGGTGAAAATACCCCACCGAAAAAAAAAGCACGCCATAACGTTGCGAAGACTCGTCGTCGAACTCAGAAGTTTCGGGATGCTTGGTTGTCGGAGAGCAATTTTAAAACCTGGTTGCGCCGAGATCCAGCAAACAAAGTCAAAGCAAAATGCATCTTGTGCAATGTAAGTTTCACGGCAGAAAATTGCGTGATCCGAAGTCACGCAAAAACTCGCACGCATATATTGAAAACCGACTCGGTATCCAATCCACGGCGAATTGAGGCCTTTGTGGATCAAAGAAGCCGAGAAATTCCTGCCAATACATCCACAATGAGAGCTGAAATAAAGTTTTGTGCGTTTATGGTGGACCACAACATCCCATTCCGAGTTGTGAATCATTTGGGGGACATGCTGAAAGATTGCTTTCCCGATTCGAAGATTCTCAAAGATCTACAATTGGAATCAACGAAAGCTACGGCCATTGTCAAAAACGTACTCGGAGAATCCCAGAAGGACATTTTGACAAAAAAGCTGCAATCTGGAAAATATAGCATTTTGATCGATGAATCGACAGACATTTCGGCTGTTAAGACATTATGCATAATCGTCAGGTGCAGGCTTCATTTGAATTTCATTCAGGATTATGATCACGAATATTCGAATTTATCGGAATTTTTGCTTATTTGGAATAAGTTCATGTCCTAAATGTTTTTGCTTCCTCATAGAGGAAGCTATGTGACGGTGAAATTTTTTTTTTCCAGTTTTCAATGTCAATGTGCTTAAAATGTCCCAAAACGTCGAAAAATCATATCTACAAAAAATGTCCGCATGTGTGTGTGTATG
>JBAJMU010000262.1:0-11956 GCA_037952995.1 Hyposoter didymator
TATCGCCGGTTTCACTATTTTTAGTATTATTCAAGAGACAAATGTTCTACCGAACCGAACGCCATCGTCATCCGAGGATACTGATGATAAAGTGTAAATATCCATAGAACCTGTATTTTCATCGATGAAAAGATGAAAAATCGATTTTCTCTCAAAATTACTAAATGTTTGCATCAAATTTTCAATAAATATCCAACCATGATAATAACATTTTCTCTCGTGCTTAATCCGAACGTAATCCATTAGGGGTTGGTGTTGCCGCAGCTGAGGTTGTCATTGTTTATTTAAGTCTCGACAAGATTGATCATTGTTCAGAGTAAATAACGCACTTTCAATAATAAGACAACGGATTTCCTATTTGAAAATTAAAAATATCTAAGATTATGAAAAATGGCGTTTTTCAGCGCGACTCGCTTGGGATCCGCAACAAGAGCAAACGCCGCCCCAACACCAACAAAAATATCGAACGAGACGTCGACATTGGTGCGTAGGGTGCCGAGGATTTAAATAATTTTGGCCGCGACTTAATTCTGTGCGCATATTTTGTTTATTTTTTATACTGTGAATTCTTGAGACTGTTTTTTTTTAAATAAAATGCATTTTTAAAGACATGATGCTTTTTTTTGTTTTGTTCACCGAATAATTGAACGTATAATGGAGCAGAGCTCGATTTTTGGAACTCGAAATTATCTCTCGATTGCCTCTGTGATATGTTGCGAAGGATAGAGACCTTCGATCGTTTTTTTCTTCATCGGAAGTCCGGGAAACGTTTAGATGGATCAAAATGTAGTAAGAATGAACGTTATCCTTGAAGGTTCCGCCGAGGAGCACGTGTCATCAAGAATTTCTTTTTTGATTCATCGTCGCGTAACGGGACTCAAGAGAAATAGGAATGAGTCGAGCGAGAGAGTCGAAAGAAAAGGGAGAGAAAATGAAGTGTGCAAAGAAGAAAACAACTCGAGTATTTAATAATAATAAGTCATTAACATCATTTATTATCTTTTCTCTGTGTTTCCTTATAAAGTAAAATTTAGCAGTAAAGGTTGGCAAAAATACGTACAAAAATGTAGTGTTGTGAGTGCGAAGAACAACCCTTGTCTGCTGGCATTTTGAAGGTCCGCAAACACACGTTGTTTTCACGCTTAAAAAGCTACAAGTCGATAATACATTCGTTCGGCGACGAAAAAAAGAGAAAAAATAGAGCAAACAAATAAATCCAGTTTGCCAACCGCGATGTGGAAGAAAAAAACCGAGAATAGTGGAGAGGCATCGGCGTCGTGGATTCTCACATTTTTTCAGACCCAAATTCTCCATAAATGCCTTTGATTCAGCTTTGTTTTTACGGTTATTCATTTCATTGCCATGTCAATCGTGAACGCGTTCGAGTCGAAAGAATAATGGTAAATAAAAGAAAAGGAAAAGATTATTTATTCGAACGACTCGAAGATGATGCTTGGTCTCCTTCGAACCACGTGGAATAGACGTATTACTCTTGTTCGTTTTATTTTTTTTCATTCGTCGAAGCGGCCATTTTCTTTATGTTGCAACTGTTGAGCTTCTCTCAATCGTTGCTGTAATCGCAACTGTTGCTGTCCCCGTAATTGTTGCTGCTGCTATTGGCACAATTGCTGGTGCGAGGAAGCCGAAGATATCGGCTGAGTTGATATTTGCCGCTATCTCGAATCCACCACAATGATTACAGGCTCGCGCACTTGATTCATCATCGCTGCAGGCAGCAGGCTACCCGGAACAGTCATCGTTGACGATATTGAAATTGCCACTGTCGTTGATCAACCCGTGTCTCTCGTTTTGACTAGAACGTTCGAAGCTTTCTATGGAGATTCCTGTAAAATGAAATATCCATTTTTTTTCATGTTTTTTTATCGTTCAAAAAAATGTGTCCATCAAAATAGATTTTGAATGTAACAATTAAATAAAAATATACTTTATCTGAAAAATGATTGTAACACATGACCACAAAATACTTTTTGAGCAATTAGGCGAATTGTTTTTTATTTCGTCTTAATATTCTTCATAAGCCTGAATTCGCTTAATTTATCGAGAAAAATCGAATAAATATCGAGACTAACCGCAGAGGGATTCAGGACGCCACAACATAAATAGCGCCAATTGGAGTAATTTTCTTCGTGTCCAGGCATCCTTTGATGTCAGTTCCCAGGTCGTCCAATTCAATCCACCGTCCCGATGGGTTTCGATTATAAGACTTGAAGTGTTGGGGAGTGTATTCGATGGCACCTATCAAGCTGAACAAAATAATCAATTTACATATGCTCAAAATCTGCATACAGAACGATACCATATGATTAATTTAATATATATTTACACTTGTATACGTACTGGTACTCCTTGGTGAATTTGAGCGAAACTGGAATATCTCTTAATTTACATTCAACCATCTTATCCGGATTTGTGAGCGTTCGGGAGTCCAAATCGATGAAAATTTGGACATTCGGTCGGATTGTCTCAGTGACGCTCCCCTGGCATCCTTTTTGTCGGCATTTGACATTCCACAACGTTTCGTGGAATATAACTGCCTCTTGTAACGCTTGAATTCCTTTGGAATTGATTTTCCTGATATTTACTCCGAAATATGGAATATCGGTGGGTAAAGATTGAATGCAATTCGGATTGCTGCATAAACCCGATTTAGTTGCACTGGGCTCAGCAGGTTCAGAACAAAAAAGGTGTTTCCATAGAGCTGTAATCGAGTCATGGGCGTTCAACCTGAACACTTTGATAGATGGTGCATCGGGGTTTTCCAGAAGCGGATAAAATTCGTTCAAGAGGATTACGCGTTCCTTGAGCACCGCGACACTCGGTCCCATTTCGATGAATTTGGATAAGAATTTCAAGGCCTTATTATTCGAGGATTTGATGAAAGAATGGTATTCACGATCATTAATGGCACCGAACTGCTGTAAATTCATTATCGCATCGAACCCGCATGTTTCTTGGAGGACTACCGCCACATCGTTTATTTTGACGATTCCTAACTTCGAGCCGTTTTTCAAAAGACAACCTTTTCTTCCTCCTGCTTGCAATTTTCCATTGACAAACCTTACTTGCCGATAAGATTGGAAGTAGTAGCCCACTTTCGCCGCTTTTTTCTTGACACACTTTGTCTCTGAATTCTGCTGGTCGCTTTCGTGAAGAGTCGATTCATTGCTTATCATCATTGAATCTTTTTCCGTTTCCCGCGAAGTGAGATTTCTGTTGTTATCCCATTCGAACGACTTGTTCTTGCTGCAATCTAAGTCAGATCCGCGCTGAACACTTTCGTATATTCCGGGCGAGTCTTCATTCGATATTAACTTCGAGTATGAATGATCTAGAAGTGATGTGTCTTTATTTTGCTGATCACTCACAATTATATTGTTGTTTGGATCATTCAACGAATCATTTTCTTCGAAATCAGTTCGTCTGTCACTTTTCAAATCAAATGCCTGGTTAGATGTGTCTGCGAGAAAATGTTCATCTTCTTGACTTTCGAGATTCGGTTCATCTGAACCCATGAAAATGTCCTCGTTGACGAGCCCCTTCCACGCTTCATCAGCTTTCAAATCGGAGTCATTCACCGTTGTAGCCTTATTGTACAGCAAACTCACTGAACCGAAATCGAAACTTTCTGAACTTTCCAACGTTGAAAGAGGAGTCTTTGTAATTGGAGTTGAACTTTGCGCAGTATTTTGAAAGCTAACATCAACCGGTGACATTGTTGATATTATTGACGTCTGTTGGAAAGAATTTGGAGCTAGAGCTGTTTCTTTTGCGTTTGCAGCCGATCTTTCGTTCATTTGTACTCGAGTGTCAACAGATTTTTCCAAAACTACTTCGGAATGTGTTTTGTTTGAATCGGGATACGATAGAGGCACTTTATGCTTGTGGTTGAGATGCTTCAGTTTTGTCGCGACCTCATTAGCACCACATTGCAGATCGTCGATGTGCTCTTTCAAAAATCGATGCGCGGAACATGGCAGAGGAATCCCTTCGAACGTTTTTCTCTTCATCTCGGAAAAATATTTCTCCTGGTATGCTGTCGTTGCATGACCCTGATTAGTAGGAAGACAGGCTGCTGACCATAGGGGAAAATCTTTGCCGATGCGTTCGAGTTGTTGTATAAATTCCGGAAAATAAAATCCATTTACAGCCGTACAATTGGACGCGTGCTCATTATCAGGAGTCGATCGTGAAATTAAGCCCTTGATCCATCGATGCGTGGCCGTCAATTTCTGCTCACATTTCTCGTCACCATTTTTCAACGTTTTCTCAACTTCATCGTCGATTTGGACGTTTTCTCTGGATGTTTCCAAGTTTTCAATCATTTCTCGGCGCTCAGCCATATCATTTTTCAAACGTTGTCTAGCTTCAAGAATTGTCATTTCTGTTCCTGACAATATAATGCTTTTACTTTCGTCCTCATGAAGCGCAACAAGGCATGTAAGTCGAAATAAACGTTCGAACTCTCGCACTGATTGCGCATCGATCATTAATGCGACTGAGCGGAGGTAAAAACCTTTAACGACCGAATGCCGTACATTCGCTATACATTTCCATCTTGATACGGCAGCCATTTGGTGAGCTACATCGACTCGGATAAAAGTGTTGAATGGACGGGGTGGTTTATGACCGTCTCTCGATGCCCATACGAATAAAACGTCAATATATTCTTTCACCGTCATCCGATTGAAGGCATCACACATCGCCAGTAACAGAGCCCTCCCTAAATCAGCGACAGCTACATCCGGTATTGTCCCGGAACATCCTTGAATCCAATCCTTGAGCCAATATGAGATAAAAGGTGCGGAGTGTTTCTCCGACAACATTTGACACACTGGTAAAGTTTTGCCTTCGACATTTATCGTGAGTGTATACGAAAAGATATGACCAGTTTGGTGTCCGGGGTAGATTTCAAATTTTGTTACGACACCGCCAGTCGCATCCAAACACATCTCAGAAAAAGGTTTTTTTAATCGACAGTACTCTTTTTGAACGAAGATTTGTTCTGCGCTACAATAAAACACATAAAAATGTTTTGCACCAATCTCGCGGATAACTGTTCCATATCGAGGATTTGACAATAAATTACGGATATTGGTCATTGTGTCAGTTTTCGTACTGGACACAATTCCAAGTTCTTTTTTGGTGACTTCCATTTTGGCTTGGCGATAAACGTGGGATTTTTGAACCCATGCAGGCTCGTTCTCACCAAATGCCATGTTTTTTGCCAACAATCTTTGCCGATCCTAGCCAAAAATCCCCTACACGGGGAAAAAAGCCTGGACAAGTCCATTTGTTGTGTGACCCCCGTTTCCCATTTGTTTTCATAGAAAAACCTAACCGCTCTGAAAAAAAAGAAACCTCAAATAAAACAAAGAATGGAAAAAAAACCCTAGAAAAAAAATAACTCTTAAAAAAATAGAGAAAAACCCAAAAAAAAAATTCAAAACAATTGAAAAAAATAAAATAAATGAGAAAATGGTAAAAAAAAAGTTGATGATCTTCGCTCAGTACTAAAAATTCTTGATATCCATGAAAGGACAAGTATTCCATTGACGACTGAAAAACAATGAATGGGGAAAAGGGAAAACTTCCAAAAAGACACGGCACAAAAATAAGAAAAGTACTTGTCCGGCCCGGAAATTTTTATTAGAAGTGCTGACAGGAGTTGAACTTGACATAACATAATTACTTGGTCTCAGAAAGCTTTTAGAAAAGACACGTGAAATGTCGGTGAAAATCTCGAGTCGATCAAGGTTCTCTCCTAAACCGATTTACATTTCAAGCGAATAATACAAAAAATAGCTATAAGTGCAATTTTGTCCGATGCATTACGGGTCATTAAATTTAACTAGCTGCACCTTAATTAGTCATTAGTTGTTATTTTTCTATGTATCCATACTCGTGTAAAATATTGCAGAAATAATTAATTTATTAATTGTATATCAAATGGAGAGAAAACTTTGAATTTGTACTAATCCATTTGAATGTATAAACTTCAATGATGTTTGTATAACGCTCATCATTTTTCTCATGAATACAACCAAGTTGTTCTTCTATCTATAAATAGCGAAATCTAATACAAAAATTTTCGGGCCGGACAAGTACTTTTCTTATTTTTGTGCCGTGTCTTTTTGGAAGTTTTCCCTTTTCCCCATTCATTGTTTTTCAGTCGTCAATGGAATACTTGTCCTTTTATGGATATCAAGAATTTTTAGTACTGAGCGAAGATCATCAACTTTTTTTTACCATTTTCTTATTTATTTTATTTTTTTCAATTGTTTTGAATTTTTTTTTGGGTTTTTCTCCATTTTTTTGAGAGTTATTTTTTTTCTAGGGTTTTTTTTTCCATTCTTTATTTTATTTGAGGTTTCTTTTTTTTTCAGGGCGGTTAGGTTTTTCTATGAAAACAAATGGGAAACGGGGGTCACGAACAAATGGACTTGTCCAGGCTTTTTTCCCCGTGTAGGGGATTTTTGGCTAGGATATCACTTCTTTTTTTCTGACTCCTCCGAAATCTAAATTTTTTCATGATCACATGATACTTCGTGAATCTTTCCATATGGTTTGAATTGGTTTAGTTTCCCCGATCCACTCATACACTACCGCTCAAACGTTTAGATACACTAGACAACTCTGTTAAAAGCAGATATTCGAATTTCCAAAGTGGCGTTTCAGAAAAGATATATCAGGGTTCAGTTTGCCTTATTTCAATATTTTTTCATTGATTTCTTTTTTGGCCCAGTGCGGACTTTGGTTCCCGAGCGTTTTCATGACTTTTTTCGACCATCGCGGATCAGGCGCACAATATAAGGGATTTTTTTTTTACTATCTAAAACTTGAAATGCAATGCAATGCAATGAGGGGAATATCTTTCCCTCTTGAAAAATTTTTTGTGATTTTTTTTCCCGAAATTTATTCAGTTTTTGGCCAAAACCAAAAAGTTTTGAAAAATTTGATATAACTCAAGAACGATAGGGTTTATAGAAAATTTTACAGAAACAAGGAGTTGCGTATTTCACTAAATCGCCTGAAATGTTTTCAGAATTTCTCTTAGAATTTTTTTTTCGGACAATTTTTTTTTAATTTTTTAAAAGTTGACTTCTAGCAGGGAAAAATGCTCCACTATCAGAAAGGAATAAATGTACAACATTTTCTTGTAGCTCAGCGACATGACTTTGATGTCACTGAGCCCTCGCAGCGACAAGATTTTTATGACAGTGAGCCCTCGCAGCGACGAGATTTTTCTGTCACTGAGCCCTTGCAGCGACAAGATTCTTATGTCACTGAGCCCTTCCGGCGACAAGACTTTCATTTGCCTCAGCGACAAGATTTTCATAGGGCTCAGCGACAACATTTTTATGTCACTGACAATGAGAGATATTATCGCTTAGCGATCGATGTTCATGTGGTTGCGCGACAAGATTTTCATATCACTGAGCCCTTGCAATGACAAGATTTTTATGTCAGTGAGCCCTCGCAGCGACAACATTTTTATGTCACTGAGCCCTTGCAGCGACAAGATTTTCATGTCAGTGAGCCCTCGCAGCGACAAGATTTTTCTGTCACTGAGCCCTCGCAGCGACAAGATTTTTATGGCACTGAGCACTTGCGGCGACAAGTTTTTCATGTGCCTCTGCGACAAGATTTTTATGTCGCTCGAATCGGCGACAAGATTTTTATATCGCTGAGAGTTATTATGTAAGTCATGCTGTAAACGAATAAAATGGTGGGTGTAGGAATCGGTCAAAAGATGTGGAGCATATTCATTCATGAAGCATGTTCTCTCGTCATCGGAGCATGTCGGTAATATGCCAGCTGAAAATTCGAATTTGTGAGGTTATGACGAGCTGTCAAAGCCGTATCACAGCATTCTTCCAGACTCAGTCACGAAAAATTTGCAACACATTCTTCTCCCATAACCTTGCACTCTCGGGAAAATAAACGGTTAGCCAACGTTCGTTGTTCGATAAGGAACAAATTGTAACAGGTATTTTCTCGAAAATGTCAAGGGCGAAAAAGAAAAATATGAACTTTTTGTTTTAGCTATCTCTCTCACACTCGCGTCAATATGGCCCTTCGAAATATCAGCTGACATTTTCCGCTCGCGGAAACACATGAGAATGGCGTCAGTCGCGACCAATCAGAAACGCGATGGCCACACGGGCCCTTTCTCTGTGTCGTATACATACACGCACGCACACTTCGATCATCGCATAATTTTGCCCGTGCAAAGTTTTTTCTCAACAATTACGGCATCGATCGGTATGATTTATGGCTCAATCGAAGTGGGACAACTTAATTAGTGTCCAGTCCAATTTTTAGATCATGAGATTACCCCTGGGCTTCGTAATTAAAGAAAGTGTCTACCCCCACCGTCGAAATCGCTTTATTCAGAGATAATATACTCGGCCGAGGCTCGGGCAAGCAGACGACGCTGTCAAATGTACTTGTCCCGAGACTCTGCCGAGTCTCTTGATATCCGACGGGTATTTTCCTCTGCAAGTCGTGTCCGATGGCGTTTCTTTCAGGTCCATTTAATGGCCGCTTAACCTCTTCATGGTAGCTATTGCGAGTGTCTTGAGTCCTGATCGTTAACGTCAGTTTCCCGTCCAATGGCTTTTGATCGGCGATTCCAATTATTTTATTGCCACACTTTTTGCTTTTGCAGGAGCCTTTGAATTTCAAGTAGAATCCAGAAGAAGACTCATCAACATCAGCCTCATTTCTGTCGTTGGAACACGATCTTACGTATGACCAACTTCCAAGAAACGCACATGGCAATTTATACATGTTCCAGAAAGCTCTCGAAATGACATTAGGCCAAACCCGGGGTTTTAATCTTTGCTGATATTGAGAATCGGGATCGGGCTTTATTGCTTCCCATTCTGACGCTGACAAAACTAGGCCAAATGTTTCGAAGTTCGTTTCACTATCTTCATCCTTGTCGTCCTCAGCCTCAGAGTAGGATTTGTCTGATTCGGCTTCCTCAGATGGTTGATCGAACGTCTCGTCAATGAGATTTGTCATTGCCTTTTCGTATGGGATATTTATACCCAAATTTTGCCGAGCTTTCTCGAGATTATTTTTTTTATTTTCTCTCACGTGAGTATATACGGAATGTGGTTTCCATCTTCCTTCCAGCTCTTTGCTCATGTCCTGCCAGACTTGAGCAGAACGTTCCGGGAAATTGTTATTTCTGAAGTGCTCTATATACTTCTGAATTAACAAAATTATTTCCTCGTCGGAAACTTTGCTCGGTCGTCTCATCTATAGGAAAAATAAAATGGTACTGAATGTATGACCATCTGTTTATTGAACGTAAGTATTAAATGATTATTTGTCCGGCTAAAGCATTTCGCTGATTCCAACAATGTATTCAGCATGCTAATGAGTGTATGATATTATTTGAAAATTATATCTAAGATTTTATAAATTGACCGCGGAATTAATTTTTTTATGTAAACATAGTAAGGCACCAATAAAAAATAAGAGGTTTTAGTACGAAAGTTCTTCGCGCAGTGTGGAAACACTTAGAGTTAGACTTTAATTGCGAGGGTGCTAAACGTAGGTCATGCCATAAATGACCGAGTAGTTTACAGTAGCGATAGGAAATGTTTGAACGCAAAAGAACCTCTATTAATGTTTATTTGGTCCTGCGAGATTGTTGGTTTCGTAACCCACATGAGAATTGGTTCAGATTTTTCCTCTTTTCTTCATGATTGTACCCAACTTTTGTAAAGGATGTATATCAATATTGAGCAATATTTATATTTACCCACCAAGGCAAAAAAGATGGACAAAACCGAACAAAATAATTAAATTGATACAATTCTATAATTTCAACTCAACAATGATAATATCAACTCAGTGACATACATATGATGAGAGACTAAATTTTCAAAATCATGAGATGAAAATTATGATAAATAAATGCGACTTTTGAAATTCTTGAAATATTTTAATTAGTTTATTTTGATGGTGAGGAATTCATAGGGTAATTATGCAATTCTTAATTTGCACAACTATTTCATGCTAGTTTCTGCTTTTTTATCTGCAGAAATCTCAATAAATAAACTGGGCGTGCCGGAGCTACATTGTTAATACGATATCAATCCATTATATATGTAATGAAATCAATAAATAATTTTTTCATTCATTGATCAATGTATATCTTTTTTATTGGGAATTTTAATTTAATTCGATCTTCACGAGATTAATGAGAAATTATTCAATAATTACTTTTAGCCAAAGGAAGGAAGTACGGGAGATTTCAAGATATCAGTTCCAAGGTCTGGCGTCTGTGACGCAATCATGAGGTACACATATTTTCAATGAAAAAAATATTGTTTTGAAACTCGCCGGATCGCAATGCAACAAATATTATATTTTTTTCTATAATTGAGCCTAAAATTTATTTGAAGTGTTGGGTCACAATAATCGAATAATCGACCAATTGGGCCCCGAAGACTAAATGTACTGAACGTAAAACAAATTCAGAAAGAAAAATGATCGACGAGAGAGATACATGATAAAATGTTCCTCAAGGTTCACTTCGGTGTAAAAAATTCATCATTTTTACTAGTGACTTTGATTTTGTTCCATTTTTGAGAGATTAATCAGATAATATTCATTATTTACCTTGCGCCAGAGGAAGGAAGTATTGGAGATTCCGCAAGATCAGTTCCAAGGTTTGTGGCGTCTGTGACGAAATCATGAGGCGCTTCTACAGGTGCTTGCCCAGAATCGTCCCAAAATCTGTAACATTTTTGGAAAATTTAATATTCTATGTTAGAAGACACGAGTTACCTTGAAGCACATATCTTTTCCATGAAAAAAAGATTGTTTTGAAACTCGCCGGATCGCAATGCAACAAAAACTAGATTTTTTTCTATAATTGGGCCAAAGTTTTATTTGAAGTGTTGGATCACAATAATCGAATAATCGACTAATTAGGCTCCGAAGACTAAATGTACTGAACGTAAAACAAATTCCGAAGGAAAAATTATTGACGAGAGAGAAACATGATAAAACTTGAGAAACATGGTAAAATGTTCCTGGCTGTGTCGCAGCGACTCAAGGTTCAATACGGTGTAAAAAATTCATCATTTTTACTAGTGACTTTGATTTTGTTCCATTTTCGAGAGATCAATCAGATAATATTCATTATTTACCTTACGCCAGAGGGAGGAAGTACTGGAGATTTCGCAATATTAGTTCCGAGGTTTGTGGCATTCGTGAAGCAACGATGAGGCGTTTCTACAGGTGCTTGCCCAGAATCGTCCCAAAATCTGTAACATTTTTGGAAAATTCAATATTCCATGTTAGAAGACACGAGTTACCTTGAAGCACATATCTTTCCCATGAACAAAAGATTGTTTTGAAACTCGCCGGATCGCAATGCAACAAAAACTAGATTTTTTTTTATTATTGGGCCGAAGTTTTATTTGAAGTGTTGGGTCACAATAATCGAATAATCGATTAATTGGGCCCCGAAGACTAAATGTACTGAACGTGAAACAAATTGAGAAAGAAAAATGATTGACGAGAGAGAAACATGATAAAATGTTCCTTGATGTGCCGCAGCGACTCAAGGTTCAGTACGGTGTAAAAAATTCATCATTGTTATTAGTGATTTTTATTCTGTTCCATTTTTGAAAGATCAATCAGATAATAATCAATATTTACCTTGCGCCAGAGGGAGGAAGTACTGGAGATTCTGCAATATCAGTTCCAAGGTTTGTGGCATTCGTGAAGCAACGATGAGGCGCTTCTACAGGTGCTTGCCCAGGATCGTCCCAAAATCTGTAACATTTTTGAAAAATTTAATATTCTATGTTGGAAGACACGAGTTACCTTGAAGCACATATCTTTTCCATGAAAAAAAGATTGTTTTGAAACTCGCCGGATCGCAATGCAACAAAAACTAGATTTTTTT
>JBAJMU010000265.1:2583-16870 GCA_037952995.1 Hyposoter didymator
TGACAGCCATACCCATGGGCTACTGGGCTGACCACCCCCTACGCGTCCAGTTATTCGACGAGAACGGCCGGAGTCTCGGGGGTGTGCTCGCGGACGAGTCGCTGAACCCCGAACATTACCTCGGCTACGACGCAAGGGGCGAGGACGAGGGGTTCGGCAAATAGTCACGGTGTGTGCGTGGTGTGGATGAGCGCGCTGCTAAAAACTATGGCGTGCAAAACAGGAGTGTGTGTGTGTTTGTGCGTGTGCGTGTGTGTGCACCGCCAAAACATCGAAACGCGAGACAGAGGAGGTGGATCATACAGGGCCTGCGGAGCGACAGAGAGAAACACAACGCTCGTAAGTTTTTCATTTTTTTTTTTTTTACAAAAGGTGTCATTTTTACGACACCCTCTATATTCTATCGATAGGACACCCTATATACTGAAAAAACAGGTGGCACACTACGGCGACTCTCTACCCGTCCCCCGTCCGCCCCCGCACCTCTCACCCGCCGCTAGTCAGCCCGTCGCACACCCGACGGGCCGACTAGTGGGGGTAAGGAGTGGGGGTCACCATAGTGTGCCACCTACTACTATCGCTGCTTTTATTCTCCAAGTTTCAAATATTTTGAGAAATAATTCCGCCTCGTGGTAATTCTATAATTTGACGCTTCTCGTCATAATCATAATACACCGAGCCTTCGCTCGGCCCGTGACGTCACACGCACCGGCTGTGTGTGCGCGGGGCACAGGAACGCGGTCAAGCGATACTTTGTCTCCTTCTTGCATTCCTGATCCTCCCGAACTCTTTGACCGCCTAATGATGCTAAATTACCAGTAAAAAAACTCAATTCTTTATTAACAAGCTACATTAAGGGGAGGGTAAGGTCAAATCATACGAAAAAAGCCATGTTTTTGTGATTTTTTTTCTGTCGACCAAAATAAAATCTCTTTACTCAACTAGTGCTACATTCAAGTATGACATCTGAAGAATGTCTTGTCAAATTATTAGGACGAAATATTGAAAAATACGGCAATGGCACCAATTGTTCGGAAGTGTCTCGAAAAAAAGTAGAATTGCGGTGCCCCTCATAACTCGGTGCTGGATCATCTGAAATCAAAAAATTAAAGTTCATTCGTTAGATAATAGTTTTCCCCAGGTAACGCTGGGAGGGTTTTTCGAAATTCCATTTTTTGAATTTTTTCGAACACTTTGAAGAGAAAAACGCAATTTTTTGGGAAAAATTCGGTGAATTTGTTATTGGTAAATAAAAATTATTAACAAAAAAAAAAAAAACTCTCCAGCGTTACCTCGTAAATTATGTACAGAAATAGTGTTCAAAATTTCAAAAGGATCGGTGCAGTAGTTTTGAAGTTATGAGGGGCACCGACTTTGAAAACGTGAGTTGTGGGAAAAACGCTTTAAAGTTTTAAACACAAAAAAATCCAGCGAAAAACGTTTATAAGCGAATTTCATCAACATACCTCACACTGAGTCCAAGGCCTTCTTTCTTCGTCGAATGGAAGTTTACTTTTCCATCACATTTCACACACTTCACTAGCGTAGCAATTGTTGAAAAGACCAATAAAAAATATAATGTTTTTCAAGATCCTCCGTAATTTGGTCTTCAACAGTCACTTTTATTTTTTTAGCTGACGCGCTTCTTATAAAAATACCCATAACTTCGTCAATTTTGCTCTAATTGACTTGAAATTTTGACACAATGTTCTTCAGATATTATGCATTCAATTAGAAAAATAAAAAAAAAATCAAAAAAAAAAAATTTAAATACCTTACCCTCCCCTTAACACTGCACAGGGCTTCACCCGCTTTCAGTTGAACTTTGCATCTCACCAATTTTTGTATTTTAGTAATTTGATTAAATTTATTTCAGCAGCGATCTCTTTTTCATTCTCTGAATGCCGATGATGAAGGGTCGTACACGTCATTTAGGACTCTACACACACACATAACCCTGAGGCATCGCATAACTCCCAAGGAGTTGTGCGTAAGTGAGAATCGCTGCGCTTTCTTTTCTTTCAATTTTCTTTACGATTAAAAACTAAATTATCCTTCTCGTCCCATCTTATTTCTATCAGGGAATCGCCCTCGAGTCCAAACTCCGTTTCTTGAAGAAGGAGACGAAAAATCGCCTCCCCCGTAAAACCAAAACGTTTCAATACATATGATATGAAGACAAGCCAAAAACAAAACAAAAACGATTTTTTTCTACCCGAAGACTTCATTTTCGCCACCTATGATGGAATTTGACCATTTATCATAGGTCGGCATTCAATTTTATCGAAGGAAATTTTCCTACCTGTCGAGGATTCGAACTACCCCACCTGCCTATCGCCGTTTCTGAACGCGTGCATGCTACCTATTACACTACTCATGACTTGAAGTTTTAAGTTTAAGAAATTGGTAAATATTTAGTTTCAAAATTTGTCGTGAAGCCAAATTCATATTATATCGACCGGAGATTCAGAATTATTCTACAACCAACACATCCAACGTAGATATTCGAGTTATTTTACCTTTTTTTTGTCGACCTGGGAGTGTTGTGATTCGCTGCTCGGTCGACAATAGCGCCAGACCTTATATGGGTATTCCCTGCTCTTACAAACATCACCGCACACTACGGTTTGGCTACGGGTGGGAAAGCTTTCGTGTTCACAACGCGTCAAGGAATGGCAAAGACAATCTTTTGTAAGATTGGGGAGCGTCACAAAAAAGTAAAATTCATGCCATGTGACGGAAAAAGTGATGTGAATTCTGCGACGGAAGAGGTGCGGGGAGTTTGCGAGAGCGATGAATCGCTGCGAAAAATCATCGCGAACAAGATCATCGTTCTGCAACGAGGTATCGGGGAAAAGAACATCTTCAGTAACATAGAACAAGACGAAATAATTCCTGCGGAGAGCGAAATTAATTGCATCCTGATTCCCGATGAGATTTTCACTGAAGTCCATTGTTCCGAAATCTACACGCTTAGTGAAGATGGAGTGTTGATATCAGCCGGGGAAAGTTTGGACGAAAGAGCGCAGAGTGAAGAAAAGGTAAGAAAATAGTATATGCAATGAGAGAAATTGTACTGCCAAAGAAGTTTTGCATCAACATCAGATAGTTTCCATCTTTCGCTGACAAAAAATTGATATATGGATCGTTGGATAAAAAATTTATATGACTTTTTTATTATGTTTTATTGTTTCATTGATATTTCATTAAACTGTTTTATTGATGAGTACAGTGAGAGACAAACATTGTGAAGCTTCGCAACAATTGAATTCCAATTATTTTCATTTCTTGATTCGAGTGCTTTTTTCAAACCCTTATGGAAAAAAAATTATCGCTGATACGTCATAAAATTATGTTTTACAAAGAAATTCCACTACGGAAGAAGTTTTGCATTGACATCAGATAGTTCCCATCTGTCACTGCCAAAAAATTGATAAGTCGATCGATGAATGAAAAATTCATATAAATTTTTTATTCATCGATAAAACAATTTTTTGTCAGCGAATCTTATGTCGATGCAAAACTTCTTCCGCAGTAAAATTTCTCAGACAGCGAAAGACAAACATTATGAAGTTTCGCAACAATTGAATTCGAATTATTTTCATTTATTGATTCGAGTGCTTTTTTCAAACCCTTATTGACAAAAATTATCGCTTATGCGTGATTTTATCGCGTGATAAAATTATGTTTTACCTTCGTAGAGACTTTCAGTTCTATAAACTTGAGGAGATAACAATTGAAGTAAACATTTTGTAACTAAATTATTCTCTCAATTTTAGGAAAACGAGCCAACTACAAGCCGTCCGTTGAAACGGCAAAAAACTGGTCATTCGAGAGCAACTTCTACTGGCCCAAACTCCGTTCCAAACCCGGTGTTGTTACCAAAAATGACTCCAGAGCTGGAGCAACGAGTTCAAAACGTCGGGATTCTACAGGTTCATAAAAATCTCACCTACTCTTGAGTAAGCGATCTCTTGCATCTTACAGATGGTCAACCGACCAAAAGCGATTATTATAATTATGCATCGACGATCGTTGCGACTTACCCAGAGTTGAGTGGTGGAGACCGTGGCTGTGTAAGTTGTTTCGTTCATGCATTTATCGAGTACTGCTTCGTGTTGACACTTAACTTACAAGCTATTAACTTGTTGTGCCCGTGCAAATCGTCACGTGGGGGCGAGTTTGCAAGGACGAATAGTTCGGGATATTGCCAAGGTTGAGTAAATCTCCAACTCAATACTGTCGGTCTTAACTAATAGGTTTATTGTAGGATAGTTTATTACAATCGAGATAGTTGCCTCGAGACCAATGATTATTATGATTTCTGATCGCAGAGTGATCCTCTAAGTGTCGGATCGCAGACTGATCCTCTAAGTGTCGGATCGCAGACTGATCCTCTAAGTGTCGGATCGCAGACTGATCCTCTAAGTGTCGGATCGCAGACTGATCCTCTAAGTGTCGGATCGCAGACTGATCCTCTAAGTGTCGGATCGCAGACTGATCCTCTAAGTGTCGGATCGCAGACTGATCCTCTAAGTGTCGGATCGCAGACTGATCCTCTAAGTGTCGGATCGCAGACTGATCCTCTAAGTGTCGGATCGCAGACTGATCCTCTAAGTGTCGGATCGCAGACTGATCCTCTAAGTGTCGGATCGCAGACTGATCCTCTAAGTGTCGGATCGCAGACTGATCCTCTAAGTGTCGGATCGCAGACTGATCCTCTAAGTGTCGGATCGCAGACTGATCCTCTAAGTGTCGGATCGCAGACTGATCCGTTAAAATGTTGCTTTCCTTTTTATATTGTTAACTATTGGGGTTAACAATCATGGTGGTGGAAATTATTGGGGTTAAAAATAATGGTGGTGGAAGTTATTGGTCAATCGATCGTTCCGGTAATTTGGTATTGTCAAAGTAGGGCGATCGATTGCGAAAATGTGATCGTCAGCATTTTGTGTGATTTCGTTCGATACTCGAGCGAGGTTTGTTCCCCTTTAGTGAGGAATGTGATGATTCGCGATTGCGAGGTCGATAGCCTGTTTGCTGACGATCGTTTTGTAATTTCTTGGAATTTGGTTGCGCTCTGGGCACAACAAACCTCCCCCCTTGGGAAGACGAAACTCGGTTTCGACTTTTTATGTGGAGCAACTAAATTCTTTTAAATTTTGTCTCGAGGCTTACAATTTTTTTGCTTGTGTACAATGTTGTTTGGGTTTTCCCTTTTTTTTTTTTTTTGATTAATGGTTTTCTTCGTCAATAAATAATTTACAGTTTTTCTGTGTCAATGTGATAATTTTTTTTTTTTTTTTCGCAATGCTCTAATTTAGGTTCAAACGTTTAACGAGTGGTAGTCCGAGATCGATAGTTGCGTTATGTGCTAGAAAATTATTACTGTTTCCTTTGAGAATTTTGCAATTAATATGGTTAATTGATAATCGGCAGTAGTGACGGAACATTTCCCGTCCAAAACCAGTATATCGATGAACGCCATTTTTTTTTTCGTTTATACATTCTATAGTGGGCGTTTCCCTTGTTCGCGTTCTAGCGTTTCTATCACAGCTTTTTCCTTATTTTACTACTTTTTGTGTACATTTTTTTTTCTGGTTTTCTGCCTAGGTGTGGGTACTAGAGATGGTTTCTCCTAAACTTTCGTTGCATTTTTCGCTTACTCTCTTTCTATTGTTTCGCATTCTTTCATTCGCTCTATCTATCTATCTATTAATTTCTTTTCAATTATTTTCGTTTAATAGTGGAAGGTTTCTGGTTTCTCGGTTCATTAGTTATTGATTTTTGTTTGAGGGCAAAGGATTCTTATTTTCTCTATTTATTGAAAGTATTTTTTCTGTTGTTTTTTAAAAACTGGTATGTATTTTTATTGAACTTCTACTAAGATTGGTATTTGTTTCCTTTTTTTTTTTTTTTTCATTATGGGCTTACTTCTCGCGATTTGAGGGTCTGTATCTTTTCGTCTTTTTCATCAGAGTGTTTTTATCTTTAATATTATTCCATATTCAATTAGGTTATTTTTTTTTTTTTTCTATTACATTTCTTTTTTTTTTTTCACTCTTTTTCTTTTTCGCATGGGCGTTCGCTGCGAGTAGCGTCGTGGTCATTTTCCATCGCATTGATATTTGTTTTTTCTTTCACGGTGCTTTTTAAATATTTTCTCTCTGTCTCGTTCGCGCACGTTTGGGGTATACCGGAGTCGAGTGACTCGTCTTCACTTTCGCTTGCTCGTTCGCTTATTTCCGAAGTTGCATTTTTTGCTGATGTTTGTTTTCCTGGATTGTTTTCGTTCTGTCCTTTTTCATTGAAGATTCTCGTGAGGCGGAGTCTATTGCGGGCAATGCCCGTGTTCTCGTGGCCTTGTATGGCCTTTCTCGTCCTCCTTTTTGGGTCGAGTTGACATTCTCGTGCTGTGTCAGCATGATTATGTGGAGAATATTTTGCTTGTCCCGACTGGGCCAATATTTCCGGAATATTGGGCAGTGGGTGTAAGTTTTCTACCACGACTTCGTTTAATTCGTTTCGAAAATCTCTTTTCCGAATTTTTTCGAATGGACTTGGACGTTTAATTTCGTCCTTGAGCATTTGTTTTGCTCGGCTCGTCATTTTTGTTTTGCGAGTCTTTGGAAATCGATGTCGCCTAATGTTTGATGATGCGGCGCTTTCCTTCGTATGTATAAGGTGGTTCATAAGATGCGCGGTTCCGCGTATTTCTTCCTCGAGATGGGATACGTCGGATTTTTCTTTGCTGGATTCCTGGAGAAATCCTTTTTCCTCTTCAAGGAATTGTGCTTGACTTAGAAGCGCTTTCCAATGTTGTGCCCGTTTGCTCGTAGCGTTCATTTTAGGGGCGTTTTTCTCCTGCGAAGAGACTGTTTTTTGCTGTGTTCGAAACTTTTCGATGTTCACGGTGGGTCTATTTACTTTGACTCTCTTTTCCCGTGTGTTGTCGATTACGACTGGACTTGTGTGTCCTTGTGAGGTGATTATTTCGCCTATCGTCATTCTTGGCGATTTTTCTTTGGCAGCTATGCATCCTACCTTTAGTTGCTTGGTTTTGGCGTAGTTCACGCTCTTGGAACGGGGTGGTGACTCCAAGTTCCCGTTTCCGTCGATCAGTGTTATGGTGTGTCCGTAAATTTTGATTGAACGGCCACCTAGTATGTCCACGTTGTGCCTTTTGATGAAATCCATGCCCAGGACTCCGTCGGTGTTGATTCCGATCGCGTCGTCGATGACGAAGAATCCGTGGCGGACGTTGACTGCTGGCGTTTCCAATACTAGTTCCACTTTGCATAATGCGTGGAAAATTTTTCCTCCAATCCCTTTCAGCTCGATCGTCTCTTCGATGGCTTCTGTGTCAGGGTGGATGGCACTTTTCTTGATCAGGCAGCATTGTGCTCCTGTATCGCTTTTTAATGTGAGAACTTTCTCAGTAGCTTGCGGTGATGCGATGTCGAAATCGCTTGCTGAATCTTCGGGATTCACTGCGTGTATTTGTACGATGGTGTGGGTCACAGCTGACCCATTATTTTTGAGCTGGCCTGTAGCTCGCTGCTCGGCAATACTGCTGACGGTGAATTTTTGGTCAGCCTCGATGGAGTTGACCGTGAATGACCCTACTGTTGTCTTCTGGTTGTTTGCATTTTTTTCTTCACCTGTCGAATCGCTGGGGCCGTTGTTGTTGTTGTTGTTACGGTTGTTGTTGCCTCCGAAATTGCCTTGATTTTGTCCGGAATCTCGTTGATCGTGATCCTGACGTTGTCCCGAATCGTGTTCACCACGATTTTGTTGCCTCAGCCTACCGCGGCAATCTTTCCAGCGGTGACCGGGTTTTTTGCAATAATTGCAGGTTATTAACCCTATCTTACCAGTTGGAACGGGTAACTGAACTCGTCCGTTTGGCGAATTTGAGTATCGACATTCTTCTGTCGAATGGCCAGATTTTTTGCACGTTTGGCAAAATTCGTGACGCCTTCCTGAGTGCGTCTGTTTTGCTACTGACTCGTAGCCTTGAAGGATTATTTCTTCATTTTGGGCTCCTTTTATTGCTTCATTTAAATTGGGATACCCTTTTGCTTTGACGAGGATTTGGTACTCCTTTTTGAGTCCTCTTTCGAAATTTGATAACGCCATTTTCTTTACGTAGCGTTCTACCGCGAGTTTTTCTGCTATGTTAGCTTCGTTTTCTATGCTTGCTTCTATTAATTCCATTGTGAGAATTTGTAATCTTTTTCCAAAATCTGCTATGCTTTCGTTATGATTTTGTTTGCACGTATGCATCTCTACTTGAAGAGCTTCTACGGTTCGTTTTACCCCATATCGTTCCGTTATGTGTTGTCTAAATGCTTCATATGATTCTATCGTTTTATAACGAACATCTTCCCGTGCGTCATCTGTCAGTTTTGTCGCCAGTACGAGTTTTAAAAGGATTGCTTTGTCGCAATCGTCTACTAGACTGTGAGCTAGTTCATACGCGTCGAGTAAACTTTTCGCGCGTCTAGGATTTTCGCCATCAAATGTGGGAATAATTGCTCGTGCCTCACTGAGGGGCATGCCTCCTCTTGACCTTCTTGGAGGGGTTTGGGGGACACCGTTGTTTTGACCGCTTCCGCCAGCGCTACCGGCGTGCGTGTCTTCTAGATTTACGGTTTCTGGCATAGTGACGTTATGTTTTTGAATAATAGACAAAGAAAGATCTGGCAAATCGGTTCTATTGAAACTATCGGTTTCTTCCGCGTCTCGAAAGGATTCTTCTGAGTCGAGAGACTGGTTTAGAGTATCTATGCTTCGGTTACGTTTGATCTTTTTGACTGACGGGGAATTTTCTGTTTTGGGGGAACGCGTAAAAGTGAGATTTCGATTGAAGAACGAGTCTAGGGATCTAGATAATGCGCGTACGCCTGGCAATTTTAGACGGTTTACAAGCTCGTCGTTAGACATACGTATTTTCGCTATTTTCGCGACTGGTTTTGGCGGGTTACAAGAGAAATTGTTCCGTCACTTACAGTACGATGATCTGGTAGATCTGCATGCTGCTGCTGCTGATCCGCTAGCTGGCTTCCTCTCGAATCTGGTGAGTCTGCTTGGTCGATTGGTCCGCTCTTCGGGTACGGTTGTCGTTTTCCGGGTGTCGAATTGAACTGCTCTGGGCCTGTTGTCCTTGTTCGGATGGTCCTCAGATACTTGACTGATGTCGTCCTTCTTTTGGCGTTGTGTGAAACTTCCTTTTCACCAAATAGTTGTAGTTGAGTTCTTGAGTTGTGGCAATCCCACCGCTGCCACCAATGTTGTGCCCGTGCAAATCGTCACGTGGGGGCGAGTTTGCAAGGACGAATAGTTCGGGATATTGCCAAGGTTGAGTAAATCTCCAACTCAATACTGTCGGTCTTAACTAATAGGTTTATTGTAGGATAGTTTATTACAATCGAGATAGTTGCCTCGAGACCAATGATTATTATGATTTCTGATCGCAGAGTGATCCTCTAAGTGTCGGATCGCAGACTGATCCGTTAAAATGTTGCTTTCCTTTTTATATTGTTAACTATTGGGGTTAACAATCATGGTGGTGGAAATTATTTGGGTTAAAAATAATGGTGGTGGAAGTTATTGGTCAATCGATCGTTCCGGTAATTTGGTATTGTCAAAGTAGGGCGATCGATTGCGAAAATGTGATCGTCAGCATTTTGTGTCACTTCGTTCGATACTCGAGCGAGGTTTGTTCCCCTTTAGTGAGGAATGTGATGATTCGCGATTGCGAGGTCGGTAGCCTGTTTGCTGATGATCGTTTTGTAATTTCTTGGAATTTGGTTGCGCTCTGGGCACAACAAACTGTTTTAATTTCATTTTCAACTGCAAGGAATCATGAGGAATCAACTCAGTAAAAACCACCCAACATCCGCAAATAATAAAGCCCCGACTTTGATCGTTGACAACGGGTACGTTTGAATTAAGTTTTTAATTAATTAATTTGAATTTTCGCATGACACACGATTGATTGAAGATCGGTTTTTACTCCGTAATTTTGCTAGGCAAGCCGATATCGATGGTATGGACCCACTGAAAGAGCTGGAAAAAACGAGTAATTCTGTGGACACGCCACACACACGGCCTCTCTTAGAAGCATCTTTTATCGTGCAATAGAAATGGATAACAAATGAAGCTAAAAATATCCTCGATATAATGGAGCGATTTCCACAATTGAAAATTGATAGCTTGGTACGTAAAAGTCCAATAGTTGTTCTTCATATCCACTTGACGATAGAATGAATAAATGTTTTTCTCCTTTTCTCTAGATTAAATTCGAAATGGAAAGAGTGCTAGCCTTGGATGAAGAAGAAACGGCAGTCAAAATCAACAGAATGCTACAACAGCTTGCTGTTTACTTCGGTGTGGAATCATCTGAAGATAACGACATGATTAAGGCACAACTTCTCACACATCTTTGGACCAGGCTAACGGCGGAAAGCGTTAAAACAAAAGGAGTGAAGAATTCGAGCATGCCTTTTTTCACAGTGAAAGAAGTATGTTTTCCATCCCTTGAACGTGGTATCTTTCTGTGTCTTGGTCTAATTGACGTTTCCCTTACAGCAGCTAAGTGCGATCACAGATCTAAATTCTGTGGAAGATGCTTCGCTTCGCCCCGTGTCGTGCTCTATACAAAGGATAAAAATATTGCTGCTGCATACTTAGTGTCCGACAAAGGCCTGCGAATAAAAATTGACAATCCAACTGTCGATAAAACAGTGATTTGTCTGATAGCGAGCTATTTTTCGTGGGATGTGGCGTGGCTTCCAGCATACGAAAATACTCTGCACTACTTGGAATCGGAGATCATCAGACCTGTCTCTAAAATGAAGCCAAGTGTTCAAAAATTCAAGCGAGACAGTGACATGATGTTTGAAATGAATACTTCGTCTCACAACCCGCAAGTATAAGAATTTTTGTGGCCGATTTAAAAAGTTTTTTCAATCGAAAATTTCAATTTCTTTTTTATTCTTTTAAACGTTTTGTAATGATTTTTTTATATTATTGTCACGTCCGGGGGTTTATTTGAATTGGGTGATTTTACCCCGTGACAGATAACTGCCACTTGGTTTCAAATGGCAGAATTTACTGTCTCTAATTTAGCCCGGAGTGTGCCGGACAGGGATTAGAGGAAGGAAATATCGCGCGTGGGGGTTGATAAAACATTTGGTGGATTATTTATAACAATAAAAGATAGTTATTTTATTAAAAAAAAAAGAGGAAGACGAGTTGGAAATTTCACAATTGTTTTACAATTCGTTGGTTTTTGGTTGCGCACTTCGGTTTGGTGATTTCCCAATTGTTTTTATAGACAACGGTTCACAAGGTTATTGTTAATTCAGTTCGATTGACAAAAAATTTCGGTGATTAGTTGTTTACAAGGTTTTTCGGTGATTCTGAGTCACAATGTTTGTTAATAATTACCACGCAGGTTTAAAGATTGGTTGATCAATGGATGAAAGTGTCTCGAGTTCTGATCTCGATTTTATAAGTTTTCAATTCAATGCAAAGATTTTTGATTGCGGTTTGGAGGAGCTCGACCGTCTTGGTCGAGACCCCGGTTGGGACTCTATTCTCTTGGTGAAAAATAGTGCCCTGCACTTTTTGATTTAATTAATGCGCGCGCGAGATTCGCAGAAGTCGGACTTCGCGCGCCCCGCAGGTGAGTGACAGTCTCCCGGTGACCGTGGGATTCGCGAAGTTAGCGGATTTGGGAACTATTTGTGTGAGATCGCGACTGCTTGGGCGTTCTCACACTGATAACAACTTAAATTTATTATAATTATTTTATAACGACTTTTTTTTTTTTTTGGATAGGACGAATCGTTTCGGAACTTAGGCTAATGGGCACGGGACGTGACATTATCATTTTTCATTAGCTTCTACAGTTCGCTTTTATGTCGTCATCGGACGACAAATATTTTCTTAGAAAATTTTCATTTTTGTTTCGGAAGAGCGCGTTTCATAAATGTAATTATAGTGAAATGCGATGTTTCCCTAAGATGGGAAGAATGTAAATATTTCGTTGTAAGAAACCAGTTTTATTATACCATAAAAATATAAATTTGATGATTTGAATGTTCTTCATTGTTTATTTATTGAACATGCAATGATTTTGGCGGTATATCCATCTGGTCTGGATTGCGATCGTAGTACCTATCCGGAAAATTCCGTACGACAGTTGTCAAGGAGAACAACGTATCATTTTTGTTTGAATTGCACGTGCAACACAGGATGTGGGAAAAGTAAATTTTCGGCTGGTATCATCTTTTTAATCACCGCGGGCCTCGTTTCTTCTATTCTGTAAGCATTCAGCTAGCTAGAATATTCCAATGTTCTCAGAGGCACGGACAAAAAAAAACCTTTTCCTTGAAAACGTATATGCTCTGGATTTCAGCGAAGACGGGTAAATCGTTGTGCGTGTCTTCGATTAAGATTATCCTTTTATTTTTGTAGGAAGTTGGATTACGAGTTCAAGGGTTCTGAATACTTGGCACCCTGCAATCTCAATACCTTCCAAATGTTCAAAAAAAAGATGGGCCTTCGGAAGATTTTCCAAAATCACTGTTTACCCTAAAAAGATTTGGTCACCCGTATATAAACATTTCGTTGAAGAAATGTTTGACTCACTGTTGAGTCTGGAGCACATCAGTGTTTGATGTGGAAGCAGGACGTTTTGGCGCTGCCGTTTTCGCGCTGCCGTTTTGGCGTGACTATTTTGGCGCGAGACGTTTTGGCGCTGGGACGTTTTGGCGCGGCCGTTTGGGCGCGAGGATATTTGGGCGCGGGGTAGTTTTTGCGCGAGGACGTTTGGGCGCGAGGTAGTTTTGGCGCAAGGACGTTTGGGCGCGCGGACGTTGTGGCGCGAGGACGTTTCGGCGCGAGAACGGTTCTGCGCGAGGTAGTTTGGGCGCGAAGTAGTTTGGGCAATAGGACGGTTTGGCGCGAGGACGTTTTGGCGCAACCGTTTGAACGCGAGGACGTTTTGGCGCGACCGTTTGAACGCGAGGACGTTTTGGCGCGACGACGTTTCCGCGCCAAGAGTTTCATCCTCGAGGGGGATAATAGACCTTTCCACTGATTTTGTAGTAACCACCGCCTGCAGTGTGCGTGCTCATTCCTGTACCACAAAAGTTTACTTAATGGAAATACGACCTGGATTACTCGTCCTCGGATAATTTACTCGCCGAAAATGCCTTCCTAGGAAAAATCCCCTTCGAAAAATTTGGATTTCTCTCCGGACGGGATATATCGTGCAACAGAGCGGTAAAATGGCACATTTAACGCCTGTCCGGGCTAGGTGCGTACGATACTTCATATCAAGATGTTTAGTGGGCGATTCCCATGTACGCGAAATTTACTTATGTAGGTTAGAATCAGTGCATCAAAAAAGTGCTGATTCCATGTAGATTATCATGAATGATTTAATTGATTAGTAATCTTTGATGACGATTTTTGTGGAGACGATTCTTCCTGGGGGCCAATTTTCAGGGATAATGTTGTAAGAAGAATCCTCATAGATTCACTGTCTTTCAAGGAGTATGTCCATCGGTGCATGTTTGGGGTTGATGCACGTGGTACCTGTGGCCGCCGCTCGGGGTCCGGGGGGGGGGGNNNNAACCCCCCCCGTAGGATCAAGGGGCCAGAGTATCTCGCGAGCTGGAGGGGTTCGTATCAAGGAGGCAAAGTGGGTCTTCCAACGCCAAGCGCGAGGCGTTAAAAGCCCTGCCTCTGAGATGCACACAAAACTTTATATAACAAAACCAAGTCTCCAAGCTTTGCGGAATACTTTCCAAAATGGAATAATATTCCAGAATGTTATTAACGTTAAACCACTAATTGGACGCGGAAGGTGTCTCACCCAGATATAGTGCCGGCCAGGGTTGCAAGTAATGCATTACTTTTCGTAATGCATTGGTGTTTCCATTACAAATTTCATTGTAATGGGTATTGGAAATTTTTTGCATTACACATTACATTGTAATGAGTAATGAAAAGTTTTTACATTACAAATTTCATTGTAATGGGTAATGGAAATTTTTTACATTACACATTACATTGTAATGAGTAATGAAAAGTTTTTACATTACAAATTTCATTGTAATGGGTAATGGAAATTTTTTACATTACACATTACATTGTAATGAATAATGCAATTTTTCTCCATTACACATTACATTGTAATGAATAATGGAAAATTTTCGCATTACACATTACATTGTATTGAGTAATGGAAAATTTTGACATTACACATTAC
>JBAJMU010000266.1:0-10936 GCA_037952995.1 Hyposoter didymator
GAGTGGGGGTCGCCATAGTGTGCCACCTACTACTACTGCGCCGGACCGTTCACGATAAAAACGTGGAGAGGACGAGCGGCGAAAACATACAAAGGCTATATCGCGGTCTCTGTGTGTTTTTCCACTTCGGCGGTTCACCTCGAACTCGTCACGGATTACACGTCGGACGCTTTTGTCGCAGCGTACAAACGGTTCACGGGTCGTCGCGGAATCTGTGCGACACCACAAAGCGATAGGGGCACAACCCTCGTAGGAGCAGACAAGCAACTTCGGAGTCTCCTCGAGCAAGCCTCCGTGGAGAACAACCATCTCTCGGCTTCCCTCGCATCCCACGGCACAAAATGGATTTTCAACCCGGCGGCGGCTCCACACTTCGGCGGAAAATGGGAAGCGGCGGTTGAATCGGTTAAGCACCATCTGAAACGGATCATCGGGGACACGACCTTGACCTATGAGGAATTTACGACCCTCTTAGTTCAAATCGAGGCTATCTTGAACTCTTGACCACTCTGTCCTTTATCGGACGACCCCGATGACCTTGCGGCCCTCACCCCAGGTCACTTTCTCATCGGAGAGTCGTTGATCACGGTTCCGGAGCCAGACTGCAGCTCGGATAACATTAATCGATCGACACTGCGTCAACTGATTCAATCAAGGATACAAATCTTCTGGGAGAGATGGTCTCGGGAATGCATACAAGGTTTCCAAGTTATTTCCAAGTGGCTGCAGCCATCTACGGCGATCAAGGTCGGATCGCTAGTATTGCTAACGGACGAGCGGTTTCCGCCGACTCAATGGCCTCTGGCTCGAGTTACTCCAGTCTTCCCAGGCTCGGACGGCCTCATCAGCGTTGTCGAACTACGTACCGCTACGACGACTCTTACCCGCCCAGTCGCTAAGTTCTGTGTCTTGACGGTGGATACACCTAATACTTCATCACCGGAGTGATGAAGTGCGGACGGAATGTTACGGTTTCAAGCGAATATTCACGGACATGCTCCGTGGGTAAGGACCCGGCCGACCCGGCCGAGCGCACGGTGGCTCGCCCTCGGTTTCCTCCTCTTCGATCACTTTGGTCGGCCCTATATCGATCCGCCCATCAAAGGATCAGTTCTCTCGAAGACGTAGCACAAGGCGGTCTATACTTTGTTGACGACACGTTGTAATCTTTCGGTTCTTGTAAATCTTTCACTCGGATTCTCTCGGGATACATCCTCGAATAATTGTCGGTATTTTGTGTGTAAATCTGGTTTGTTTGATCTAAATTATTATCAGAATAAAAAGAAACTCAAGGAACTCTCTCCCTCTCTCTCTCTCTCTCTCTCTCTCGGTCTCTATCGAGACCCGTCTTTCTTCCCCACACGGAGAGCGAGCCCAAAATCACCAAAAGCCTCCCTCGACATAAAACATTTTCATTTTTTCCTACCGAACTCAAGGCTATACGCAACACGGAGCAACAACCTGTGACTGAGAGTTATCCAGAGCTTCCGGATAACTCGCAGCGACAGGATTTTTATGTCATTGAGAATTATCTGGAGCTTCCGGATAAGTCGCAGCAACAAGATTTCTATGTCGCTGAGAGTTATCGTCGCTTTGCAATTAATCCAATGCCAGCGGCGATGTTAGTTATGCTGTAAATGAATAAAATTGTGGGTGTAGGAATGGGGAAAAGGTTGTAAAGCATATTCATTTATGAAACATATTCCTCCGTCACTGTGACATGCGACTATTTGAAACCCTGGGTGTGAAGGATCGCCAGTGCCTGAGAGAGCAGTCATCACTCAGTAAATGCTCAAAACGCGGGGCAAAATTAGAGTAAGAATATAAGCGAATACTTTATTTATGTTTAAAAATACATGAAAATGTTCGTGCGTGTTTTCAAGTCGCTCGTTCGTCCAAGACTGCCTTTTCCTTCGGCTTCTGGTCATCTCCTCAGCTCTCAGGTCATCCCTTCTTCAGCCGTCCACGGGGTAGGCTGCGATGTCCAGGTCAGTCGCCGTTCATGGTGATCCGAGCGTTTTTATGGGGAGGCTGTGTCGATAGCCAGGCTGCGATCGGGTCAAGACGTCCGGGGTACGTCGCTATCTTAGGCAGGGTCGTCCTCCATGTTCGGGATGCTTAAGATCGAGGCATCATGCGAGGGATAGTCGAGAATGGTTTACAGCAGGGTTTTTGGGATACAAGAAGTAGGAAGTGGAATAAGAAATAGTTGAGGTGTTTATGATGGTGGCTGCGACGCTGTGAAGGATAATGTGTTGGACAGTTTTATGGTAAGGTTGGTGAGCAGCTGTGAGCTATTTGGGAGGGATCGGAGGCCTGCAGATTTGTAGGAGGCTATGACAACTGGAGCATGTTGGTGGTAATGCCAGCTGCAAATTACCATTTGTGAGGGTATGACGAGCTGTCAAAGCTGTAAGCACAGTATTCACCCTTTTCTTCCATAACCCTGCATTCTCGAGGAAATAAATGTTTAGCCAACTTTTGTTGTTCGACAAGAAACAAGTGTAACGGAACGACCCATACCGTCGACATAGGGGGGCGAGTGCTCGGCCTTACTCTCGTTGCCGAGAGTAGAGCGTCGCCTTTTCGGCCATCGAAAATAAGACACACCTCATTATCGTGAGACCTTGTCCTACCTTCGACGTACGTCTCACCAGCTAGACGCAAGCAAGACGGCCCATCGACACGCCTCGCTTGTCACGCCTGTCAGAGCTCCCACTACCTCTCGCCAAATCCCCTAATCATTGCAATAAACGGAAACCAAAAGCAAGAACACGAGAAGATGACAACTTGATCCCGGTGGTCACACCACCTGACCTATTTCCCACCGGTCACCACACCAAGTACCGTGGTAGGGAAGCTTCTCCTCTCGCCTCGTTTCTCTATTTAAGATCGTGCAGCGAGAGCTCTCGATCATTATTCGACACAACTCTCCAAAACTCCTCATATCGTGAGTAACACTCTTCGGATAATGGACTTATAAAAATTATCAAGTCGGACTCCTCCAATCAACTCGAGTTCGCGGTTAGGGAACTAATCCTGGGCAAGGTACCTGCATTGCGCTGGTTTTCCAACCTCAGGATTAGCGAGTATTCTGGTGATCATAGGTAGGACTTCCGCGATTTTATTCGTTAAATTCACGCGATGGCAACGACTCTAAGATCCGTCGGTTTAACCCTGTCTATTTTCTCTAGAAAACTCCACACCTCGCGAATAACGAGTCGGGAATCGACAACTTAATTGAGACACCAGCTTCTCTGGTGCATAGGACGTGTGTCCTCAGCAAGCACACGTGCCGCGAAACCTTCAACATATTTCGCAACCGCTATGAGAATCAATCGGTCCAAAGACCACGATTAATTCGCCACTTTGCTCGTCAGCTTCACTGACGTTTCGTACGTTCGCAGCGGCACTCGAACGTCCAGCTAGGATAAATAAATCATTTCTTTGCGCCCGCCTAAAGATCGAACGGGAATTATAATAATTCGCGTTTATCGAATTTTTACGTCAGCTTCTCTGGCGCATAGCACGCTTGCACTCGGCAAGCAAGCGAGCAGCTGAGGGACAACTCAGTATCCGCCGTGAGAATCAAACAATTCGAAGAATTATTTGATTCGATTTGCCCGCCAGCTTCTCTGGCGTTTGACGTCTGTTTTCTTCCTTCACTCTTTGCTTCTCACGATTCCTTTTCATATGCAACCACGAGCAATAGTCTAAATAATTTTCTCAAGCTTCAATTTTATTATTCGCTGCATTTTAACTCCAATCAATTACATTTCAAGAAATAATCACGCCTCGCAACAATTTTACAAATTCGACGCTTCTCGTCAATACGGTCATAAATCACCGAGCGTTCGCTCGGCTCGTGACGTCACACGCACCTTACGTGTGTGTGCGCTCGAGACACGGACAGGCGGTCAAGCGAGACTCCGTCTCCTTCTTGCTATCCTGATCCTTTCCAAAATCTTTGACCATCAATAACATTTAATTCCCGATTAATTACTCCACAATTTCACTAATTTCTGAATAACACCGCACAGGGCTTCACCCGCTTTCGATATTATTATTGCATTTTAAAATACTGTTTATTTCAATAATTTGTAATTTCTTTCAGCAGCGATCTCTCTTACGTTCTCAGGAACGCCAATGATGAAGGGTCGTACACGTCATTCATGACGACACGCACACATCACCCTGAGGCAACGCATAACTCCCTAGGAGTTACGCATCCAAGAGAGACGCTGCATTCACGAGTCGCTTATCCTCTTTATATTCTAACATTAAAATATTCTTTCCGCTCATCCCATCTCTAACAAGGAATCCCACTCGAGTCCGAATCCCGTTTCTATCGGAAGGAGGCGGAAAATCGCCTCCCCGCAAAGTCGAAACGTTTCACAAGTTTGTAACTGTTACTTTCTCGAAAATGTTGACGGCGTGAAAGAAAAATGTGAACATATTGTTGTGCCCGTGCAAATCTTCACGTAGGGGCGAGTTTGCAAGGACGGATATTTCGGGATGTTTGCCAAGCTTGAGTTAATCTCCAACTCAATACTTTCAATTATACTACTAGTTGTTTATTAAGAGAAGTTTGTTACAATCGGGTTTATGCCGCGAGACCAATATGAAGCGTGATCTGATGCTTTAGTGTCAGATTGCAGACTGTCCGTTTGGATGTTGCTTTTCCTTTTATATTGCTGACTATTGGGGTTAACATTTGTGGTGGTGGAAATTATTGGTGTTAACAATAATGGTGGTGGAGGTTGTTGGTCAATCGATCGTTCCGGTGATTTGGTATTGCTAAATTAGGGCGATCGATTGCGAAAATGTGATCATCAGCATTTTCTGTTGTTTCACTCGGTACTCGAGAAAGGTTCGTTCCCCTTTTGTGAGGAATGTGATGATTCGCGATTGCGAGGTTGCTAACCTGCTTGCTGACGATCATTTTGTAATTTCTTAAGAATTGGGTTGCGACCGGGCGCAACACTATTTCAGCTATCTCTCTCACACTCGCATCCATATGGGCCGTTGAAACATCGATGGTGATTTTTTCATCGCGATCAGCTGACGTTTTTCGCCCACTCGGCTGCACTGTTTGTTTTATGTGTCGTCAGTCGCGACCAATCAGAAACATGCCAGCGCCATGAGGCCTTTCTCTGTGTCGTTTACATACACGCACGCACATTTCGCTCATTGCATAATTTTCCCTGTGCAAAGTTTTTTTTCAGTAATTACGGCATCAATCAGGCTGATTTATGGCTCAATCGAAGTGGGATAACTTAATTAGTGTCTAGTTCAAATTTAAGATCATGAGATAACCCTTGGGCTTCGTAATTCAAGAAAGAATCTACCGCCACCGTCGAAATCGCTTTATTCAGAGATAATATACTCGGGTGAGTCTCGGACAAGCAGACGACGCTGTCAAATGTACTTGTCCCGAGACTCTGCCGAGTCTCTTGATGCGTATTAAGAGACGCGGCAGAGTCATGACGCCAAGTATTAAAAAGGAAAGTTCAAACCGACAAGGCAAGTTGCGCCGCGTGTCTATATTCTCGAGATTAGGCCGTTTCCGTTACGTTCAAACTTGAAGTTGTTGTCATTAAAAAACGCGTCGGTTTATAAATAATACACATCTTCTCCTTGGTCTTCGTAACCTCCAAAAATGTTTCGTAAAAAAATGTATAAAGTTAAACGATTTTCAAATTTTTTTTTTCTTCCTCATTTTTACCTAGGAGATGGAAATGAAAAAGGCGGCACACTATAGCCACATGCTTTTTAAATTTTTATTTTTTCATATTTTCCCTCTTATTCCTCCTAATGAAGACAACCTGTATATAGCAGGAAAGAAACCAAACGCGGGTACAGTTGTGACGACGCTGCGGCTGTCACACGCTCTCGCAACATCGGAAGATTTTTTATTAATTTTTCAAAATATTTTCGGGGAAAGAGGGGTGTAGACAGGCTGAACAGAGAGGCCTGAAGCATCCGAGCTGCCCGTGAGTCAGACGCAGACCTCGGCGATGTGCAGCACGCCGGCTCCACGCAAAATTATTCAGTAAAAAAATTTTGTCAAATAAAATAGAAACTGCGCATGGATACAGTTTTGATGACGCTGCGGCTGCCACGCGCTCTCGCACCACCGAACGATTTTTTATTTCTTTAAAAAAATTTGTGGCTCACAAAATTCAATTTTTTATTTTCATTTTTATTTTTTCTGAAATATAAAAAAAACGGTGGCCCACTACGGCAATACTCTACCCATCCCCCCTCCGCGCACCCGCAAACCTCTCGCCCACAACGCCGACGGTCACACACCCGATGGCCGACTAGTGGGGGAAAGGAGTGGGTATAGGTGTCAGGGTCGCCAGAGTGTGCCACCTACTACTGGCAGCCGGGTCAATTTCACAGAAAGGGATTCAATCCAAAAGAGCGCGATCAAAAAGGAAAACCAAAAACTCTATACTTCGTACTCGCGCTATCACGCCGAGAGTAGGAGTGTGGGATCTCGGGATTCTCGCGAGCGCCTTGCCGGACCACGAGGCCCGGTTTAAGGCTACATGAGGCTCCCGGATTCCTCGACCAATTATAATCGATAATCTGAGGACTGGGGCTCGCTGATTGCGCGTCCGCCTCATCGAGCTTCGGTCTCCCGAGATCCCGATGAGGAGATGGCACTGATAGCCTGACAGCGGCTGTCAGCTGGCGCCACGCTGGCTCGAGGCCTCGGGATACCGAAGCTCCCGGGCAACATCGTCGCACCCGGGCATTTCAAACTTCCTTCGCGATGGCGAGTCAGCAAGAGACGTTCGACGGATCGAATCGTTCTGTGCGACTGTTGCGTCTCCGACGAAGACGACGACGACGTTGTTGTCTTCTTTCTCGACGCCGCGGGACTGTCATATGCCTTCGATCCGGAAGACTCTGTCCAGAATTGAAGTCGACGGAGTATTTGACGAGCCCCACGACTTGACAGACCGCCGGAGACCTCGCCACCTCCTCTGGACCAGCTCTCCTGAGTCTTTCGGGGACAAAAAGGGCTAAAAAAGGGAAGTAATCGGGGCTAGCGGGAGACGGGGGAATTTCCTGGAATAAAACTGTTATTATCGTCGGTGAGCGTTGCGGTGACTCCCACTTCGACGGAAATTTAGTCCAACATAAAATTCACGTTACAATACTATCCATATTTGCAAGGTTGTTTCAGGTAATTAATTACGAATTCGCTATACGATTTACTGTATTTGAAATAGTGGACCAAATTTCTGGATTCCGTATTTTGTTTTCTTCAATTGTTGGTAAAGTTGACCGAAACCGCTGATCATAGATTCACTATTGAATTTGACAAATGCATAACAGTGGATCCCACTTGATCTGTATTTCGTTGCTGAAAATGCCTACAAAATAGTTCTCAGAATTTTCAACAAAATTTCGGAGCAACATTGTATTGAGCGCTAGCTTTGCAAACTACTTGATACACAAGCATTCCATGCGTGCCAGAAAATATTTCATC
This sequence comes from Hyposoter didymator, assembly GCA_037952995.1. NCBI lineage: Eukaryota > Metazoa > Arthropoda > Insecta > Hymenoptera > Ichneumonidae > Hyposoter > Hyposoter didymator. The sequence goes on from JBAJMU010000266.1 coordinate 7,505, forward strand.
TACAATTTAGATCACGTGCTCTTACCACTCCGGCAACTTTCAACACTGCGTTACGGGCCTTTTCGTGTTCAATAGATTTGAAATTTTGATGGCAGAAATCGATGATCTGATCACCAGCTTTCAGTCGACCGTCTTTACCCGCCGATCCGTTTGCGTAAACATCCAGGATAAATATACCCACCTGCGGAGAATATTGAACATAAATTTTAGTCCAAGAACTTTTTGAAACATAAATCGTCCAGTTATCCGTTTGTAGAATACTATCTTTCCGCCCATGGCTTCGCTCGGGTTGATTTAATGTTTCAATGGTGGAGGAAGGTTATTTCGTAATACAATATAAAATCTATCATTTATTGGTTTTTGTTATTTTGATTAACTTACTACGAATCTGCCCTCATAATGCACAATTTAAAAAAACGACAATTTTCAAATTTTACTCGTTCTTTTGTTTTTTTTCTTGTTTCACGGTCTGGCAATATTAGAGAATATATAGGTGGCCCGTAGCGCACTGGTTAGCGCTCCCGACTCAGACTCCGCGGATCCTGGGTTCGAGTCCCACTTAGGGTCACGGTTTCATTCGCTCATTATTGCAGGACCGTGCCTCGTCACGGTCATAAGATGCGATTGCGATATAATGCAATTGCACTCATGCTGTAATTGCTGACTATGACGCTGCTATTTTCCCAGTAAACGATCCCACAGATCATTGACAAATGCACTAGAATACTATAACAGAATAGTCTTTGGAATAGACTCCAGCTCTTTAGCTGTCAACTCCCACGTCTTTTTCGACAGATGAATTGTATACATACTTGCACATCTGTCCATCTTGGTAACAAGTGTCAGATAAACCCTCAATCGCAAAGGAACGAAATCTAACTTAAAACAGTAGAGCGGAGGGGGCCACTGGGCCCTTTCGAGCAAAACCCATAAAAACCCGAAATCGCATCCCATGGCTAGTGGTGAACTTGTTACGTCCTAGCCCTCACGCTAGCCCCCCATAAAATTTTTCATTAAATATGTACCAACAGTAAGTACACTAGCTTATCAATATCATCATTCGTCGATATTTTAATTGATAAATATTATTAAGCATAGAGCTTAGTATATATTCTAACTCTCACATATTCTTATATATTACATAAGCAGAATGCATTAGAAAAAACCCCACAACGCGCCCGTTGTATTCAAGAGTACCACGTGCGCTCTAGCAGACCCGACTTTTGTCACCTAACACTCGTCAGCTGCATCCCACAGGAAATCTCGAAAACTCATAAAATCTAAAGATAAATAGTTTCACTCGAGCAATCTCCAAATTCTTAATATGTTTTCTCCGAAAAACTATAAATTATCAATATCCAAATTCGAGCAGTCTCCAAATTTTCTCATACGCCTAAAGTCGTAAAATTCCTCTTTCTCTCAGAAGTCGAGATGTGCACGTGCAACCACTTGCAGTTAGCCCTTTTTTTCCTCGAAACCAAAGCGACAGTCTAATTTTAATGACTGTCCTTCCAATCAGAATCCTGTTCTTTTCTTGCGCCTAAATACTAAACGACTTTTCTCCCAATCATCTTTACAGTAAAGTCTTCCCCACTAATTCAGCCCAATCACAAATTAACGTCACTTTCTTAATGATCTTTTAATATTGTAATAGCCTTTATTTTCCCTTTCGGGTTACAGCTCCGACTTCCGTTATTCCACACTTGCATTCCATTACAATTAACTTTACATTTTGTCCTTAGCCTAATTCGTTCCACACACACGCCACACCATTCATGAGAGAGAGAGAGAGACATCCCATTCGCCACTCACACACTCACATTCCTCCATCCTCTTACAACTTCCCTCTTACATCTTTGCACTCCTCGCCCGACCTCCGTTTCCGCTGCACATTTTCTACTCCCTCCCTTCTACCCTCTCCACTCCTCCACCTTCTTCAACCACTCCTCCCCTTGACCCTCCCCTCCCAGCACCTCTCCCCTCATACTTTGCCACCCCACCTCCGCCCCCCATCCCGTACACTCCTCCATCACGTGCTCCCACGTTTCCCTCCTCCTCGCGCATACCCTGCACTCCCTCCCTTCACTCTGCTCCCAATACCTCCCCCCTCTCATCTCATCCCCTAGCCTGAACCTGGCTACCCTCCCCCATCTCTCCTCCTTCCATCCCTTTTTTAAATATCCCGGCACCCCTCTTTCCTTCACATATTTGTAATCCTTATTACTCCGTGATACAATCATCTTCTCCCATCTCTCCTCCTCCTGCCTTTCTCTCTCCGCCCTCACTATATCCTCCCCCTTCATCTCCCCACTCCTCCATCTCCTCTCCACCTCCTCCAAATCCCATCCCATCCGCAAGTAGAACTCCTTCCTTTCCCTTTCCCATCCTCCTACTTCTTGCCTTCTTACCGCCCTTCCCTTCATCTCCTCCCTACATCTTCTCGCCAACTCTCCCCCCTTCCCCGTCTCCAATCTCTTCTCGTATCCCCATGCTCTCATCCCCGCTCTCACCTCCAACTTATCCCTTTGCAATTCCTCCCTCACCATATACCCCGCCACCTTTCTCGACACCCCCAGCACCCATCGCAAATACCTCTCCTGTAACCTCTCTACTATCTCCCTTCCCCTCCACCCCCATATCTCCACCCCATAGCACACCACTGACCACACCAATTTATCAAATAGCCAAACTCTCCTTCCCCAATCATTAGCAAATCTATTTTTCCCTATCCCCCACACCTTTCCCATTATCTTCGCCGCCTTCATCACCCTCTCCTCTACCTGCTCCTCCTGACTTCCATTCGCCCTCACCACATACCCCAAGTATGTGTACCTCCTCACCTCTTCTATCCTTTCTCCTCCCCACTGCCATACCACCCTTCTTTTCCTTCCCCCTCCTACTCTACACCTCATCACCTTCGTTTTCCCCGTGTTCACCTCCAGCCCTTTCCCCTCTATGTACCTCTCCAGCGTCCTCATCATCCCCTTCATCTCATCCTCATCCTTCGCCAGCAACACCACATCATCCGCATACGCCAGCGAGTACACTTTCCCCCCACCCCCTAGCCTCACCCCTCCCCACCGCCCCTTTTCCAGCTCTTCATCCATGTCCGCCAGCAGCAGCGTAAATAGCTGCGGGCTCAGCGGACACCCTTGCCTAACCCCTCTCTCTGTCCAGAACTTCTCCCCTGTCTCCTCACCCACCTTCACCCTCGCATACGTCTCTTTCAGCACCTCCTCACACCTCTCTATTAACCCCTCCCTCACCCCTCTCTTCCTCATACTCTCCACCAAAATCGTCCTATCCACCGAGTCGAAAGCTGCCTTAAGGTCGACGAATAGCAACACCACTTTTCCCCCCCTTTCCGTTATTTCCCTATTCATCAAATAATTCAACACATATACATTATCCATCGTACCCACACCTTCCCTG
>JBAJMU010000267.1:0-16810 GCA_037952995.1 Hyposoter didymator
TAGATGTCGTTGCATCGGATCTCGTAAATCAGACTGTCTATGTCGGTGTAGAGGAGCTTGCAGCGATCACCGGACTCTGGTTTCATGTAGTCGTAATGGAACGCGTAGACGTGTATCTTCGACAAATCCAATACACTCAGGCCCACGTAGATCGGTTTGTTCAGATAAATCTCGGTCTTGTTGAGTTGAATCGCAATGAGGTTCTCGTCGAAGATGGCGCAGCTGTGAAAGTTCGGCTTCGCAACGAGCGCTTCGGCTCCGTATCGTCCTTCCCACTTTTTCACGAGCTTGACATCAACGTGTTTGCGCACGTTCTCCATCATCTTCCCGTACACCGCGTTGTTCATCAACTTGTACAGATTTTTTTCAAACTCGTTCCGTGCCTTCTTTCGCAGCTCGCTGTTTAGCTCGATGTAAGATTTGAGCCACGCACTCTGTTCGAATTTCAAAACGCGATGCACGCGTTTGAGTATCATTCCATGTTCGAGAGCCTGCTTCAGATTCCGATAGTGTAGGATGTAACGATTTTTGGAACTCAACGTCGTCATAAGTTTGATCTGTGTCGAGCCCGGTGCACTCTTGTGCTCTGGACACAGGGGCAAGTCTTTGTGCGCGTCGTGGAGACTCTCCGGATACTCCAGATCCACCTCGAGAAAGTACCCGACCGGTGAGTCGTCCGGCACGTTTTCGAAATCAACACTCTCGGTCCACTCAAAACCGCCGTACGGAAGCGGCTGCGTCATTGCCCAACCGTAGAGGTTGTTGACGTCGTAATACATGAGGTACTTGCTCTCCTCGTTCGCATCGTAGTCGCTCATGTATTTGTTGTTGGCACGAGCGTACCGGTTCGAACACTGACTCACGCCACCCCGCACTCCTTGCTCAACGAACAGGTGCATATCCAGATCGGTCAGCAGTTCCAACTGGATTTTCGTATACTTGAGCATGACGTCCCAAGAGAAGCCCGGCAGTGTGTAGTAGTGGGCGGGGTCGAGACCGTAGGCTCTGATCGCATCGTTTCGGAAATTTTCAAAAACGTCGGCCAGCAGGAGGACATCGGTCTTTAGGTACAGGTCCGAGTACTCGCCCAAGTTGGCAATGTGAAATTCGTCCCACACTCTCTTCGCGTGCGCGTAATCCTCGTCCGAGATGTCGCAGTCGTTCAGGGTGCTGTGGAAGTTCGCTCTCGATGGTAGCTCGGTGTCGTCCAATTTGGCCATGGAGTCGACGTACTCGTACGGAAAAACACCCTTCCTCGTGAGCAGTTCGAACTTTGCATCGGACAGATGTGAGAACTCGCTCTTGACGATCTTCAACTCGTCCAAGTAAGACGCTAGTTTTTCCAGCGATGCCGCCATAAAACGGAACGAGTCGATGAACCGGAATTGTGTATCGCTGTCAGCGACGTATTTCGTGAACGAGATGTAACGTTCTTTGTTTTGCGGCAGGAGGCAGAGACAGCCTTCGAAACCTGTGGCGATTTCACGTATGAGGAAGTGCGAGTCGTAGCCCGAGAGATTGTGAAATACCACGGACACGGTCCGGGAGTCCTGGTAGTTGAGATTGCACTCGTTGTGCGCCGCGCCTCGATATCTCCCCGTCAGATGGCAGTGATCCCTCACTCTGTTGCTGGTCAGCAGGGGTTTCTCACAGATATGACACTCTTTGACAGTGCGAAACTCTCTCTCCTGTTGCAAAGACAGTCTCTCCATCGGTCGAGGATTCGTATGGATGTTATCGAGTTCTTGGGAGAGATTGTGCAGTTCTGCAGCGAACCATTTGGCAGGCTCCGCGCCTCTGTAGCTTCGGTATCTCGACAGTGCATCGTCGTAACTGCACTTCAAATAATGTGCGACACTAAATGCCTCGTGCTGCTGGTAGGCGTCTTCGTTGCCCGTGGGTTTGAGCAGGCACTCAAAGTCGGCGTATACGACGAAAGGTACTCGTTCTTTGTTGCAGTGGTTCTTGAAGTGTAGCATCCTGTTCGACCATTTCGGCATGGTGATCTTGCACTTGTTGACTTTTTTGCAATCAGATTCATGCGCAGCCAGCTTGTCTTTAGTACGGTAGTAGTGGAGGCATCGGTCGCAGATATGAATCTTGTGATCCCTGTTCGATAATTGGCTCGAGACCAAGCGGGACAAGTCCTTAATCCACACGTAATGCAATCTTGGTATGATGAAACAGTTGTCGTCGTCGTCCTCCTCCTCCTCCTCCTCCTCCTCGTCGACGTAGTGTCTTGCACGAGGAGCAGATTGACGTGGCGAGGCTTTTTCACATCCGTAAGATGGAGGGGCGTAACGACAAAGTCTTGTCTCTTCTTCTTCAAAATGTACACATTTACCGAGACATCATTTTGGTTCTCGAAATTCGAGATTTGTCGCGGTTCTACAGGGAACTCTATCCCATCAAAATTCAGATCAGCCTCGTATCGTTTGTATGAGGATACGTTGTTCGAATGATGCGAAGTCGTGGGGTGTAACGCGGACAAGATGGCCCACTTGAAACATTGCTCGTCGTCGTTCCTCACGTTTACACACGCCTTCTTGTTTCGTATCTTCGTAGGCAAATCCACGTAAGAGCTACCGCGCAAAGGATTAAACTTGCTGATGTTGATCGTCAGATTGACGATTGAATTCAGTGCCCAGCCTGAGCCTTGCTGTTCAAATTCCTCCATGTCCGTTAGAATTGGCTCTTGAATGTTGTCGATGAACCACGCCCGGACGTCGGTGATGGGAAAAATTGGTGCAGCCTTCGTGTTGAAGAATTTTGTATCCTGCACTTCTTCCCCGTTTTTCGTTACGACAAATTTGGCTGCCAGCACGGCATATACTTTTATTGCAGCTTCCTTGCTTCGCAGCACGTTCATAACTTTCGTGCGTAAATGCGTCATGCAGTCTTTCATAAAGGCGTGCGGGTCGACATGCTTGAGGTTCGTTAGTAGCCCCACCCTGATACCATTTTTGAATGACGAATTGAGATCCGTCCATCGAACGCGATCTATCAGTCAATCCCTGGTCTGCACGCCCTGACCACGTTTAAGCAGACTTCCCAGCTTGATATAAATTCCTCGCAAGAATCCAACGGTGTGCAAGTACTTCTGCCTTTCCGGAGCAGTGGTGGCCAGCGTCTGCGATTGTTCCAGCGTCTTCATAACCTTCGCTAAACGATTCATCCATTCTTGAATCTCCCTCGGGCCTCGATTCTGTAGAAGTTCCAATACTTCTTCCCAGCTCGCAATGATCTCTTTGCAGTCTTGAGCGGACATTTCGAGTGTCTTTACTCTCATGCGATTGCAAGGCGTGTGTGCCAGCTCAATCATCGGGACCGGCATTTATACCGCCTGTTCGCTGTGAGAGGGGATCATCGGAGACCGCTGATTGGCTGTTATTATGGTGGACATGCCGGGAACGATGATGATTGGTTGATCAAGCAAGCAGCGATGCTGATTGGTTGATCAAGCAAGGAACGATCCTGATTGGTCGATCGAGCGAGGAACGATCCTGATTGGATGATAGAAGGAGAGGATGGAGAGCGCACGGGTGGTATAAAAGAGGAGAACCGAGAAGCCCGAGTATCAGTTCGACAATGGAATTCGTTGTGGATCTCCAGGGTTTCAAGAGACCCTTCAACGAATTCGTATACAAGGAAATAGCGATTGTCGCGCTCGAGGACGATGCTCAACCGTCGGTGTACCTGTTCGAACCACCGCACAGATGGAGTTACCTGCCCGCCAAGTATCAGAGCGAGAATACGTGGTTAGAACAAAACTACCACGGTCTAACGTGGAACAGCGGAATCGTACTCTACGAAGAAGTCCACGAGGTTCTCTTCAATGTTCTACGAGATGCTGGCAAAGTGCATGTCAAGGGCCACGAGAAAAAGCGATGGCTGGAAAAAATTCTACCTGACATGTACCATCTTGACGACCTGGGCTGTCCATCACTAAGACAGTTGACTGCAAACCTAACTATTTCATGCACCAATCATGAACGAGCGTGGAATCCACCGCACTGCGCAGCATACAACGCGTGTGCCCTGAAAATGTGGCTCCTACAACAACAACGGAAACAGCAAGAAGTCGACTCTGCAAGCACCGAGTGTATCCCCGAAATGCCAACGACGCTGAAAGATTATTTCGAACGATGCGAATTCCCGTCTTAAATGTGTATAAATTTATTCTAAAATGGAAACGCATAAAACTATTTTTTTTTGTGTCCATTTTTTTTTTTTTTAATTTATTTTTGTTTATTTTTTTCTACATTTTTTTTACATTTTTTAAATGTTTTTGATATTTCTGAGGAGCCGTTGAGCCGCGGTGGGGGGTCTCAACGGCACCGTTTTTAGGCGTTTGCAGGGGTCAGTCTCCGGTGTATTTTATTAACCCGGAGGCTGGCCCTTGTTAATCCTCCTCCTCCGTTTGTTTGAGGGTGCGGTCTGCGGTGGGGGAATCACGATTGTTCGACGGCGATTTTCCTCTTCATTCCCCACCGCAGACCGTCCCTTTGCTGGTGGTGGTGGCGGCGGCGGGTTGACGTTGCTGCTGCTGTTGTTGTCGTCACTGTCGCTGGAGAGGAAGAGGTCCTCTTTCAGGATTGATCTCCCCGCCGCCGCCACCACCACAGCTCTCTCTTTCGTCTCTCCTTTTTTCTTCTTCTCCTCTTTCTCCTCTTCCCTCTTCTCCTCTTCCTTCTTCCCCTCTTTCTTCTCCTCTTCCTTCTCTTCTTTCTTCTCCTCTTTCGTCTCTCCTTTCTTCTTCTTCTCCTCTTTCTCCTCTTCCTTCTTCCCCTCTTCCTTCTTTCCCTCTTTCTTCTCTTCTTCCTTCTCTTCTTTCTTCTCGTTCTTCTCTCCTTTCTTTTCCTCTTTCTTCTCTTCTTCCTTACCTTCTTCCACTGCGAAGGGTGGTAACGGAAGGTCCATAACAAAACGCGGATCTTCGCGGTGGACCACGTTACCACACCCGCAGTGGAATGATTTTCTCGGCATCTGTAAAGCAAAAAGAAATAGGAAGCGGTGAGAATGTGGAAAATTTTTTAATGAAACAATAAGAGGAAGAGACAGCAAAGACTTACCTTTGTTGCTGGCTCCATTGTTCCAAGCGGTCTGACGATCAGGCGTCACTGACCGCCTCTTATACCCGAGTAGAGTTCCCCACTATTCGATACCCCTAGCAGGTTCTAGAGGAGTCTTCCGCTAACGGACGGGACTTCCCCAGAATATTCGATAAGGGAATCCTCCAGAGTATTCAAAAGGCGACTAGACCGGAGCGTTCCACAGGGACCTTACACTACGCCTACCCCCCCCNCACCACCACCCCTTATGTCGGTAAGGTAGGGTGCCCCATCATATGGTAGAAATCTGCCGTACCGGCGGTCGGCAAGGTAGGGTGGTCGGTCGGTAAGGTAGGGTGGTTGGTCGGTAGGACTGCAGGGTGGATTTCACGCCTTCTGCATCCCGATAGTCCGCTATCCCGAGGCCTGCGCGCGCATTCAAATTTCTCACTAAAAACTTCTTTCGTGACTGTCCTGATAGTTGGCTATCCTGATGGTTGGCTATTCCGATAGTTTTTATCCCGATAGTTTGCCATCATGATAGTTTTCTATTCGGAGGCGCGTGCGTTTGAATTTCCCGCCAATCACGTGGCTCATTGTTTGAATTTTCCGCCAAGGACTGTGTAGATTCGTATCTCCACGAACGAATTTCCCGCTAAGGAGTTCTGAGAGTTGTCGCTAGAGGGCACACGTTTGAATTCCCCGCCGGCGAGGGTTCGTGTCTCTACTAGGGGTTTGTGTCTCCGCTAGAGGGCGTTAGAATCTACCATCAAAATTCCCGCGAAAATTTGAATTTCCAATGCGTTTGGATCGGAATTACCGACTTGTTTGGGTTACAATTCACATTTCCAACGTGTTTGGATCAGAATTACCGACATGTTTGGGTTTGTTCGGGCTTAGTCCAAAATTACCGACCTGTTTGGGTTAGGTAGGCGTGTTTGGGTTAAAATTGCCGACCTGTTTGGGTTAAAATTACATATTTCCAACGTGTTTGGGTTAAAAAACTTCATTACCGACGTGTTTGGGTTGGGTTAGGTCGGCTCGGGCGTGTTTGGGTTAAAAAACTACCTTACTGATGTGTTTGGGTTAGGTCGACTCAGGCGTGTTTGGGCCAAAATTACCGACCTGTTTGGGTTAGGTTAGGTCGGCTTGGGCGTGTTTGGGTTAAAATTACACATTTCCAACGTGTTTGGGTTAAAAAACTGCATTACCGACGTGTTTGGGTTAGGTTAGGTCGGCTCGGGCGTGTTTGGGTTTAAAAAGAAGCCTGCACTACCGACCGTCAGTAAGGTAGATCCCTGAAGGGGCAGAATCGGCCTAGGTATACTACTTACTTTTTTTTTATAAAACATTTATTTACAAATTTTAACAATTAATTTCTCATATACTAGATGGGTGACTGTTACGATTCGTCGAGAACGTCGAAGAAAAATAATATTTTATTGTTCTTACGTGCTGCCGCCAAATGAACCACCTTTATGGTAAATCCTCGCGCTCTTCGATCTTAGCGATCAAATCCAATGGAAAATGAACTCTCCTGCCTGTTTGAGGCTTGATGACACACAGTCTTGTCGAAAAACCACAAACTCACACAAACCCGAATAAAGTAAAACGAATATAACACTTCACTAGCGCATGATTTAAAAAAATTCAATGAATAGGTGGGGCATTCCATACCGTTTCGACCTGGGTCTGACCCTCCACCTCTCCGAATTGGTCCGTAATTTTTAAAAAACACTCACGATTTTTTTCAGATTTTTCCGGTGCGATTCCATTTCCTGATAATTTTATAAACAAACAAACGGTTAGCCCAACATGAAAAATCTGAAAAAAATCACGAAAACCCTGTTTCTCATATGAAAAATTTTGAGCGTTCAACTGAAGTGGGCACAGGTTTTTTTCTGGTGATAAGAATTTTTTTTCGAGAAATTGGAAGAAATAAAGGCAGATAAAGGAAGATAAAAAATCTCTGTACAAGCATAGATCTTTGAAAAATGCGTTACTTCAAAAAAAAAACACAATGCGAGTCAAAGATCAAACATTTTATTCATTATTATTTGTATTATTATTTGTTCATCTATATCGTGCACATCAAGAACCGCACGACAACAATACTCGGATATTTGGACGCGAGCGACACCGATAAGCAATAGGTGTGACACCTCTGCTACTTCCATCTTGGAACAATGTCTACATCCTTTTTTAATAAGTAAGGTAAATGTAAGTAAGGTAAATAATCCTTTTTTTCCTTTTTCCTATTTAGGTTTTCGTTAAATAGATCATAGCAGCGTGCTGACTAGCAGCTTGCCGAGCTAGTGTTCGGAAAGTCCCGGCTCTAACCCTGCTGTTTTTTCAAGGATCTGGTGTAGGTGGTAAGGTGAAGAAATAAGAGCGGGCGCGTAAAAGAATAATTGGTACATTTATTGAGAGTTACAAAAGTTGTTGTTGTGCGGTGAATTCCCGACGCCCGCCCGATGAATAACGTTGCGAAGACCCGGTGCTCGAGCCACACATGGCTCGAGCAAGGTGGTGACCCGAAAATGTGCCCGTTGAGCGAGAAACCCGGGAGAATTATCCCCGAGGTGAGATACTAGAGCCCGAAACGTCCCGAGATGTGAACGAATGCCGAACGAACGGAAAATATCCCGAACAGCCGATTGATGCGAGATTTCCCGAGGATCGAGGTTGTAAGTCTCGAATTACCCGAAGGCGCGAATAGCCCGATAGACCCGTGCGTTACGTCGACCTCGTGGTCGACGAGGACCGTTGATCGTGCCCGGCGCGTTTGACCCGCGTTTCGCGTAATCTGCCGTTATCGTGGCGATCCCGAAGTAAGTAGAGAAAATATTCCCGTGGCTGGTGAGAGCGCCTCTCGACAAGCAGTAATTAGGCGTGATTTTCCAACACCCGCTCAACTCGAGGTTGTAAGGCTCGAGTTGAGCCAACATGGTGAAGACCCGAGTATGGAAAAATAAGAACCCGAGGATAAATTGCCCGCGTGCTTGCGCTCCCACCGGAGATCTAAGACTGAGGAGTCAATCACGGCGATCGATAAATATCGATTACGCGCATGACCGTTCTCCCCAAATTTGAGTAATTGCCCGGATTGTAGCGACGCGCGTGGCAAAGCGCGATTATCGACCTAAAGGGCCTAGCGTTGCCTGTCGATCCCGTGTATTGCCCGTCCCGTGGCGACATTAGCGGCAGAGCGCGAACCCCGACCCGAATGCTCGCGTTACCGCTGAAATTATCANAGAGCGCGAACCCCGCCCCGAATGCTCGCGTTACCGCTGAAATTATCATGCTAAATCCCGAACACCTGCTAATGTCACTTTTTTTTATCATCGTATTGGAACGATTTAAAAATAAAGAAAAGAAAATAATCGTAAAACTTTGAGTTACCAAGTTATTTACTCAAATGAAATCACAAAAATAATATTTCGAATCAAAAATATAGTTTTTCTTCTCCAACCGGACCATTCAGAAAAAAAGAGAGGAATGGATTCAATAATTGAATTCTAAAGTTGGATTGATTTGATTGAAAGAAAAAAAAACAAATACAACGATGAAAAAAAAAATTCTCTCACAGGAATTGAACCCCGAACCTCCGCTTCCCCAGCCCCCGGCGCTATCACCTAGACTACTCCATCAAATATTATAATTCCAACAGCGAAACTAGTAAAAAAAATTTTAACGCTGCCTTATATGTATTGATGTTTTAAATCTGAAATCAAAGTTAATTAGTTGATCAAAGTTAACGGTGCACGTAATCAATGAATACAAAAAAAAAACAGAGAAATGTGTTTCCGCTTTGCGAGCGGGAAAGAGAGCGATCGCTGCCTCGAGGACTAGCCCCTAGCATTTCAAGTCCATCTCGTCCTAACTCATACGACATGGGCCCCATCGAGTTTGCTCAACTAGCGACAGCTAGCGCCATCTATCGGTTCAATTGGGAAGCAATGTGGCGAGCGAAGCGTTCGAAATTTTGGGCGTTCGACATTTTTGCCTCTTGCTACTTTGATCACTCGTTGAGTGAGTCCTTCGCCATATGAAATTCGACATTCTGAATGATGTGAATATTTATTAATTTAATCAATGAAAACTCGACCTAAACGTGTTCGATATTCAAGTTCATTCGGAATATCGTCTCTCGCAATTTTGCACACTCGAATTTTTTTTTCTATATAATTTCGTTTCGAAATTGTAATGTTCGTGATTTTTAACTTAGACTTTGTGGTCGTTCAAATAAATGATTCTTCTTAGTTTGCATGATCGACTATTTCCGTTTCGAAATGCCAGCCGTTCTACATTTATTCCATTCAAAATTTTGACCCCCACCCGTTCGATTCTCTATCGAACTGGCTATTCGCGGTAAGACTAAAATAATTTTCGTTCCTGAGGAAATCCTGGGACTGAAAATTTCGAAAAAAAAAAACTTTTTTCCCAATGACTCTGAAGTTTGCATCGTTGGAATTCAACGAAATACTTTATTTATCTTTGGAAAAAATAATAATTCAAACGCAAAGTGTAATTCCGATGAGAAAATGATCGATCTTTAGAAACCGAAAAGCATATCGACTCGGAAAATTTCGATGACATTAAAAATTCAACGAATTATCAGTAAAATGAAATATTTTCGTTGCATTACAACGTTGCAAACTTCAGCATCATTTTTCCCAATAGGCCAGAAACGCGATTCAGTCGATTCCTCATCGAACGAGCCATTCGCGGTGAGACCGAAAACAATTTCGTTCCTGAGGAAATCCTCGGACTCTGAAATTTTTCGATAAAAAAAAAAGAATCTTTTTCCCCGATAGGCCAGAAAAGCTTTTTATTCGATTCTCGATCGAATGAGCTATTCGTGGCGACGTCGAAAAAAAAGTTCCCTCCTGAGAAAATCCTGGGACTTGAAAACTTTTCGACCGAAACGAAAAAAAATATTTTCTCCCACGGTTGGCCAGGATCGCGTCTCACTCGATTCTCGATCGAATGAACTCCTGAGAAAATCCTGGGACCCTGAAACTTTTCGGAAAAAAAATGTTCTCCCATGATAGGCCACGATCGTGTCTCATTCGATTCTCGATCGAATGAACTATCCGTGGCGACGTCGAAAAAAACGTTCCCTCTCGAAAAAATCCTGGGAATGAAATATTTCGGAATAAAAAAAAAATCTTCTCTCACGATAGGCCAGGATCCCGTTCCATCACATTCTGAATCGAATGGGCTACTCGTGACGAGACCGAAAAAAATTCCCCTTCGAAGAATGTCGTGGGACTTTGAAAAAATTCAAGGACTGCGAGACTTTGAAATTTTGTCGAAAAAAAGGTTTTTGGCTGAAATGGTTTTTGGCAGAAATGGTTTTCGGCCGGAACGGTTTTGGCCGAAATGGTTTTTGGCCGAAACGGTTTTGGCTGCAATGGTTTTTGGCCGAAAAGGTTTTGGCCGAAATGGTTTTCGGCCGCAACATATTTGGCTGAAATGGTTTTTGGCCGAAATATTTTTCGCTGAAACGGTTTTAGCCGCAACGTTTTTGGCTGAAATGGTATTTGGCCAAAACAGTTTTGGCTACAACTGTTCCGCTGACGTAAGTTTCAATTTACCGGCATTCTATCACGGCGACATCTATTGACGATGCACTTAACTTTACGATGCTATTTTGTCTTTGTTATTTTCGGACGCAACGGTTTTTGGCCAAAACGGGCGAGGCCAAAATGCTACCCTACCGTTCCAGCACGGCTACTACTGACCGTGGAATTTTTCCGCGACTGAAAAAATAGTAAAATTATTTTTCAACGTAATTGATGTGCCCCCTTTTTGAACACATGGCGGAGGTCATGTCAACATTTTAGTTGGAAAATCACCCTCCAACATTTCTCCGTTATACCGGTAGAATAAACCGTCTTTTTGTCTACTCGTTTTTACAAAAATGAATTCACTCGTGGTGATCCGACCGTCCATGATATGAAGGACGCATTTCACAAAACAACAGAACTGATCGTTTCTAAATTGTTGTGTTTCACATAGACATGCTTCTTCACTTCCCTTTTGTTCTTCCGGTGAATATTGCGTTTCTTTAGGCCCCGGGGGGTCGCCGTACTGCCCCCCAATATTGGTCTGTGAATTTTCTCCTTTTCGCTCGTGAATATTTCTGGTCTTTGCTCTGTTTTTTTGGTGCTCCTTCATTCATGGTCAAAATTTAGTCTGCCTCGAGAGTAATAGGCAGTTTTCTATATTACTTGTTTATTTTCGGCAATCTGCAACAAATTGAAAAATTGCTTCAATAATATTTATGACACGTCGGTGAAACATGAGTTTTCTAATCGCAAAAACTTTCAAATCGACTTTATTATTCACTGGAATTTTCCATCTGCTCTAGACTTTGCCTCCACATTGCAATTTCGCTCTCGTTCGTTTCTGTTCCCGTTCGAGAGACAACAACGACATGCATGTACATTCGAATTTGTTATTCGTCGCCTTTGCTTTCAAATTTTTCGTTTCTCTCTTTGGGCGTTTTTTATTCTTGGAAAAATACCGGTAAATAACGACATCGAAGTTTGTCGCGTCGGTCAATGACTGTACATTCGTCGTTAACCAAGAAATGATTCAACGCGACGTCGAGCATTGCCGGAGAATGATTAATTTCTTTTTTCTGTTTCCATTCTCTGTCGTTTGGTTCAACATACATTAACTTTCGACTCACCGCTTTGCTGATGGCGCGCCAAATATTTATCGAACTCGTTAGACGAATTTATCCGACGCGGAGGCCAACGTCGCGGCCGACCCTCGCTCACCACAACCTGCGAATTTCAAAATAATTTACATTTACATCTTCCCGATCTTTGCACAAGCGCTGCTACTTTCAAAGGTACAAGGAAGAAACTAATTACTTTCGAGGAACGACGAATTTGCGGCAATTACGTCCTTCGACGCGGAGACGAACGATATTCAATATTTAACGTAACCTCAAAGGTTACGACCACGCGACAAAATCGAGAATAGATGACAAATATACAAATACTGCTTGGTTCGACATTGTAGAGTTCGGTTTGAAATTACCGCATAGGCGAAATCCACGCGATATCAGAATGCACGTTTCAAACACACGCAAAATATATAAGATGTGCACGCGCGGCGATCCATGTATAACCTCCCTTCTTCCGTACTGCTCGAGTTAACAAGTACTTACGCGTGTAACGCACGTCAATCACCTCTTCGATATATTCACTTCGGGGAATAAGCTTTACCGTTGCAGCGGTAAACTGGTACTCATCAATAAAGTTTATGATCAAAAAGCGTATAGAAAAAAATAATTTACTTGTGGTCGCGTACTATATATTGTGACGTAACTTTTGCCACGTCACTCGTGCGGAGGGTTGTCGACCAGTGGACCGAGTTTACGGTCCTGCATGCGGTCGCCACTCGTCGAGGACGGGAGAACGTTGCTGGGGATTCACCGCGGCGTCCTAGTTTTAAGTAAAAATCAAGTAGAATCCTTTCGTTCACACCCGCGGTTCCTAATTGTGAATTATTTCATTCTGTTAATTTTTAAGGGCCCCGCTCGGCCACCGAGTTTGCACCGCGCGTTAGGCGCGCTTTACCTTTTGCCGCGAGCGGCCGAGCTCGACTATTGTGATTATTCGTCGCGTATTTTATAAGAGACAGCCCATTTTCAAGTTACGTTGGGCTTGCTGAGAGTTGCGCCCATTTAATCAATTTTCTTTCAGTATTTGAGTCCGTTGCGTTCCTCGCGCGACCACGCCGCCGCGTGTTTCTCGCGAGAGAAACAACTTTTGCCTTTTGCCTTGTTTCGTCGCCCCGTTCCTTTCAGGCTCGTCGGCTCCGTCGAACGCTCTAAGTCGAGACCATCGTGGCTTGTCGTGGACGGTCGGAGGACCACGCAGGTTCTGTGGCCACTCGATGATGCCCCCCGTGGCCTCCTCACGGATGCAGCCGAGTAGCTGCAACGTCCACGGCTGTAACCTCGGGTGCAACGGTCCGCTCATCCCGGCGCCTCGTCGTAGCGGGATCCGGGTAAACCCAGGGGCGGAGGTGTTGTTTTGGCCTAACGTGGCGTGTGGACCCACCGCGGCTCGCACTGATCCGCGAGTCGCGAGGGAGGTTCCCCCTCTTCCCCGTCATGGACATCGTCCCGGATCCCCAGAGGAANAAAAAAACCAGCTACAACGGAAACTTGGGGTGCATGTTTAAGAAAATTATCAGGCATAGTAGGCATGTTGAATTTTCCCGGGCTTATTTTTGTCACCAAGCACCCCAAGTTTCTATTGTGGCTGGTTTTTTTTCTTTGTAAATGTTTCCATAATTTGAGTTTTCTAGGTTTCGTACGAATAATACTTACCGATTCTTCGTGACGACACATGGCCTGCCGGGCGGCCTCGTCGTCACCCGCCGGCAGTGGAGCTGTCGGTGGACCTGTCGGCGGCGGCCCCGACTCCGGCGGCGGATCCGACGTCGCTCCCGTGTCGTCCCCGGAATCGCATCCCTGATCCATTTCTGTTAATCGATGAATAAACACAAATTAATGGAGGATCATAATTTTACTAATTAGTAATTAGGAATTTGTGAATATTTTAAAAATACTGAAAATTGATTCTTAATTATTCTTGAATTATCAAAAATTAACTTTCAATATTTAAAATATTTACAGCTTATTTTTTCATTTGCCATCCAGAAGTTGTTATGAAATGGAGAAAGTAAATAAATCGGTATTATGCGAAGGATAACCGAGCGTCGATCGCCCGCGTGGTACGTGAGTTCGTTACAAGCACAGGTATTCGGCAAAAATGATGTTATGTGGTGAGAATTCTTCACTATCTCAGCTATGCAAAAATCTCTAAGGCTCTTTCACGTGTATATACATTGCAATTTTAATTTTTTTTATATACCACGGGAAAATGATTTTTAATCCATATTATAATTACAACATATGTAAAAGGACTCCAAAGTTTGACGCGCAGCTCGAGTAGTATCGAATGAGAATAATATGACACTACAGGTAGACAGTCGAGCTCGTATCGGTTAGAATTGTTAAACGTGCGATTGGGGTTCAAATCCTCTTCGNTTTTTTTTTTTTTTTTTTTTTTTTTGAATAGCGTCAATAATTGCAATGATTTCAAGAATAATTAATTATTGAATTTAAGTAATGATTCAAAAAATCATTTTTCATCCATTTATCAAATTTGTAAATCCGCTGTTTCAGTCAATGAAAATTAGCTCTTTCATTTTATCCTTTTCCACTTGCGATGTCGAAGGTGTTATGGCCGAGCCATTTATTTAAAAAGAATCATAAATTAGAAACATAAGGTAAAATAAGTCATTCACCGATGTCAACGAACTTCGGACAATGAACTCTCGGACAATGAACCGATCTTGCGAAACCCTCGAAGCACCTAAAATTGCAACGAATTGCAACGAACAATCTTGCAGAAATCGGAATATTGCTACACCGCTCAAGCCAGTTCATCGACATTTCATCGTGGCTGCTAACTCAGCAAAAACCCCCTAACGGGACGATCCACGAAATAGAAACAACCAAAATGTTTAATTAGTCTCTGCTACTTCTTCGGCCTGAGCGGACCTCCTCCAAGTACACTCTACTTGGNGAGTTAGTTACCTTCGATTACCTTTGTTTCGCGACCATGCATCGAACCGGGAGCCTCTCGCGGACAGGGACGATTATCTTTTGCCTTTGACGTCGCCCTGGTCTGGTTACCTTAGCCACGTCGTTCCGTGAGTCTGATGACGCCTTACCTTGCCTTTTGGCGCGGCGTCACAAACAGATCGGGCGGCTGGCCTCAGCCAGAGCGTCGTTCGATTACCTTGCCTTCGTCCCTGCCGTTCGAGGTTGATAATAACCAAACCGGTCGTCAGTCGAGTCCCGCGGCCATCGACAGCTCTTTCGGAATTATTTTATCATTTTGTAAATCATTTTGTTGTTAAATTCCGACGGGACGGGCCGGCCGCGTGCCGCCCCGCCTCGCTACTCCAATTTGCTTTGTATCGCTATTTTCTTTTCGCGTCTTAATAAAAGACCGGCTGTTACTTTTATCTCTGCGGTTTCACGTTATTTCTTTTGTTTTGTGCAGCCCGAATTCTTGCTCTCTTTCCCCAAGGATCCCCCCCTCTACCTTTAGTACCTCAGCTGAGCTGAGTAGCCGGACCACCTCGGTCGTGTCGTCTCTCGCGTTGCCCGGCCAAACCCGATCGTCGGGGGCGGACGAATAATAAGTCGACCTTGGTCGGCGGCACTTTGTGCCTGGCGCCCTGCCCGCTCTCGCGGCCGTGGGGTGACGCGAGGGGAGATGCGAGCCGGGATTTCTTATCTTTCGATTGGTCCTTGGTAGAACAAAATCCGTTCAGCCAATCCAGAGAAATCCAATATTGAATATTTCGGTCGCGCGTTCCGGGACGCTCCCTGTTTCTCAGAATCAGAAAGGCGTAAGTTGCGCTTGTTGTCGCTTGGACATACGCCCTTTGCGAGACCGGTGGACATTTTCGGCCTGTGACGTTACGCGCTCCGCTGAACGCGGTATCCCCACTCTCCGCGTGCCACTAAGCGAGAGAGGCAGACCATATCGTCGAGCCTCTCTTTCCCTCTACCGCTGCCGCGCCTATAGCGCTGTCTCTCTCCCTCCACCGCTGCCGCGCCTATAGCGCTGTCTCTCTCCCTCTACCGCTTTTGCAGCCCGCGCTGAAAAATTTTAGCTCCCAAAAAGAAATGAAATCTGAATGAAATGACTTTGCAAAATAAAAAGAAAAAACGCTATGCATTGAAGAAAAATTGAAATCTTTTCTTTTAGAGCCAAGAAAAAAAACCAGCTACAACGGAAACTTGGGGTGCATGTTTAAGAAAATTATCAGGCATAGTAGGCATGTTGAATTTTCCCGGGCTTATTTTTGTCACCAAGCACCCCAAGTTTCTATTGTGGCTGGTTTTTTTTCTTTGTAAATGTTTCCATAATTTGAGTTTTCTAGGTTTCGTACGAATAATACTTACCGATTCTTCGTGACGACACATGGCCTGCCGGGCGGCCTCGTCGTCACCCGCCGGCAGTGGAGCTGTCGGTGGACCTGTCGGCGGCGGCCCCGACTCCGGCGGCGGATCCGACGTCGCTCCCGTGTCGTCCCCGGAATCGCATCCCTGATCCATTTCTGTTAATCGATGAATAAACACAAATTAATGGAGGATCATAATTTTACTAATTAGTAATTAGGAATTTGTGAATATTTTAAAAATACTGAAAATTGATTCTTAATTATTCTTGAATTATCAAAAATTAACTTTCAATATTTAAAATATTTACAGCTTATTTTTTCATTTGCCATCCAGAAGTTGTTATGAAATGGAGAAAGTAAATAAATCGGTATTATGCGAAGGATAACCGAGCGTCGATCGCCCGCGTGGTACGTGAGTTCGTTACAAGCACAGGTATTCGGCAAAAATGATGTTATGTGGTGAGAATTCTTCACTATCTCAGCTATGCAAAAATCTCTAAGGCTCTTTCACGTGTATATACATTGCAATTTTAATTTTTTTTATATACCACGGGAAAATGATTTTTAATCCATATTATAATTACAACATATGTAAAAGGACTCCAAAGTTTGACGCGCAGCTCGAGTAGTATCGAATGAGAATAATATGACACTACAGGTAGACAGTCGAGCTCGTATCGGTTAGAATTGTTAAACGTGCGATTGGGGTTCAAATCCTCTTCGTGTAACTTGTTTTTTTTTTTTTT